>JACCIC010000059.1:1640000-1847500 GCA_018907035.1 Sycobia sp. Sy_11 | reverse complement strand
AAGAATTGAGTAATCTTTGATGGCGGATTTGGTGAGTTCGGTGAGGGGAGGGACGCGAGGACGAAAAAAAGGAAAAAATCAGTTGAAAGTCACGGGGGAAGCGGAGAGCGCTTAAACGGATACGGCCAAGGGAGAGGTGAACAGGGGGTTGAGGAAGAGAAAGAGAAGACTATTACGAGTCGAGCTCGCATGCTCGACGAGCAAGTATAGAGCCTCGTATATTTCGTTGCTAAACGAAGTGCCATCGATCCCCGGCGCGCGGGCTCGGCTATAAGCACCGCGCGCCTCGCTGTATATACGACCAACCCCCCTTCCCCCTCCACCATCCCACGACAACTCCCGTTTTCCTTTCCATAAAATTTTTCTTATTTCGCCTTTTTCCCTCGTTAATCCCCTCTGTCTCCTTCCTTTAAGCCTCGCACCCCCACCCCCATTCTCCCCCGCCTGCACGCGTAAATTAATCGATTTGCGCAATACAGAGGACGAGGTGTCACCGAGGAAGATGCGAGCAAGAGAAGTGTATATACCAGCCAAGTAGAAACCCACCCATGACTGGCTGAAGTACGTCAGAGCCAGCCTGCCTATTTGTTCCTCCTCTCTTTCCTTCTCCCCCCCCCCTCTGCGTTTCAATCGACGAGCTCTGCACCGGCTCTCTATTTTTCCGGGCGGTATTTCTTCTTTTTTCCTCGCCTACCCCCAACCAGTCTCGATCTCGCTCTAGAAAATTTTCATCCGAGTGATGGCACGGACCGATGAGTTTCGTAAGGTCCGCTTTCGGATCCTCGGAGCTTACGTGCACTCCCCGGATACGAGGTTGAGCAATCTTATCCGGCGAGCTTTTAAGGGAGTTGTAGAATTACAAAAGAATGAAAAACAAAAAAAATAATGGTCGCGTTGAGATATTGAATAAATTGTTAAAAATGAAGCTATCTAAATTTAAGAATCTTTTTACGAACACATAAATAAACTTTTTGACGGCAACGCAGAATTAACAAAAACATGATTTTTTACTTTAAATGCTTTAGATAGTATAATATCTTTTCATTAAGAGGTAAGCTCTAAAAGTAGAAAGAGAGGTAAAGAGAGCCAGATATATCTATATGCATATATAGGAATGGGCACGCGTGGCAGGGTACTTAAGTAGAGGAAGATTAAATTTAGTCAGGCAGTGTACGCATAGCCAGGCCTCACCTTTTAATTCGTAAATTTCATCCAAGCTCTTCTTAAGTTTTTGTGACTCGAATTATTATATTTTTAATATTCACATTTTTACCAATTATAAAATATTTAACACTCGGTATTTTATAATTATTAAATATAATCGTATAACGTATATATTTTAAAGCTAAATATTTAAAGAGTAAAGAAAACAATAAAGAAAACAGTTATATCAAAACTTATAATATGAGTAAATTGTGCAATCATCCAAATACTTGATTTAAAAATTATAATTTAATTACGATAATGCCATCATAATTAGAGAATTAAAGAAAAAAAATGTTCGCTCAGGAATCGAATAAAACTTTGATATTGACTTGCTACGGAACAAAACTTTTATATTGACACTTGGAAACGGAGGATAGATATATCAATTGACTACTAGTACTTGATCGATGGAAATTACAATGTAATATAAAATGCGTTATCTACATCTAATAGAATACTTTATCCAATAGACCAATGTAAAAACTAAATAAAGTATAACTATGATTATTTGAAATATTTTTTTCGCCAAATAAGGATCTGATTAAAATTACATCAAGGAACATTTTTCTTCCCCACCGTCTGCGTATGACTTATACTTTGACACCGTTTTAAGTCAAAGAATCTGAAAATCGCTGAGTGTGCGTTTTAAATTTGAATTTATATATTGAAAAATGAATTTTAGTTTAAAAGCCCCATTTGGATAAGAATATTTTTATTATTAAAACATATTGACCACGTTCTTACTATTATTTAAAACTTTCATTACTAATAATTTTGATTAAAATCTTTTATATATTCGAATTTCGAAATAAATGAAAAAACTGCTGTCTCGTCCATTTTCCTCAATTTTCATCTATATAGAAATATTCACGAGTAGAGAAAAAGTATAAAAAGTTTAAAAGGCTAATATAATAACTTTTATATCTCAATCAATATTCAAAGTTGCAAGTAACCTAAGTATAAAGATTACAGAAGATATGCTTAGACAAAATTTGGTTGTTATTATAAAAATTTTTTTGAAACTAACTATCAAATTTACTTCATTTCAATTTAATATATTCATTAAAAGTATTTATGTAACTAATTATTCAAGTTAATTATAACAAAAATTTATTAAAAATTATATTATATAATAAGCAATAAATTCTTAGATAGCTTTTAAAATTTAAATAATTACTACGAAGTAAAAAATAATTAATAGTTCAATTTTCTTCTATCGAATCAGGTAAATAATATTTTTTTGAAAATGCGAAAGTCAAGATAGTAACTATAATATTAAAGTCTAGAATTTTCAATAATATGAATACATTATTCATGTAGCGAAAAATAATTTTGGTTAAATATTTTATAAGAATTTGTATCAGAAAAATCAATACAAAGAAATAAATATAATCACGTAAAACAAATAAAATCACGCAAAAATACCTACACATGCTTCAGACAATGAATACGAATATTATATTTTTCCGCCGTAAATGACGAAATAAGGACAACAATTTCTTTCTGGTTTAGTAAGAATAGAATTTCTAATAAAATTAATTGAGTACTCATTTTAAAAACTCTGTGAAACATAATAAATAGTAGAAATGTGACTGTGATAGTATAAAGAAAATATTAAGACTTTTTTCACTTTCTTTCTTTTTGCTATTTGCACACTGTAAAGTTAGACATATACATTCATGAATCTAAACTTATAAAAAATAGTTTAACAACAATAATGTAAAGTTTATTGAACAATGCAGGCAAATCAAATCGTCAAAAATTCTCATATTAGTTGTTGCAATTGGTCAAGAGAAAATAGGTCCAATTTGGATCATGTACTTAAAAAACATAATTTTCAAAAATATCGTTATTGATCGCGATCGTAGTACAAATGAGAAAGAAATATGGAAGCCTATAGACAAATATAATTGTTAAGTTACGTCGAGAAGAGATAGAAAATTTCTTAAACACGATGTAACTACCCTGAAGTAATACGAGGCATATCAAAGTGATGTGTGTAATGTAAAACTAAAAATAACGTAAACAAGAGATGTATATATGTGACAGATAAAGAATCTTTTTGCGCAGTCTATACGCCGAGCATATACGTATTTGCAGCATTTTTTATTGTTTTGAAACACTTCCTCCCTCATAGTAATAGTGACAATTGTTCTGACATTATTTGAGACTAATAATTATCATATCGACAATCAAAATCCTAAAACTACTATATAAATATTATTTTGTTACTTGATCAGAAAAAAATTATTTTTTAATTCTGCTGTTATAATAGAATAGTAGTTAAAAGTAATTAACGTCGAAAAGTAAAGCGATGGTCTATCAAGTTTTTTTTGAGAATTATAGATATTAGCATCCTTCGACAGTGCTTAAGTTACATTTTTAACAGCTTAAAAACATCTTTGAAAAACTCTTTCTTTATCAATAAATTATTATCAGACGTAATGACATGTCCTGGTTTGTATACACTCATTATTTCCCCAAGGTGCGTGTGTGAATATACAATAATTGACGTTGAGTCCATCGGGACTTCCTCTCCGAACATATAACTACAGGCGCAACCTGCTCGCGAACCACCTTATAACCTAACAAACTCTAGAAATGCGCACTAAACTTCTCGAGCTCAGTTTTACGATTTGTATAAAATCCATAACTCGGAGC
Source organism: Sycobia sp. Sy_11 (assembly GCA_018907035.1). NCBI lineage: Eukaryota > Metazoa > Arthropoda > Insecta > Hymenoptera > Epichrysomallidae > Sycobia > Sycobia sp. Sy_11. The sequence continues at coordinate 1,843,633 of JACCIC010000059.1, read as the reverse complement.
TCTTAAGCGCCCGGTAGAGGAGTAGAAGAAGGAGGCGGAGGTGAAAGGAGCAGGGCTGATTTTTCCCCCGAGTGGATCGAATATCTTGTATATCTCGTGGGTGTCGCTGATGTCTTTCCCGCGGTCACGATGTGCTTTCTCACCAATTCATTTTCGCTCAGCGATAAATGAGAATGCTACTTTTATTTTTTGCAGGTTGGATACATTCCAAACGTCTCGATCGGACGTACACAATCAGTCTTTATTTCATATCAACTCGTACCTCTAAGTCGACTTTTATTCTATATTTTTCTCTCTCTTTCTTTTTATCTATCTATATATACATATACATATATTTTTGTTCGAACACGATAAACAAAAAAAACTTCGGAACCGATTGCTCTGAAATTTGACATATAAATTCTATATTATCTTCGGAAGCACATAGGCTATGTTTTTTTCTTGAAAAATATTTTACTTTCATCAATAAATTAAGTTAATGGTCTTAGCAGTCGGTTTTATCAGCGGCCAGCAGGTGGCGCCTTGAATCACGAATATGAATTCAAAGTAGTCCGCTTCAAATATTAATACTAGACCAGCTCAGTTGAATGGTCATATCCAACTTTGGGATTCGTATCCTAAAGAAGGTGTGACGTTATTATCCTTTGCTCGAACTCTCCTTTTTCCTCTTCAGGTTAATTTGACACCTTATGGATATCTTTGAATTTTTGTAAATGTTATTTTCTCTTATGTGGGAAAATCGCTCTCTCTCTCTCTCTCTCTCTCTCTCTCTCTCTCTCTCTCTCTCTCTCTCTCTCTCTTTCTCCGTCTTCTCTTACAAAATGGTTGTGTATGCCAAATCTTACTGTACATAATTTGTGACGACAAATTATGTTTTTGTTTTCATACATTATATTAACTTCAAACGTGACATAGGTTTTTTAGATAGAACAAAAGAAATGATGCCCAAATATAGTTCTTTACCAGCAACCTCGAAACTATATCTAGGAACGATGTCCAGGTATGTAGGAATGTCTTCTATGGGGAGATTCATGTTCGGACGGTAGAATACGATGTCCAAATGTTTTGGAACGTTTTCTACGGAGAGTATTGTGTATAGTCGGTAAGAAACGATGTAGCTTGGGATGACTCCTACAAAGATTTTTGTGATAGAATACGAAGTCTAGGTGCCTCGGAATAATTTCTACGGAGAGTTGCGTATTCAGACGGTCCAAGAGGATACCCAGGTATGACGAGACGACTTCTATGAAGAGATTCATATTCTATCCTTCGAGCACTCAAACTCTCAGTTGAAGCTCAAGTCGTCGCTGGATACCTTGGCATCGTACTCTAATTATCCAAAACAAAACTCTCTATAGCAGTCGTCTCCAGACATATTCTATCTTCCGAATATGCCACTCTCGGTAAGCGTCGTCTCATGCCACTTGGACATCTTTTTTTACCGCGCGAACTCGAAAGAACAATTTTCCCCATGGAAGTCGTATGTAATATATATATATATATATATATATATATATATATATATATATATATATTACGGTAAATTATTTATAGTAATATAGATCTTTATATATAGAGTACTTTTTACTTAAACTATTAAATTTAAATTACTATCTCGGGCAAAGCCGAGATGAGGGATGCTAGTGTATATATATATATATATATATATATATATATATATATATTATTTCACTGCTAGTGAAATATAATCTTGTTTACGACTAACGAGATTAGCCAAAGCATGCTACACGAATCTTGCATTAACGCTCGTTCTTAATAATTACTGCGTCAAGAATTACATAAATTGACCATTTATTCTAAACACTTGCACTTGCGCATCTCTTGCACTCATTAATCAAAGGCCGATTCGACAGTTTTTTATTTGAGCATTTTTTCTCCCTTGTCCATTTCTTTATAAGCTATCCCAATAACGAGAGAAATTCAATTGCCAAAGACGGGAAGCCGAAGAGGGATCCATGACATTTCAATTTAGTTTCATCCGTGAGTACGACACAAACTCTTTGAAAAGGAAACATAACTTGTTGCAGGTGTAATTCGCTTTGAAAAAAGGCTCTAGAGATAGAAGGAGAGAGAGAGAGAGAGAGAGAGAGAGAGAGAGAGAGAGAGAGAGAGAGGAGAAGTCGTGTGAATTTTTATTCAAATTTCATCGAGTTTGGTCAAATTCAAATGTGGTCCAGTATATTATTGACGTACTATTTACAGTTTGTAAATTTCAAATATGTCAGTGACGAAAAGTTTTTAATCGTTGAACAGAATCATAATGTCAGAAGTGTACCGACATTAAAAGATGACAGTCTGTTCATTGGCCAATCAGCTACTGATTAAGGAAACCGTAAAAATCCAACTATTGGCAAAAGCTGGTTTTACGAGCATTTAATTCGACCTCTTTGCATTACTCAAGAATTCAGCTGTTCAAACGAAATTATCGCTAGGGAAACGATGGAACGACGAGGGAATTTTCGACCGTAACGGGGCTTCGTTTGAATTACAAATTAAAAGGCTCCTTGAAAGATACAGCGGCAGACAAAGAACCTCGTAACTCGTCGATTATTATTATGATCGCTCGTTATCCTCCCCGATAAACAGCACGATTTACTTTGCTTTTCTTAAAAACACTTTATCCACTGTATAATGTACCTCGCGAGATCTCGGCCCGGATTATTCGCATTTACCGGGCGGCGCGTCAATCGCAAAATGAGATAAAGCCTCGAGCGATCTTCACGACGAGCCCAATCGCAGCGGAGAAAAGGCTCGATGATTCGCCTATCAGGTCGCTATATTCGTCTGGGTAGGCGGTCAAGTTTTACCTTCGCGAACAGCAGTAATATCTTTCGTTATTCGCGGCGCCTATGGAACCGGAGAATTCCTTATTTATCTCGAGCACACGGGCGTGCGCTACAGATTTTCATTTATCCACCCCTTCCCTCGCCCATTCTCCAGTCACGGTTAATACTTCATTCTCTGGCTCATCGCGCGCGAGATTCTGATGTTTACCGAATTTCCGGGGCACTCGTATAGCCCAGGCTTTATTTACGAGCCACGATAACGGTATTCCTTCCTTCTTCCGCACTTTTCCACCTCCATACTTCGAGGAAATGGGGGGAGGGGACTGGAGGAAGAGGATCCTCGAAGAAGAAGAAAGGAACACCGACTATTCACTCAGTCACGAAATACGTCAGTTACTTCAATTTACGTTGCTCGGATGTCAATGATTCGCAAAGCATGTATATGCGTCACTGTTTCGTTGAGAATCTTCAAGGGCGAATGAATTTTGCATTGGGGATTATTATGCAATTGCATGTTTATACAATCAAAAGATATTTTTATCTTGTATACAGTGGCAATTTTAAATAACAGAGCGAACGAAGTTATTCTTATGGACTTTTCAGGTAGAATATATTGTAAAGTTTATTTTTGAACGTAGAAGTCGCGTACGATTAAAACGGAAACTGTCGTACATGTAGGAAGTTCAAGGTACTATCGTATCGTCGTATTTTAATGCAACTATTTTATTCTTAAACAACGTTCAATTAAACATTTACTTGACAGAACACTCGAAGATAAAAAAGAATTAGCTGAATTTTTGTAATGCAATTCCTCCATAAAAAGATAACGATTCAACGAAAGTTATTATATATTCTAAGATCTAAAAGATATACTGAAAACAGAGGTGTGAGAAAAATTGTTAAGGGTATAGTCTTTTTCTATTAGTTTAAATATCGCAAAAAATGATACAATTCTTCCGAATATTAAAACAGAATATAATAATTTTTCTCGAGTTTCTATATATGCTTGCCCCTGCCTAGACAAGTTCGCAAATTTTTCTAAACCATTATCTCCGTGGCAATATTATTGTACGGTTCAAGGGAAACGAAAACACGATGCTTTGTTACGAGCTAGGAACTCGAAGTTAAAAGCTTCGTGTAACGTGTCTACTGTATATACCCTTCTGCAACTATCCCTACAAGCCAGACGACGGAAAAAGAACCCTTTCGCCGTCCGCTCGTTACAGGGGCCAATACACAACATCTATGGGTGCTCGGAGACTCAACTTACAATCACGTACACGCAACCGCGTACACAACGATACACAGGCACACTCCTGGCAGCTCGCTGCACACGGGCGCGCCGCGAACGTCGCCAAGGACGCCCCCCGCGGGGGAGCGCAGGGCCGCGCGCTCCCGCGACGGACCCACGCGCTGGCTAACTCCCTTGGCTAAAAATCAATCGCGGCCCTCCAACAACCCCCCTCCCTTCCGAGCACCGACTCCCGGCGCGCGTACTCACTCGACGACTCAGGACAGTGGCGGCTCATGAGGGCGCCCGCCTCGGCGGGGCGGCAGGCATGACGTGTCCCTCGCTGCGGGGCTGCAGGCTCCCTCGCCCGCGCCGCTGCTACGCCGCTGGCTCCAGGCCCGCGTCCTCGTCCCCGTCGCCGCTCACTCGCGACTCGGACCCGCGCGTCTGACGGCGTCGCCCATCCCCGGCTCGGCCCGGGCCCCCGGGGCGGCTGGCGCAGGTGCGCGACCGGGCCCGCTGGCGGCCGGGGGGCGCAGGGGCATGGCCCTTCGCGATCCGGGGCCGCGGCTGCCGCGCTGCCTCTGCCCCCCGCCTCCCTCGCGCTCGCTCGCTCCTTGGCTCGCTCCTCGCGCTCTCGCCGCTCGCCCCCTCTCTGCCGCGCTCTCTCGCTCTCTCGCACCCTCGGTCCGGGTGGCACACACGCACGCACGCGCGCGCGCGACAACTGACACGACGAGGCCGCGGTGCCGCGGGCGGACGGACGGAGGCTCGGTGGCGGGCGCACGACTGGCGGGCGCGCGCACCACGACACACCCTCGAGGCCCTTCGGGGCGCGAGGCGGGGAAGGGGCGGTGGTGGTGCGCGCGCGCAAAGGTGCTGGCGGCGGCGGCGGTGGCGGCGGTGGCGGCGGCGCGCTGCGCGGCCAGCCAGCTGGGAGCAGAGGCAGAGGATAGGTATGGATAGAGGGACGGAGGAGTGGCCAGAGAGGGAGGAAGAGAGAGAAAGAGAGAGGGGGCAGCGGGGCGGCTGCGTTGGCGGATGTAAACAGTGGCGCAGCTTTGTTTTTCGAGAGCGCGGCCGCGGCGGCGAGGCTCTCGCGGGAGCGCCGAGCGCTTTTCCCTTTTCCGCGGGAGATTATTCGGCGAAGGTGGGATGAGGGCCGCGAGCGGAGAGGCGGGCGGACGACCCCGAGGCTCTTGTGCGGCGTGGCGCAGGCAGCTCCCGCGTTTTCAGCCGATGGAATCGTCGACCCGGTCTACCCTCATTGTGCCCTTTTCGAATACTCGGATGGTCCTCTTTTCTCTAGACGCTCTTCTAAAGACTCGTCGAAAAGGGTAATAAGAAAAATCGAAACTTTTAGACGTACCGAAGCTGTAAACTAGATTATTATTCCTCAATTGTATTTTGGTTTATTCCATATTGTCTTAGATAGTATGCATCTAGTTTGACATCTCATGAATGCATGTATTGAAGAGACGATTGATTTGGATACCTACGTTAAAATTTTTAAGAATTTTAGAAATAGCTATGAAGAACTAAATGAATAAATATTTTTCCCGCACTCGGGGCGCAAAATACGATTTTCTCCAGCTGTCTAGAGGGAGCAAAATACTACTTTTCCTCCCTAGGGAGGAAAAGCGTTTATGGCCGATTTCCGACCAATCAGAAAGCAGAATTTTACTTTTCCTCCCTTGGCAGGGAAAGCGAATGAACGGAACCGTGTAGTCCGGTAGGATTCTCAGTTTTCCGTGCCTGTGCAACATCTGGCATTTACGATGTTTAGACTTACGAGTATATGCGCCAGTCGACCGCGGGTTCGACCTTTTTTTTGCACTTTGAGTTAGATAATCAAGATCTTAAAATGAAGTAAGATTTTTATTCTATCTAAAATTTATTATAAAAATTTTTATGTTTTTTAAGTACTAAAAATTATCTATATCTATTTTTTAATAAGTTTTAAAATTCTATTTATTATGCTATTAAATATTTTAAAATTTTAATTTGAGCGTAGATTATTAACAAACTTATAATCTTCAATTGATTAGTCTTATTTATTTTTAGAAATGGGGGGCTCCGCCCCCCCCAACCCCCGGCGGAGGTTTCACCCCCTGCACCCCCACCTCCCAATCCTACATCTCTTCTTAACATACTATATTAATTTCCAAATAAGAGGAAATTATTTAATTTAATTTTATTCAATTCAAGTAAATTGCAGGTATAACCTCAAGAAAAAACCGACAATATTATATTTTTTTCAACCCAACGAATTACATTTTATGTTAGGGCAACTTATTTCAGAGCAAGTATCATTTGGACCTTTACATTTTATACCTGCTTGCTCTATCTAAGCATGGCTAACACATGGAGGGGGGGTTTAAATTTTTTAATTCTGTGAGTTTGCCGTTCAATTTTTTGTACATTTCTTTGAGAAAGAAAAAGCGCCCTCGTATGGGAAAATAGTATGTGACACACTGGAGCAAAGGCGTTTTCGGACTCGGGTAATTTGACGCCCTCGCTTCGCTCGGGCGGAAAACATACCCTCGTCGGAAAGCTCCCTTGTGTCACAATGTACTATTATTGGTCATACAGTCTTTATAATAGAATATATTAGCTAAAATAATAACATTTATTAATTTAATTCAGAACAAACGATATAAGTGCAATTTTTAATTGTAAAGAAATACAAAGATTTCTTTTATGAAGAAAAAAATGGCCTCCGTATAATTTCATTTCGACAATAAATATTTCTCTACCATTATATAATGAAAAATATAAATGATTAGATTTTATTCGAGAGTTTTTGAACACAAGCTCTTGTGAAAAATAGTAATTCTTTTAATGTGCAGGCAAACGTTTAAAGCATATATTAAACAAGCTAAATATTTACAAATTCTAGTCTTCTTCTACAAATACAATTAAAAATGATGCTCTCGGTGTGATATATACGAATATAAAAAAATTTAGCCAATAATTGAAAAATAAAAGAGACGGGTATAAAACTTCAATAAAACCAGTACTGACGAATTCTAAAATTAAATGTATTTCCAAATGAAATGTGAATTGACGACGGAATGGAATACGTTCCATTAAATTTCTATTGTTCGTTGATCGTAAAAATACAGTATACAGGTAGAAAAATAAGGAAGTAAATCCAGACTGAGTTCCGTCAGAGCATAGGAGACGAAAAAGAAGTATCCAATTTCCAATAGTTACGACAGGAAGATCCGGCATTTTCGGGAACATAGAAGATACGTCGGATTTCGTTAAGATAATTTCCCAGATGTTTACGCACTCCTCCGCCTTTAACAGTCCCACGTGGTTTGCGAAGTTCGTAAATAATCTAAACGGGCGCGTACCTATATAATACCGACGACGTGCAATTGGTGCAATTGGCAATCCTTCGTCCCCAACCCACGCTTATCGCATGCAAATTAAACTGGAATCCATTTAATCGAAGGCGCGCGTTCTTCTTCAGCTCTGGTCGCCTAAAAACCGACGCTGCTCTGTTTTTTCAACAGATACATAACTAATACCTACCACCTGTGACTGACAAGAATACACATCCCATCTCTACTATAAACAAAAGAATCCATTTGGATAATGCTCTTTGCTTGAGAAATATTCCTAAAATGAAATAAAAGTTCAATAAGGGAGTTTTTGTAAAAGAATTCTTGGTTCTTGTTTTTTTCTCAGAAAAAGGTTAAATAACGCTATAGAACTTTTTTTATTTAAACAGATTTAGATAAACCTACGAATGAGTCCTGCTTAAGCAAATTTCCAATTCCAAAAGTCAGGGCTATGCAAGTTATACGCGTTCATCCGCAATAGCCCATTTTGTCATTACGAACTATAAATAATGTAAGCATTTGAATTAAACGGAACCCTTCGATTGCATGAGGAGCGAGCGGTGTCGCATCGTCCGAGAGGAACGAGAAAAAAGCTGAGAAGCTCTTCGATAGTTTCGCGACCATTCGTCATTAATTCCGTGACATAAATACATCCTGAACGAGTGTCACGTAAATCAGATAAATTAAATAATTACTGTCTCGTAAAGCCAGTAGTGTGTGTGTGTATATATATATATATATATATATATATATATATATATATATATATATGTACTACGGAAGACGGGTCATGTCGGAAGACACGCAAAGCGTGTAATGGGCAATAAAAATAATATACGATCAACAGATTGCCACTGCGCATAATGCCTATAACTTTGGCGAGCTAATAAAGATTCAAAATTGTTCAAGTAAAACGCGGCGCATATTCATTAAGACTCTGCCGTTTGCTCGCTTAAGCATAGTAACGGCCGAGAGGCACCAGGGACTTAAGTAGGAGAGGATCGAAATAGTTGGCCCGACGGAATTTTAAGTTTTAATAGCCTTAACGAGGTCTTAACACACGCAGCGATAAGTAATTAATTGACAAAAAGTCGTGGCTTGCGCTCGAGCAATGTTCGTAATGAGATATCGGGTTGTTTGGTGGCTGGCAGGGAGAAGAAGAGTATTATAATTTTCATTGGGTAATTGCAATATCGGAAATTGACCAAGATGAAACATAGTTTCCATGTTGTTTTAATGAAAATTAAAAAGAATCTTTGTTTATAAAACTGCAAATTATTCATTACTATTCTTTTTATGCAATTCTGAAATATTCATACTTCAATTTATGCAACTCACAGTTTTGTGTATTAAATAATATCTTTTAATCTAATATGAGCAAATTACAAATAAACTATTATCCCAAAAGCTGCTTGTCTTCGATATAATTTAAAAAAAAATTACATCCCATAACTTTATTATCTCCGTGATTTATTTATTATTATTTTTATTGAACACAGGTTAATAAAAATAAACATTAACCAGTTCATGTTCTTAAGCTTACTCAATTGAGACTCGTACAACGCTTATTTTTTATCTATTGAAGTACAGAAACAGAGAAAGATAGATCCTGCCTTGACTTCTAATATGCAGAAACATGAATGCAGTAGATCAGGAATTTAGTTCTCCTTCAAGTACTATAACTCCAATCTTGTTGGCATTCTACAATACACGCAGAAACACAATACACGCGCGCGCGCAGACGCACACACACACAGTAAGTGTGAGTAGAGAAGTTTAGAGCCATGGTTTATGGCAGCGGCTCTAAAACCGGAGACAGAAATGCATCGTCGGGGTCAGTCTGGGAGTGTCGTAACCGGATAATAAATCACGCTCAAGATTATTTGGCCATTTATTTAAAAAAGCACACTAACGTGCAGAATGCCACCCGCATCTCGCTTAGCTATCTCGCTTAATTATTAATTAACGTTAGATGGCATTGCTACTCGGCTACGGTATATTCCCTAAAGTTATTCATAATTGAATAGTCTATGAATTTCCAAAAACTAAATTGGACGTGAAAAAGCAAAGCAGCAGTTCGAAAAACGAAAAATAACGAACCCCGCCGCACCTTCGGCCTGAGTTCGTGCATTCGCTCCGCGTCGACGCAATTAATTCGTGGAGGGGTCGACTAACTTGCGGGGACCTGCGAGTGCTACGAGCGAGGAGGGCAGGCGATATAAAGAACGGTCGACGCGTTAAAGAGCGAGTAAAAAAACCAGCGACCCTCCACCCACGAAGATTAAACAAGTGCAACAGCAGTGACCGCGCAACCTTCGGCTTGTTTAACGAAGTGCAGCCGGCCGAATTTTAGGTCTTTTCACGAGGATGTAAAAGTCCGGCGTTAAGAGGAAGGCCGAGTAGTTGAGAAAGTAGTTGTGCAGGGTATCGAGCGAAAGGGACGAGGGAAAACTAGGCTCGAGAGGGATAGAGCGAGAGAGGGGGTGGGGCAAACTTCTCTGGGTCGAAAGAGCCACTGGAACGTCGGCGGCGACGACGCCACCACCTCCTCCGCTACTGAAAGGCTTACTTTAATCTTCTCCCTTTTTCACTTCTCGTGTTTCCCCAGTCTACGGACCGCGCCCCCTTCCTGCTTCTTGTTCTCTCCTGGATCTACACAATTTTCCTACCCTCCCTCGTTTCTTTTCTTTACAATCGTGATCCTCCGGCACACCAGGGTAATTACTTACCCTTTCCGTGATAACGTCGAATATCGACACTATATCTATTATCAAAATCTACTATAGAAAGAGAAAGAGAGAGAGAGAGAGAGAGAGAGAGAGAGAGAGGCCGAGAGAAGAAGAGAATCCAAACGGATCGTGAGCATTTGATCGCTACTGGGAGGGAGAGGCATCTCGTATCAGCTATTCGCTTCGTATTGGAAAATAAAGTGGCAAGAAGAATTTACCAGAAGAGCAATAGTGATAGAGGACTTATGAATTATTTGGCAGACCGAAACAGAAATGCAGCATATAGAGAGAGAAAAAGCAATCATCTTCGCTGTCTGATACGATCCAAAACTAATTTTTGCACTATCGATATTCTACGTATATGATTTCTATTTTTTAATACTATTCGCTAGAAAAGTAGTATTCCGAAGTAAGGGGATGAAATTTGCAAGATATAATTCAAAATAAAAACTTTTTTTGTCGTTGTATCTCACATCTCTTTGACCCAGTTATAAAAAAAAACACTTACAAAGTGGGTCAGTTAAACCAAAGCCTTTCATATATTTCATTAATAACCAGAAAATAGAAGGTCTATATACTTCTACAAATTTCATTTCCATTAAAAATTCTTTCACAAGTAAGTAATAGCGAACTCGAAGAGTCCATCTTCGAAGTTTATTTTCCTGACGATCGATTAAGACAAGTAAGTAAAATTTACTTATTACTATTACTATTATTATTATTATTATTATTATTATTATTATTATTATTATTATTATTATTATTATTATTATTATTATTATTATTATTATTATTTTCGTACTTTTTCCATTAATTTCATTAATCAGAAGTTTTATACTATGTACAGATGATTCATATAAACACGAATAAATTAGTTTTATAGAAATATCATGATTTATCATCTTATCACGATATTAATAAAGATAAATGCTATGCCATAATTTTTAAAATAAAACATTAATGCAAGCTTTTTAATTGTTAGTCACAGAATAATAGTAATATACTGAAATATTTTAATGTCTATATTATTGAATTCTTTGAATCTATATATAATTGCCACTATAAGAAAACCTGACAACAAAGTAGTTTAATTATATTAATTAAATTTAATTATAATTATGTTACTTGCAATTGAATCCAACCTTTATTGTGATATACAATGTATTAACTACTTTTACAGCCACTGGAATTTCAAATCCACCCTGAAAAGTTATTTCATAGCTGTTTCACAGAATATTTCCTTCCATGTAAGTTGCGCACTATAAACTTCCAAAATTATATATTATAATAATTTATATTTATATTACATATAATATTAGATATCATCAGTTATTTATCTTATATATTTATCAGCTATCAAGACTCAATATCGATGCTAATACTTTGAATTTCGAAAACTAAGAAATAAACTATTACATATAGTTTATTATATAACCGCATGTCGGATATTTTATCACCAGAATAAATTAAATATGTTATTTTTTTACAAAAATATATTCAATAGCTTTCAACCACATCGCAGCCGTCTTCATTCCTTACGTATTGTTAGTTTCAGGGGTAGGATTTCGAAAAATCCTTTCTAAGGAAGCATCTATCATTCAATGGGATATATTTCAAGCTGATCCAGTGGTTTTAACGACAGTGTTTTATAAAATATGAAAATTTAGATGCAAACGGAAAATCACATTTATTCCTTTTTCATCTGTTAAGGGTAGATTTAAGTAAAATATTTTTCACCCCCTGGTAGGAAAAGTTGAACCTTTCGAATTAAAAGAAATCGATTTTTAATATGTAAAAATACATTGATCACCCGTTTAACTTTGTAGAACTGTATTGGTGGAAAACGTAAAAACGAATAATTAAATGTTTACAAAAGCTTTGACACCAAATATCTAATTTGAAATAATGAATCAAAATATTATAAAAGTTTATTGAGAACCTGTTATTTTTCTCCATAGTTTGTTAATTGCATTCATGACTGATCCAGTAATTTCAAGTAACTGAGAGTTTATAAATTAATCACTCGAAAGACACTCAATCCGGACATGTTCTTAAATATCTTTTTAAAAAATACCAATGAAAATACATAAATAAACCAATCTACCCAGAAAAGTATGCAAAGTAAATGAACTTGACCTTCCATTTGTATTAATAACTTCTTATTATCTAAATTCATATTACTACGAAGACTTTTTCTTATCCTATACATTTTGTATGAAACGTATTTGAAATAATTTTCATCTATTTTTTCAGTAATTAAAAACGAACGGTTTTGCCACATTACTAGCAAAGTACACGCTTTTTTCCCTCCTGACAGATACTAAGTAGACGATCTACCGCATAAACCTGAAAAAAAGAAAACAATAGTGATTCTGGATAACCTAATACATCTTAGCGTAGAAAATTCACTTTAACGTCAGCCGAAAAGATCCAACTAACACATTTTATACGAGATGCGATTAAAAAAAGGACATACGACACGGAAGTAAAATGGACATAAACGCACATTATGTTAATTGAGCTTTCGCTTTTCTTAAGCTACAACTTCCTATATCTAGATTAACCACTCGGTACATAGTGTCCTAATTATTGTATACGCGTTTTCGTCCTGTCGATAATTTTTCGATTCCTTATCGAGCTAATCGATAAAATTCAAATTTTCATATATAATTAACCTGTAGTATTTATTTAGATAATTCATGGTGCGAGTCAAATAAGTATCTTGTTTCCTGTGTAAAGTAGCTTACGTATGTACATTTTTTATCGTCTCCGTTTCTTTTTTCAAAGCATTGTGTTGTTTCTGCTGCTTATGAATACGTATGATAGTGTCTGAAAACATTAAAACCAGAGGGTGAATTAACTTTAATCCTGACAAGTTCAGGTAGAGAGGGTAGATGGTTTGATATGAAAATTTCCCTGTATATATATATAGAATATCAAAAAGGTAATTACGATATTATATCCTGTCAAACTGAAATAAGGAAGACGTAACAAAATTAGATTTTTCTTCACTATAACCTATAAACCGCACCTACACCGCGTGATTCCGGTTCTCATCACGAAAAATATAGTCCTTACCTAGTACAAAAAGATTTCTTTACGAACGTCTTGACAACCCTCGACTTCGCCTCGAGCCGTAAACCTCTCGTTTCATAAATAAAGAAGCCTCTCCGCACCCGGTAAAAAATATACTATTTTCTTATACCGCGCCTAAAGTTCTACATTCTCTCACTGAATTCGATGACTAAAACGCATGATACGCATCCTAAAAATATATAAAAACGGCGAACCGTCATATTTTTGAAATTCCTTATAGATTACGTAATGGTTTTATTTAGAAAATCAAAGATTTAACACCCAAAACAAAGGCTGTAACAAGATTTTTAAAAAATTTGCCTTTTTCCTCCTTAGAACCAAAAATAAACAAAGAAAGTCCGATTTTTAGGTTAGAAGGAGGAAAATAATTTAGTATATCTACGTATATGCTTCTCATATTTTGAATAGTAATACAGTCTAAATAGAATACTCTAATATTATAAATAAATTTTACTTACCTTTAAATGTTATTTAAATGCTGTATAAAAAATTGATTTATTACGATTTCATAGAGATATTACTGATGAAGTCTTCTTAAAATATATATGTAACTATCACGAATTTTCTTACCTTTTCAAAAAAATACTTAGACTTTTATAAGAAATTTATAGTATTAGATTTTTAAATTTTTATATATCGCATAGCTATTAATGATTTATATGAAAAGCTATTCTATATTACGAAGTATACCGGTGAAAAATGATAATCAACGCTTTTTATGATTTGCAAGTATTATAGAGAGATTATTTCGGCTGGAAAATGTTAAACTAATCTGTTTACAACGATTAGTTCCATCTATATGTGTTTTTATAGGTGTTTTTAATACAATTTTTGCTTTTATGATGCGTCAAGGTACTTGTGGTTAACTTATACCCTGCAGTAATTCGTACAAACTGTTTGATTATGGATAAAGCTGATCACTGCATTCAATACCTTCTTAGCTATTTTTGCTTTATTTATTATCGATTCCTGAATATATCTTTTTGCCACAGAACTCTTCTTTCAATAAACCTGGCGTTTGAAGGTTAAGCTATCGCACCAGTGTCAGCTAACAAAGCTGCAGATATTCGGCGCTATTTCTGACCGGTATAAAATTATGGGTTTTTTAAGGATAGATAATTAGTCAGAATCTTTAGCATAATCTCAATCGTATAATGCTGAAAATTAAATAAGTTTTGCATAGTCGTCAATATAAATATTATACTTAATGTATGTACTGATTTTTTTATCTTTTAACAATTTCATAATTTTCTCATATACCAGATTGGTTTTGTGTTTAGCTCTTCTTGTCAAGAAAATTATTGATGTCATTTTCTGCTCTCTGTTTCACATCTAATGGAATATCATCTGAAGTATTCGAGTTTGAACGATTATTATCGGGTATAATAGTTGCCGACATTTTTGTGCGTTTGAGGTTAGACACTAAACAAACATCTATTACTTCAATAATGAACATATAACAAAAATTAACTAAATAAGTCGTTTCAGAAATAATATTTACTACTATATATATATGAAAAACAGAATGTTGTAAAATTACAAAGTGCCGATATCTAACCGCCGCATCAATAAATATATTACAGTGCATTGAAAGTACCTGAAATCACGCGTATTTTTCTTTTTTCATTACTCAACGCATTTGTGAAACATTACTTTTCATAACTCAATGGCTTTGCGTGATGTTATAGTATAACATACGTTAAAAAACGTACTATAACAAAATAAATCTTACGATGCATGCAACTGTTCATTTACTTTAGGGGAAACTGTTGCGCGATAAGGCATTCACTCACTACGTTTTTTTATAAAAGTTTATTGCGAAATTTAAAAATCAATGGATATATTAAAAATAGTAAAAGTAATAAAAGGAATAAGTAACGGGAAAAATTTCACGAAAAACATGACCAATTGTTTCACGTCTACCTTAATACAGATATTACTACTTATTTCTCTTTTACATATCTCGTTTGAAAAAAATGTCTTAATTTGAATTAATTATATTTAAAAAAGTTTATTCTATGAATTTCTCTTAAAAATTCACACTCGCTACTCGAGTTAGTCCCGTCGCTTATTATTAACTGTTATAGTGTAAATAATTTTCAATGTCGTTATCTATGATATAAAAATATCCGAAAAAATACAAAAGTTTCATACATTAATTTTTTATAGGTATGCGCATATTCAATTCACAGGTAGTAATTGATCAAAACATGTCAGGAAATTTCTCTCCAATCACTGGTTTACTGGAGCAACAATGCTCCAACGCAAAACATTAATTAATCTCCCGTTTAGACAACGTATGAAGAAATAATTAGTGATAAAATGTTAAAATTTTCGCGCTACATATGAACTAAGTATACGCAGATAATTTATAATCAATCTGTACAACAGATATGCACTTTTTGTAAAGTAAACTGCAAGCGCGCAGCGGCATACTCGATTTTACTATTGTTCGATAAACCTTTGAAAGGCGATACTTAAAGGAGGTTATACCTTATGATCGATTTTTGAAATTGCTACGAGTTTCCTTTTACAACCCACGTCTGCGCGCGCCCATATAATCGTAAAGCAAACAGTTTATGCGCAAACACGTCGAGCGGGCGGAACTGTACCACATCCATTCATACTCGATAAGTCCTCGAATATTATAGAATCCACGCACGGGTCTCGTATACTTAGGCATCTGGTCTGAATATTATAGGGAGAAGTATATGGGGGGGGGGCGGCGAAGTAAGGTAAAAAAAGCCAAGTGAACGAAAGGTGAGAATCTCAGAACCGAGAGCTAGGAGCGTATAAAAGTTTGCGTGTCCGCGGTCTGCCACGGACGGCCAAAGCTCCACGTCCCAAAGCCGTCTTTGGCTCTCTTTCGTGCTCGTCCCCTCCTTCTCCTCCTCTCGTTATTAGTCCGGGATCGAACGGCGGCAAAGAAGAGCGTCGGGCTCGGG
Source organism: Sycobia sp. Sy_11 (assembly GCA_018907035.1). Classification (NCBI taxonomy): domain Eukaryota; kingdom Metazoa; phylum Arthropoda; class Insecta; order Hymenoptera; family Epichrysomallidae; genus Sycobia; species Sycobia sp. Sy_11. Next base: position 1,827,475 of record JACCIC010000059.1, on the reverse strand, counting down.
AGGAAAAAATGACGAAAGAAAGAAAACGCCCGACTGATGGATCGAACGAGGGACGAGGGGGAGGATACAGCGTCGTTGAGAACGGATACCGTAGCAAAGAGACACGAAGATGGATGAGGACTTTTTTCGTCCGTTGAAACGGGCACCTCCCACTCGGTTCGTACTTTTTATCTGCCACCTATCTATATCTCCTACACTCCGGTTTCTTTCGTATCCTCATTTTGTTTTAATATACGCGCGCGCGCAAGAAAACGTATAATGCATCAATTAAGGAATAAAAACTCACGGACGGATTTATGAAATCGCTTCTTTTTCTAAATTATTCAAGTAAAAGAAAAATTGACGATATATGCTCGCAGATTCGGAATAATCACAAGTTAGTTATAATGCATGGGCTTCAATTTTATTAATTGTACGCGTATTAATCCGCGAGCATAGTAGTAGCCCGAAATGTTTTATTGAATCGTTGCGTGTTAAAGTCCGATTACCACTTTGACTCGTATTGATTTATTTACTTCGTAGAACTCCGTTTTCAGGCAAGATTTATTTCACATTGCTTGCGAATATATCTCTAAATTGAGCCATCTTTACACGAGTTTCACAATATGCTAAATTTATTTTTACATTTTACCCTCCGCAGAGTATATTCCCAAGGCAATAAAACTTGTGACTTTGTGATTTGTCTCTTGCCTAAAAAACATTTTTGTAATGGTATACATATATGTGTGTATATATATATATATATATATATATATATATATATATATATATATATATCTGCCTCAAAATATATTGGCACATTAGAGCTTCAAACTAAAAAAAATGATAAGTTAAAAGAGGGTGACCTGTCTAACTCCATTCTTTTATAAGATATTATACAACTGTTAGATTTTCGTCCTATAATGTGAAACAAAATTTATGTTGATGAGAATATATAATCCACTTTAAAATTTTATTTTCCATTCAAATAAAAAAAATATTTAACCACTGATAATAAAATCTCTGAAAAATAATAATTATATTAACATGAATATAAAATTTTAATATCAATAAAATTTAATATCAATATAAACTTTGACTTTCCAAACGGAAAACGTAAATGATTAATCAAACAGTATTGTTTAAGAACGAAAAATCACATTAAAAAACGATAGATGGTTACTAGATTATGTTCGGGATGATGAGAATATATTATTTTAATCAGTAGTTGTAAGATTATTACTGAAACGTAAATGTTTCAAAATTTTATCTGCTAGTTTAATAAATTATCTATGTAAATAATATTTCTCATTATTTCCTAATTTACATCATTCATATCAATAATAATTTTAATTTTTTGACATTATCCAAGTACTGGGTCCACTTTCGGTTCTGTCCGAGTACTGGGTACTTTACCTCATATAGGCTGTATAAGAAGATGGTACAATTCTTTTCTGCATTATTACTTTATTTATTTAAAAACTATAATCGTCTTAGATAAATAAGATGAAAATCTAAATCTACTTAACCCCCTATTTGCAGAATAATATATTCGTAAGAAATGAGATAGATATACAGACAAATAGCAATGTTGATGTTCTCTGCAAATCTAAGAATAAACTAGGGATGTTTCTCTTTCATTTCAACGTCACTTTGATGATTGTAAATTATTTTTTTTAATATCTAATCTCTTTTATGTAACTTTAATTTAAAATCCTTCTTTATCCTTGTGTGTGTGTGTATGTGTGTGCGTGTGTGCGTGTGTGCGTGCGTGCGTGCGTGCGTGTGTGTGTGTGTGTGTGTGTGTGTGTGTGTGTGTGTGTGTGTGTGTGTGTGTGTGTGTGTGTGTGTGTGTGTGTTCGCGTCTTTTTGTAACTTAAGAATAGAATTCAATTTGATAGTTACAGAAAAAAGAGAGCAAATATTAGACTATTTACTTGAAATTTGATGTCATTTGAGAGACGCCAAAATATACTTAAAGCATAGCTGATAAATGGAAAAAAAACTATTGATTGTATTTCGTAGGAAAAATAAATACTTTAGAAATAGTTTAAAATTCAAAATTGTACTTATATCGACTGTTTTGAATTAAATTAATAAATAGTTTTATCAAATAAAAATTTTATTTTTTGTAGTAAGTTATATTTCAGATTCTTCGGGGTGATCATAAACAAGGAAAATTTGACTATCATTATTTTAGTATTACACTGAAATATATTATAGTATAAAGACTGTAACACCGATAAAAATATTTATTAATTTTTAAATAGGTAATTGTTTGAACATTCTAGCAAATTCTTGAAAATTCTAGCAAAGACTGTCGAAATAAAAGCAATTATTAAATTAAAATGTGCGTTATTAAATGTTTTTGCATATTTGACTTAATATTTCCCTAATATCGACAATAAAAGCAGCATTAATAAACTTAACATTTTTATTTAATATTTTTTACTTTATTTCAACACCTAATTTGAATTACCATGATTTTTATTTGCCTTCTAATCTGGTATAATAAATAATTTATATATGTCATATAATAGTAAATGTGAGTTTGATAACTTTGTGGCAACAAAATTAAAACATTTAGACTTTCATAACTACCATAAGAAAGTCACTTTAGGTAGTAGCAACAAGTAACGTTTCGTAGAATAAATAATTGGTTCATGTTTATTCTATAGTAATTACTAGTTGGTTTCAAGTAATGTTAAGATTAATATAAGATGATTAGATTGAAAATTCTTCATGAAAATGAATAATCGATTAAGTATAACTATACTGAAATTGATTAATTTGAAATAAGTACGTATGAAAATACTATATTAAGTAAATATTTTATTTTATATTTATTATTTTATTCAAAAAAAGGAAATAAATTTTTATCGCGTCTAGTCAAGAATTGATTATTTCAAATAAATATTTTTATCTATTTATTTAAATGAGTATATCAATAAATATATTACAACATGAGTCAAAATTATGTAATTTTATTGTGAAAAATTAGACTTATATTTACTTTTATATTTAGAAATTTTCATGGCTTTTGCATCTGAATTCAGTTGAAGATACCAAAAAAGATTTCAAAAATTATGTGTCAAACAAATTTAAAACGCGTATCTAACTAATAGAACAAAAATTCGCGTAACTGTTCAAACAAAATATGATCAACAAACAAACTTTTACAAATAAAAAAATCATGCGTTTTTATCAACCAAACATCTATTGAATTTTCATTCCTTTAAATCATCATAGAATCTCTGCAGGTCATAAATTACTAATTTATTACAAAAACATTCCGTGAAAAAATTTTATTTTTATATTTTCACCGAGCATTTATTTATATTTTATTTCATGAATAATGAGATATTTTATAAAATATTTGAAAATTATTGAAATGTGAAAAATATATTAATTTGACATTAACAACATTTACTTATACGAGTAATGAATTAAGGAAATTTGATCAGTACCGAGTTAGTCGGTACACAATCGCAGTCCCATCTGATTTTTCTATTAGCTCATCTGACAACAACATGCCACTTCTCCTATATAATATGTAATGTAACGCCTACTCGTATTTCATAGTGCGTCCTAGTTTTTGATAAACAACGTTCTCAAATTTTTTCGGCACGAGAATATTTCTTCTTATTCATTACTATTTTCTATAGAATTATTCTCACGAATAGATCGGAATAAAATCTATAAATAACTTTTCAATATTGTCTTAATAAAAAATTTTGATCGAGTTTCCGATCCTCAGTTAGTTTATGACGATACATAAGACTCCATGATGAAACTGTGATTTTAAAACAACTGATCTCTTACATAATAATCGATAAACTTTCGTCCAATTTTAAACGAAGAATTTTTATACTCATATCTAACTATGTGCGACATTTCACAAATGTAACATCAATGATAAAGTCAATACAACTCCTTTCCGCACTGCAATAAAATATTTTAGCGAATAAAAATAGAAGAACAATCGATAAAAAGAATAAGATTAATAAATGGCTGTTTTGTAACGTATAATAAACAAGCTTAAATAAACAAGTTTTTAGAATAATACCATAAATTTTAAAATTAAATTTTATTTTTGTGAAAAATTAAAGATTTAAAGTGGATTTCTTTCATTTTCCGATATTGATAAATTCTTTGGATGTTTATTTTTTGATAAAAGAAGTATAATAGCAATTTCTGCGAAGTTATTGATAAAAATACAACAAAAAAAGTTATTACTATAATATTTGTCAGAGGATTAAGATAAGCACAGTTTTCAATCAGCGGCTTTCGGCTTCCAGCAATCCACCGCTATATTGCTCCGTTTTTCCGTAATCACTCTCGTCTCCTTTCCTTGCTAGTTTCTTTCTCTATATCTACATATCTCATTTCTCGTCGTTCTTGAAAAGGGCGCGCCCCTTCGGCTGTGGCGCACAACCTCTTTAACAGATCGACTTTTCTAGGGCGGTGTTCGGTGTATATATTATGTTATGTGTGTAGATACACACACACACACACACACACACACACACACACATTTTTCCATTCCCTCGATCTTTTTCGCTGGGCTCTCCTTGCAATGAGAGAGGGGATGGGAGCGAAGAGGGGAGGGATCTTATTGGAAAGCAAAGTCCACAAAGCACTGCGATTTAAGAGGTCGTAATTAAAAAAGGCCAGATTCAACATTATATATATAGAGCAGCATATTGGTATTCTTTTTTTAATCCCTGCTCCCGACACTGCTGTTCGCGCTGAAGAAGAAGGGGGAGGGGGCTGGTAGAGGAGAAAAAGAAAAAGTTAGAGGGACGAATCGAGGGAATTAACGCTCAGAGCACCGGTCGTTCTGTCTTTCATACATGTTCGTTTTAATTGATCATTTTTACAGACTACGACAGTTCTTTTATCTTGGAACATTAACTTACTCGTATTAATTGAAAATAGAAGATTGATATAAAGTAATTGATTATTAAATTATTTATTATTCATTTATTATCATGTATTTTAACAATGATTTTGCATCAAGCAGCAAGAGAAAAAAAGCATTCGAAAACAATTCATCGGGATACATCTGTTATATGATCAATGGTTACGCAAAAATGCAATATATTAAAGTGAACAGTAAATTATAAGAATTATGCATGTTCTAAAAAACAGGTATCGTACTATAAAGTTCTGTTTTCGAATTCTATAAATTCTAATACGAACACACAATATTTCGTTAAAGTAATTTGAATTTACTAATTATATCCGTATACTGTAATGAACACAATTCTACTATTGTAGATAAATGTCCTGTTCGAATTATTGTCCTTGCGTCTAATATATCGAGGCAAACCTATAATAATAGCAAAAAAGAAGAATATAAAAGGGATAGGATCTTATTATTAGATCTAATATAAATCTAACTACTGAATCAAATTTTAATCCTCCTATAATTTAGTTTTATAATACAATGTAGCAGTAAAGAAATATTAAATAACTACTTTTGCTTCATAAATGAAACTTATAAAGTTAATATTAGGAATTTTGGATTACTATATATTTGTACAATAGTCTAATATTTTTAGAGAATATTCAATTCTAACTATCAACTTCCACAATGAATTCTCAAACATTATAAATAAACAATATAGGACGATTGTTAATACGATACTTTTTTGTTTTTAAATTGTTTAAAAATTATTCCGTAATTTTATTCAATTTATATATAAAAGCTCAGAATTGACAGACTGAATCCCGTACTAAATAATCTTACGGATGCATATCTCCCATTAGCTCCTTATACGGGCGCGATATATAGCAAAATCACTGATCTGAACGTGCCCAAGCCGCTGACCTTGATTGACTTCTACTAAGCCGATTTTCGGCTCGCATCCGGGCCGCCGGAGGAAAAAAATTGTAACGCAGCAAGGAGGGAGCGACCCCCGGTAACATTTCTACCCTAACGCTGAACGCAGAAGCTATATATAAAGGAAAATGCCTAGTAAGCAACAGCTCCGCAGACCCACGCGTTTTCCCAAGGACAAACGAGCCATATAATAATCGACCCTATTGAAAGCTATACTCTCCGGAAAATTATGTAATTCGTTTAGATTTTACAACTAATTAGCCGTGAAAAATAAAAGCTATTTCGAGAAGTTTGAATAACAGAATTTACCCTTATTTTGGCACTGATTACGTTCCATGGATTAATTCATTAGTCAAGGCAAACACAAATCTGGGTAACAGAGCAGCCCATTTTTCTTCAGCCGACCTCGCCCATTGTAAGGAAGATTATTCAATTTTCAAAGTTCGATCCTTCGCGAAATATTAGAACATATAATTCCCAATTGTTTCGAGTGAAATATGACGGTAGAAGATCGGGCATATTCACTTCTACAAAGTCCATGTGCCTTTATCCAGATATTCTGTTAAATATAAATAGCCTAAATACACAAATTTCTAGAACATCTATATATGTTCATATTAGAAGGTTCACTAAACGATACCGAAACGAGGATACGCCAATACATCAAAACTTTGAATATACATGCAAATTTATGCATACACGATAACTTTGAAATACCAATGTACTTGAACATATTAGACGAATGTACTAACAAATATATTTACATATTTCGAACCAGAATTCAGACGTACTATAATATACGGTCTTCTCTTCTATTTTAACTTTTTGCCAGCTATTCTTGGATTAAATGTTATTGTCGTTATTTATGGCTTGCAAATGGATTATTTCGAATACAAATATCAAAAATTCATTTTCATCCCGATATTGTAATTCCTATTTTACTGATTGCAGGAAATATCCATTAGCAAGACTACACTATTCGGAATGCTTCATTAAAGTTCTGACGAGCCGTGTTTCTCGAAAATTAAAATTTTAGAGTATGCATTTAAAAAAATAGAGTAACAATCGCAATATTCAATAAGACATCAATACTTTCTGAAAATTCCTAGCAAAATGTACAGCAATTTTTCGCTGGATAAATAATGTGAATATTGAAGTATTGATACCAAAAAAGAGAGTGACGTTATCTCTTAATACTTCTACTCTTGATATTTTGGATATATTTATTAAAATTGTTTAGTACATACTTAATTATTTATACGTCATATTCATTTATTTAGAAAGGAGCTTTTTACTTAGTTTAATCGTCTTAAATACCAATTAATAATAATGCTGTTATTGACTTTTCGATTGTAGTGCAAAATGTGTCTGGTGGAGGCTATTTCTATAAATACAGATATCTGTATTAGATATTTGTGCGATGATCACGACCGTATTACTCAGTGAAATTTGAATTCTTTAATTCGATAATAAATTTGTTGATCTTGAATTATAGTCGTTTAAAATGAGGATATAGGCCGATTCTCGAAACATTTTCAATTGCGATCAGTGACTGCGATTTATTTCAACATCTATCGGTGTAGTTAACAGTGCACTGAAAACAGGTTTTCTTTTATTATTATTATTCGTTATCTTGTATTCATCAATATCTTGTTATTATTTAGTTTTAGTTACATAAAGTTTAAGTATGCGGTGATCTATTATCCAATGTAGCAGTACAGCTCGCAATTTTTGTAAGTAACGAAGTCAAATAGTCGTATAAGAAAAGAATGAGGCAGTTAAAGAATTTTCTAAATACTTGGCACACAAAAGTGAAGTCTCTGAATTCTGAAAGTAAATTATAAAATACTTTAAAAATAGTTAATATTTATTGCTGCCAGATTTAAGTGTGATGAAAATAGTTTAAAATTAATGTTTTTTTTAAATGCTCATACTTGCCGAGAAACTTAATTCAGCTCTGTAATAAAAGTTTAGTCAAGAAAAATATTTCATTAACAGATGAATCGTGAATTCACGTATAATTAACCTTTACAAAATTTTAATTGTTTAAATTATGAAACAAACTAAACAAATTCCAACTTTAATTTAAACTTTTTAATCTAGCAAGAGTACCTTTGTATGTATTTTAGAAGGAATGTTTTGCATGGAAGCTTCTAATGAGATTCCAAGCAAAGCGCGATTAGTTCTCAAGAAAGGTTTCCAAACGAAACTTGGATCAAAGGAATTTATACATGAGATGTAGAAATTTTGCAAACGTTTTATTTTCATTAAATGAAAATATTAAAATACATTATCAATCGAATCGAGAAAAATAAAAACGGGAAATAAAGACTAAATGAAAAAAAATTAATAAAATGCGTAATACTTCTATAAAAAGTACATAACTTTTCTGAGAATACCAAAAGCAACCTGACAATCAAAATAATATTTTCACATTTCTTAGTATGTTTCTATGAATAATCAGTCGATATTTTGATATAATTTCTTATATGCCAAGATTAAATATATTAAACAAAATTAATTTAAAATCCCAATCAAAACTAAACACCAATGAGTAAAATCACTAATGGCAGAAAGCTCAAATTCCAAATCACCACTATATCGGTGTTCTACACGCCTTTCTGTAAACCAGTGTGATTCGTGCAAAACTAACAGTTTTGAATTGATTTTTTAAATTACATTTAAGTAATATGAATAAATTTTCTTTATATTACAAGTAAGTTGAAAGGTAATCCAGGAAATTCTTATTCATATGTATATATATATAACGTATTATCTGCAAGATTTTTTAATTTTGCTGCAAACTAAAAAGAACAACGACTGTATAACAGAGAGAAGAAAAAAACGAGGACGCTCGGAGAAGAATTCAATCAAAGTTTCGAAGGGATTATTCGCCCACTTCTCAATTCACCCTTGCCGTCGTGCGCTAAGTCAATCATATATAATAAGAATTATAAAAAGAGCAACATATAGCATAAAGAATCACGAGAAGCGAATGAATCTCCCGTTCCCTGCCCTAGTCTCTGGCGCGCGTAGCACAAGGACTGACACTTTCGTTCCGCGAGGGGAGACGACGCCCCAGCGATGGGCGAGAATGGAAAGAAAGGAAGTGTGCATATATATATATATATATATATATATATATATATATACATATATGAAGCAAACAAGAAAGTGGCAAGCGTATATAGGAGACGGAGAGCGGAGGTCGCGTGCGGCCTACTGCGCGAATGGGGTATGTCAAAGGAAGAGGGATAGAATAGCGTCGGATTGATGTGGGTGAAAAGCCGATGGAATTCTCGATTTCTCGTCCTTCTTTCGCCGATTAGGAGACCTAAATACCTAGAGAGAGAGAGAGAGAGAGAGTGAGAGAGAGGGACGGAGGGAGGGAAAGAAATGAATGGACGAATAGAAGAGAGGCAAGGGTGCTATAAAGATCGTTACGAGCGTATTGAAAAACGCGAGGGGAGAGATTACGAGAACAGCCGGAGGGAGAAAAGCAACATATATACGTATATGAAAGATCATATTTCAAAAATATATATTAATCGCGGGTGGATTTTCTTAATTCTTGCTAAGGTTCTATAGTAAACATGCTTCAACGATGACCTTTGTATTTCTCGTATAAGTTATGATTTAATATAGATTAATGAATAAAAAATATCTAAATGCAAAAATGATAAAAATAATATAAATCGTTATTTTAAGATAAGTATTCTGTATTTGGTACTGTCATTAATACTGCAGGAGCATTAAGCAGTTGCATCAGTATTCTATTTATCTAGAGTTTATCATTTTAGTTATATATAATTACTTGTATTTATAGTAGCAACACTACTTATCGAAATCGATTCACACTTATAAAGAAAAATTTTGACTAGATATGTGCGCACGTGTATGCATGTAAAATAAAATTTAAAATATTTTATTGATACTACGTAGATTTTTTATACAATTTAATAACAATAGATATTTTGAAATGTTGAGTTAAATAAAATGTTTAACTTTTGTAACATTTTGAAAAAGTAAACTTTCTAATTCCAATAGAGTTTTATATTATCTCGGTATAGTTTCAATACAAAATTTAGACTATATTTTTAATTTCGTAATAATTTTTTTTTAATTATTACTATGCATTACCAGGCATACCCTTTGTATACATTATTATACCAACTCCTCATCGCTATCAAATTGTTCGAATTCACAGTTCATTCACTCGACTTGAAAATGTTATATCAGGATCTATTTTCTTCAACAAAAAAAAATTAACATCTCCAATCCTTTTAATCCCTTTATTACAATTTCCATTAGCTACGATTCCAAATCATGTGATCTTATATTACAAGGCCTGTTTTAAGCCTTAATATTAAATTTGGCATAGAACGCTAACATGTCGTATTATTTTTAGCAATTTCGTAACAAGGTCGTACGAGTACATTTCTTCCTTGTGACTTCAAAAAAAAAATAACATCGCGCTTTAATTTACTTTTAATTTTTAGATCGTTTTCAAAAAACGTTAAAAAAGCTATTAAATTTGTGATTGTAATAAATGTACTTTCAATATATGTAATTGTTTCTTTATTTTTTTTAAACATAAAAATCGCTAAGAATTTCATAATAGATTTTCGAGCTCGCAGGCGTGATTTTTGATTATACGGCATTTTCGACAATGGAATAAACACATTCGCGAATATCTCTGTAAAATTAACCTTTAAAAGCTACACTCACGCGTGTGAAGCACCATCACCAGTATAATGAAGTTAGGCTTCGTGAAGATTCAACACAGTTATATTTAAAAGAAATTTAAAAAAAGGTGGTTACCTTTGAACCATGATGATCAACCAATGATCTAAAAGGCATTAAATAATAAAGTGCAATGTAAATGGTTTAAATTAGCAAATTGAATTTCTAAACAAATTAATCATAGATGAAGCCTGTCAATATTATATCTTCGTGATAAGTATTATAAAAATAATACCTATAGAAACGTTAAAAAATATTAATTACGTTCCTAACATAGATCGTATTATCAACCTGTGAGCACAGAAGGAAGTTGCAGTTTATTATAAAAACTGTATTAAATTTCAAGAAATAATAATAATAAATAGTAAATTACTAGCAGTAGCAGGACACTAAATCTTTATATAAAACTACGTGCATAAACGTTATATATCTGCCGAAGAACTGTCATTTCAAAACGTATAGATACGTGCTCTTCCTAACTCATATATATATTTAAAAGATAACATTAGCAATCCGAATACTCTATGGAGATCTTATAAAAGAGATAGAAAAGCATCAACTATTGAAGAATTATTAAAAAGCTGCAAACGAACTCTCTTCAATAATGACGACCCGACGCTCTTCAATATTTCGACAGTTGCGAATAGTGCAGTTGATCTGTCAATATGTTCCGTAAGTTTCATAGACAGAATATAATGGAGAGCGCCGAAGAGAATGCGAGCACTAAAGTATACTTATGACAGTGACCGCTTCCCAATAAAAATCATAACTAAAACAAATACTCCCGAAGCAATTTATAATTTTAAATGAAAATTCAAAAGTGCGCAATGAAATGAGAACGGGCGACTCGTCAATAGCAATATAGATAAATTAAAACTTTCACTGGATGAGAGCGAAAATCATGCAGAAAAATTGAAAAATTTTACTTTATCGAATTGATAAAGCATTTCTAAAAAACAAAAGAATCATTGAAAAAAAACTTTGCTTTATATGATATAAATAAATGCGGTATTCACAGAATCTATGGTATAAATTTAATTTGTATCTAGAACATGTTTTGGTATATAACTAATCCGAATGGATTAGTTTGGGAAGGTGGAAAATAAGTCATCAAAGTTAAGAAGGAATAAAATAATGTCGAGGCAATAAAATAAAAACCATTTGAATGGGCGTGAAAAACCGCCTTCGTTGTAAAAATATTGCCGAATTAAGCTGTCCATCTCTATATTTATTTTAATAATAAACAGCAAATAACAGAAATCGGCGAACTTGCAATTTATATGTATTGTGGCAGTTCGCTCGCAGAAAGTACAGCGCGAATATCGTTGACCTCTGTGACGACGTTGACACAGCTGCCCTCGTCTTTGAAGCAGTTGCTCTTCGGGCAAGCGTTACACCAGGGCAGACACGCCACTTTACCCCGACGTTCCCGGATACGGCTGCAGTCCTCGTGTCCCGTGTCCGTTCGGACAATTCAGTGGTCGGTGGACCGTCGCGAAGGCGCTCGACCAGAAAGCGTCTCGCGTATCTGGTTCGCTTATCACCTGTGTAAACTCGCACGCATACGCCGTGTTACGCAATTGTTCTCACACGGAACGAGCAGTACTCAATTACGGGGTCCGCCTCGAGAACGCAACAAAGGATACCTTATACTTCCAGCACGGGCGCGATCGATACAGCTATTACGCGACGAGAAAAGAAGCTCTTCCTGCCGACGCATTGGAAAACGGGACTAGAAAAAGGAGGGGGGAAACGGACGAGAATTAATGATCCGTCGACCTAAATCGAATGCTAAATCGAAACTAAATTCAGAACCGCGCGCAAAGAAGGCCTGAACCGAACTGTGTAAAAAAAACGAAGCATCAGCCGGGACGTCTAGCTGAAGGAAGTTTTCGATGGCCAACCGCTCAACGGTCCCGATCGAAGTGTCGCGCGCGTGATCCGTCATTTGTGTTTTCCCCTCATTAGCGCGGAGCCTTCGCCGCCATCGCTACCAGCGCCTCTCGCAAATCCTAAGTTCCCTGAAAACCAATAAACAATTAACACGGAAAATAATAAATCGATAAAATCCAGACGCTTCTCCAACCAGCAGTTCTGGGCCCCAGTCGACGTAAATCTGCCCTTGTTTCGAGCTACAGCTGCCACTGATTTATTTTTTTTTTATTTATAGTTTGTCGTTAAGTGCATATTATGCGCGAAAAAAACACAAAACATTTTAAAACAAGCGAATAATAAATACGAAAGAACAATATCACATCGTACTCCGCACGCTGCAAAAGAAAAGAATGGATAAAATTTATAAGCGGGTTAAATAAAAATTTTTTGCTGGATGAGGTGCAGAAAAAAAAACTCAATTAATGGTAATAAAAGATTTTATAAAATAAATTTTTAAATAACAAGTTTTTTTTTTATTAACAATTTCTATACTTATTGACTGCAAATCTAAAGCAGATTTCGAGCATACCAGGGGAAAAATTAGCTAAAAACTGGAGTGAGTTAAACTTTAAGCCTTTTTCCGTTAAATATAACTACCTAATTAAAAAATCATGTCAAATAATTTCGGTACTAAATGATACTGTATATATTATTATAACTAACCTAGTCAAGTCGCTAAACTTCATACAGTATTCAAAGGAAGCAAAAACATCAGTGCACTACCAAATTGATTCCTAATATTGCCTTGAAAACTGATCGCGTTATTTTTCAAAAATCATACGGACTTTTGAAAAATAAACTCGAAAACGAATGGTTATTTTTAATAAAAAAATGGATGAACTATTAAGAGAAAATTTTTTATAAATCGATGTTTTCCTTATGTTGAATACGAGACAATTATATACAAAATATCCGTAATTTTGTGTAACTACCAACTTCAACTTAGCTCTCATTTTATATTACAAAATTTTTTATCTTTTAACCTCATTTCTTATATTTTCAGTAAGATAATAGTAAGTATAGGAAAAATATAGCTACATCTTCGATAATTAATAATTTACCGTACAATTTTTCTTTCTTCAGCTTCGACCATTCATCATTCGAAATATTGCATTTATTCGATTCAAACGATATGAGTAAAATTTTTTTACCCTAACAGAGTTGGTTTATCCATGTAACCGCAAGGACATTGGTATACGAATTTAAGTACATAATGGAACTGGGAGAATTGAGTTGCATATCTTATATGCAGCTACTATATTCGTGGTGGATCTAACTGTACGAGGCACACACACATATACATATATAGATACAAATACACACACACACACACACACACACACACAACAAACATCACGTATACATCAATGCGCAGTTTCTAATCGAAGCACTCACTGTGCTCGCCACACGACTGCTGATGCTGCTAGTAGGTACTCCTATCAAAGATGTCTATATTCTCACTGTTAGTCTTCCCCTTGGGAGGAGAAGGGTTAAATTCGTGTCGGCGTCCACTGTCATTCTGTCTCTCTGTCTGTCTGTCTCTCTCTCTCTCTCTCTCTCTCTCTCTCCCTCTCTCTGTCTCGCTCTAGCTCCCTCTTCCTCCTCATAGAAAGGCATTGTTCATTCGATTATATATAAGCGTAACCATCGAGAAATGGCGCGATATCGCTTCGGCCATCCCTCTACTGGTATCCTTTCCCTCCTTCTTCTGCAACTGACCGAGTCGTGAATAAATCACGGCCAATTCGGGGCATTAACGTGGACCACGCTAGCTAGTTGTGGGGAGTTTTAAGCCCGAGCGAACAGGGCTATTTAGGGATGCCATCGAATAGCTCCAATATTTTGCATTTGACGTTACTCGTCGAATAATAATTAATCATTTCCAATTGTCTTTTCGAAAAATTGAAACAATTAGTTATTTATTAAGCATAATGAGTATTCTAGCAGTATATAGAATCTTTTATATAATTTAATCTTTGTCTTAGTTTATATTCTATATCACATTTCAATATGTAAATTAACGTTATTCAAATCAATATATATTTTATAAATAACAAAATTTATATAAATGTCGAACATTGTTTTATTTTACACTATATTATAATTACAAAACCACGTTGAATTTATTAAATCTTTTATGTTAGGGGTATAACAGTATAAAATATTTTCTTTGTAAAGAGCTTTATGGTCGCAAGGTCTGAACCAAACTATCTGTTTCTACTGTATTGGTAAATTTTCTTAGGTCTTGTATATAATATTATATATATATAAAGAGTGTATGAATAAATTTATTGAATAATAAGTTATTAATGTATCAGATATAATAATATATCTAATAATAAGTTCAAGTCTTTACTCAATGAAAAAATTCGCCACGCTAATGACAAAAAACTTTAAGAAACTACGTATATGGCTTCTCGCACTTGTCCTCGCAGTATGTACCATAGCAAACCATAAAAGTTTTAATAAAATTTTTTTTCCGAACCTATGAATAAGACCGATGGGACTTACTACTTAGATAAACGGAATTTTTTGAACACATTCCCTTCGTGCGCTTCTTCTGCCTTTCATGCACGGTGATATCGGGCAGTAGCTACTTAGCGGGAGACACCGAAGGCGAGGGCGCGTTAAGAAAAAAAAAAGGAAAAAAAAATTATCAATATGGAAATTAGTCCGAGGCGAAAGTTCCGCCGGGAGTGCCCGACGTGTTCGCTCGCCGCGCGTAAGGCCGAGACAAGCCCGGAAAAGCGTATCAAAAGCTGAAGAGCCACACAAGGAGAATGAAAGGGACAGAGAGAGAAAGAGAGAAAGAGAAAGAGACAGAACGGAGGCGGCTCCGTCTTTTCTCCCGGGCGCATGAATAAGACATGACCGCGGCCGCGGCGACAAAGCCGCTCGCTGCCGCCGGCATGGACGCCCTGGAGGACGAGAGCCCGAGTACGACTACATGTACTCGGCGCTTTCACCGCACCGTCTACGGCTACAATGGGCTCCTCCCTCGCCACTCTCCTCCTCTCTCACTCTCTCTCTCTCTCTCTCTCTCTCTCTCTCTCTCTCTCTCTCTCGCCCTCTCTCTGTCTCTCGCCCTTCATCCCCGACTCGCTCGGGCGATAGCCCGCGCCCCCGGGGGCCAGAGTTTGCACAGACGGGCAGCGGGACGCGTGGACCGAGAGAGGATAAGTGAAGGGATCGGAGCGGGGGTTAAAGGGGATGGACCATTCCTATGAGAATCTTACCCCCCCCCTCTCTCTTCCTCTATCTCTCTGACCTCGGCCACCATCTCGTGACAAATACGGCCGCTCCATTAATTCATCAGCTCCACGTGTGCGGATATATAATGCAGAATCACGACCGAGCAGGATCTTTGGGCAAACGGAGGAGAGGGAGGTGTCGAATCAGCCGTAGACGAAAGGAGATAAATGCCGTTATCGCTCTACTCACCCCACCCTCATCTCCCTCCAATGCACCCTCGACAAATCATTTTGGCCGAGCGCTTCGAAAATGGTTACACCCACCCCCTGCATTACGCCGCTGCTCGTCGCTGTGGACGTATCGCGTTCTATATCTATATCTATGCGCTCGTGTATATATATATATATATACATAAAGAGCAGTTTAGCGCTCTATTCCCCGCGCGTATATTTCCCGTCGAATTATCGCACCCCCCTCGTTCTCCGCGTCCCTCGCCGCGCGGCTAATGATGCGCGCGATGTTTTTGGCGAGCCGTTACACAGCTTATCGAGCTATAAGCTGGTGGTGGCTACGGCGACGGGAACGGGGAGAGGGGTGGGCAGACGCGCTTATGCACACACGCGCGCGCGCGTGCGACGGATCGATTTTCGAGCTATTTCGACTTGGAAACGTATACGAGTACTCGGCTCGACGAAAGCTCCTAAATTCCTCCTCGATCGATCGATCACGGCGGTTTTCGGCCGCGGAAGGGCAATTCGTGCGCGCGCCGCAATTGCGCGGCTCTTATGTATACAAATAGGGACATCGGACTAGAAGCCCTGAGGCTTTGGGATTAGAACGGGTTTATGCCGTCCTTCTTCGCGTCCATCTGGGCACTGTTCAAATAAAAACTGGTAGGCAGTTGCAATCGCTTTTCAATGACGAAATACATC
This sequence comes from Sycobia sp. Sy_11, assembly GCA_018907035.1. Lineage (NCBI taxonomy): Eukaryota > Metazoa > Arthropoda > Insecta > Hymenoptera > Epichrysomallidae > Sycobia > Sycobia sp. Sy_11. The sequence continues at coordinate 1,810,849 of JACCIC010000059.1, read as the reverse complement.
AGCGCAAGTTTTAACTATCAAATTTTATCCTGAATCAGATGTATTGATTATTAATAAAATATGCTGTTTAATTTAGGCTGAAATGCTTATGAATATTCAGAAATTATTCCATGAATGTCTTTCCAATTTCTAATGCATTATAGATTCTTCAAGATGAAGTGGAAAAAATTCTGGAAAAAATTGCAAAAAGGTGGCCAAACCATCAAGAATAAAACATTACAAAAAAAATACTTAGATTTAATTTGGTCAGTAAAGCCAGGAACTATCTATAATCAAAAATTTTATAAAATTTCCATCGGTAACTTAATAAATATGACAAAATCTAGGATATTTGTAACTTAGGAAACTATAAGAACCGGTAGAAGATATTTTTAAATTATACCATTTCTCATGATAAAACGTTGTATATAAAATATGGCACATTTTCATTTTATGATTGAATTGTATTTATTATGCCTAAATCTGAAACATCAATTTTTCACCGATTAAAGAAAAAAACTAGTAATTGATTTCTTTTTGGTAAAACCAAAAGAAAGCTTTCCTAAATAATTTTCCTGATATTATAAACCTCGACATAATCAATCCAGGAGTATCAAAAGCATGTTTAACATAAAAGGGCATGTATGAATATGTAATTACAGGAAACTGAATTGTCTAGAAAAATACATTTAATAAAATTAAAAAATGTCCTAACTTACTTTTTGTAAGACCAGAAAGAATATCGTTGAATTTTTTAGATATAACATTCTTAGTTAAACAACGGTATAAGTTGTATACGGACCACTCATTGAAAAATCATGTGTTTCTTTGGCTAGAGATGATATAGAAATAAAGATATGTCAAAATAAAAAAAAAATCCAATATTTATACGAAAGCAAAAGTTTCTTTTATTTAATTAAAAAGGACATTTAATATGTTCATATGTATACAATTAACAAAAACATTAAAGCTAGACTTTATTCTACTTAAAAATAATGCAAAGATTGCCTATTAACAGGTATCGACAGAATTTTTCATTTTCAATTTAGATCGATTTAAAATAGAATTGCTTGATCCGTTATTTGAATCCATCCAACTAACATATCCACTAACATTAGCGTAAGCAAATGTACATGGCAATGAGATGATTGCTTTATTTGTATATTATATTAATTCTCAAAAGGACCGATTATTTATATGCTTATATATTTATATGCCTAATTATTTATATTAAAGGAATATAATTATTTATATTTGAGGATAAAAAAATTATCCAAGTACATGTCAATTGGCAAACTTTTGTGTCAAAAAAATGATATTGAGATCAGTGGGTGTTTTAAATATAAAAATAAACCACAAAATCGTAAAACTAAAAACTTTAAAATTAAGTTTTAATTTTAAAAAATCGAAGGGCTAAACAACTATTTCGCTGTGCTTGATAATTTTTCGAGGGAAAATAGACGGTTTCAATAATTTGCAGTACCGAGTGTTTCTTAAATTATCTATATTGTATAAATTATATAAAAATTTAAATTATATATAACGTGTTTGCGTTGACAGTTGAAAATTGTGATAAAGTTAAAATTAAGAAATTAATAAATCCTTAGATTATTCTTAAATTGCACTAGCAAGCTCAACTTATGATAGAATTTTAATTATTCTCAAAAAAACAGTATATATTCTATAAAAAAATACATCTACCTTAATGCGTGGCGCGGAATGGACGCAAGGAATGATCCTTGCGGGTCCTGTCTATATACACGTTAAATTCCTAAGTCATTTGAAGGATGGGAGGGGAGAAAAAAAATTGAAACTCGGAGCCTCCAAGCTCTTGGGTAACCAGCGCAGTGGAAGTTGGCTTTTGCTACAGCGCTAAGACAACATAGGGCTGTTGATGTACAGGCTACTTCGCCCCACTTCTCAGCCCTACCAGCCCCCCTCCCCCCGCGCCCCCGGCGAAGATACGAGTACCGCGCGATTGCCTCGGACGTTTTAGGTTTACTTTGAAAATAGACCGTTAGCCGTGTACTCGTGTCATCTTACAATATTTTAATTGAAGGAAAAAATACAGGATGTAATGTTGAAAAATACTTTTTTGACTCGTTATAAAAGATCTATGTTTTTAATTTTGCTTATGCTTATCGAAAAAAAGGTCAACAGTCGTGAAGTATCTTAACAAATAAAAAACAGATTGAAGAACCGCTTTAAAAGAGTAAATTTAAATATATTTATGAGCAAATCCAGGCAAGCTTTAACTTTTGGGTGTAGAAAAATAATTTTTTTTACAGCACACTCTTAGTTGAAGATTTTTTTTAAGTACTAGCTTTAAGTAATAAAAAATAGTAGGGTTGCTGATTTTGTTACAAGCTTATTTTTTATTATTAAGAAAAGCATCACTAATAAAATTTTTTTCCAAAAATAATTATAAATTGCTTATGTAATTATGTAACAATGTGTTACATCATTATTTAAAATGTGGATTTGATTTGATGAAACCAAAATTGTAATTTTCAATTCGACAAAAAGAATGTTTTTCTGTAATATGAAGGTTGGGTTCTTTCTTTGTTTTGACATTCGCTACTATTATGTTCTAATAATCTTAAAAGCCTTTAGGTGATGTTTCATCATATAAGAATCAACTTGATTATTATTTTCAAATATTTTTCTATTATAATAGAATTGTACTAAGGAAAAAATTGGTGAAAAATTGATATACTATGACAAATTTACGCGTAAGAAATTCAGGTTGATAATAAAATTAATGCGTTACTGTCTTCTATATACTACGATTTTATAAAGAAAAATTTTTCAACTTAAAAAATTCTTTCTATCATATAAGCTAAAACATAGAAAATAGCAGTCCTGTATAAGTTTTAAGTTTCCTGAATTTGATCAAACAGATATAGAGTATATATTATTGGTAATTTCAAAGTTGCATAAATTATAGTCAATTGTTAATAAATAATACGAAAATATAATAATCTATAATAAATGTTATGTAATAGTTTTTTTTAAATTTCAAATTCCAAATAATAATTTTTATCTTTTGGAACTATTAAAACTACCTAGATTATATGAAGTAATTAGTTCATAGTTTCAGTAAATAAATTAATTTAAAAAAATAAAGAAATCGAATACGTAAAATAAAAAATTTATTTTATTTATTCGATCATTAATCGTGAAAAGGTCTTTTTTATTATAACATTGTTAAATCTTTGAAAAGTAATAATACATACATGTTATAATAAAAAAGACCTTTTCACGATTAATGAACGAATATATAAAATAAATGTTTTATTTTACGTACTCGATTCCTTGATTTATTTAAATTAATAAATATTTTTATCGGTCTCACAATCTTCATACAATAATATACTATACTAATATAATGACAGTTAGACTGTTCGTGTTTACAATAAACCTTGTAGAATGTGAAATGGAAAGTACTACTAAAAAATAAAATAAAAATTAAATTCAATTAATCAAAATGAAAAAATACAAAGAAAATAATGTTTTATATTAAAATAATATTCAATATTATTAAAGGACAAATTGACTGCCCCCACGAGCTTAAATTGAAATGTATCTTTAATGTCCGATTTTTCGAACCGCTTCGGTTCATCTTCAAGACCTAAACTCATATACGATATACTTATAATTCCTCTATTTCTGTATTTTTTATTTTATACATCAATGGACGGAAATAGTATTATTGAAAAAGAAAATGATTTATTTTCCTTTTAGTTGTAATATACTTCAATCCAACGAAACGAATTCCTACGAACAGACAAAATAGACGAATGTTTTTTAAAAATCTTCTTCTTTAATTTAATACATACTTGTTGCGATTTTAAGATATAATGTACACTGTCTCTTAAATAACAGTATTTTGTTCACAGACTCTGATCGACAATTATAAATTTTTGCCATAACATATGCACTGCTTAATAACTATCCGAAAATTTAATCAAGATTTATTTTACAGTTAAAAGGTAACGATACTTGATAGAAGTACAAATTTTTATTTTGAAATTAAATTCATTATATTACAATGTTCCGATTGTTACAATGTAAACATATGAAATTCTATATATAGATTTTCTAAAAGTTTACTAAAACAAAATTACTAAAACTATAGCTTTGAAAATGAGACATTTCAACATTTAGATCATTTTTTAAATTACTATACTTTAAGCAAATATTTCGGAACGATTCTACAAAGTTTTTTATAAAAATCTGACGGATTAAACATCTCTCAGTCAACTGTTCACTGAAGATTTGATCGAAATTCAGTACCCTATTGTTTGCAAACGAAATGACGAAGCAGAGCCAGTTTTAATTATCTCCGTCTATATAATACCAACACCGAGTTCCGACACCGTCGTTCGTAATTCTTAACGTGTATGTATGAATGTGTATATGAATATATATATATATATAATAGAGGATAGCTACGGGTCGAAATTTCCACTCTCGCCCCACGTCCGTCGTAAAGATTAATCCAATTCCATTAACGGAAAATCCCATTTGCGGAATCAATTTGTACCGAGGTCCCCGGCAAAACCATACGGAGAAGCGATGCGCGAGTGCCTCGGCTTAATTTTCGCGCCAGTGTCTGTGTGTGTGTGTGTGTGTGTGTGTGTGTATACGGGCTCAATTCCACCCCTCTCGCCCCCTGAACCTCACATCGCCCCTCTCCGACCAAGCACGCGGCATTTAATATCGCGCGCAAATCGCTATGCAATAAGTCGCAATTACTCTCCTAGACGAGGAGCCGGGAATTTCGGGGGTACAGCGAAGGCCAAGCTCAAGCGATGGCTGGGGGTGGATGAGAGAGGAGAGGCATCAACGGCGTTGGCGGCAGTATCTTCTGGAGTCTAGCGAGACCAGCGGTCTATCTCTCTCTCTCTCTCTCTCTCTCTCTCTCTCTCTCTCCAACAGCCACCCGCGCGCCCGCATACGAAGGCGCTCGCAGCGCCGCGCCGGCTGTATCTCGCGAGTTACTGGCACCGATGGCTGCTGCTCTCCCTCGACTCCGATAATAACGCACGCGCCTGCGCGCACGTATACGTCTATTGATCAACGATAGCTCCCCGCGTGCTTTCTATATACGTATATACTTTCGCGACGCGTCCCGCGGCTTTTCTGCGCACGCAGCGCAGGAGGAGAAGGAGGTGGCGCAGAGGGGTCGGGGATCGAAGGGCAAAAGTCCGTATATACGGCTGGAATTCCGGGAATGCCGGAAAAGGCTCGCGTAACCGTTTCGTCCATCCCCTCTCCCCGAGAAAACTGCGCAGTAGCGACGTGCGGGCATTATAGGAGCATATAGGGCGGAAAAAAGGGGCGAAACTGCGCGCGATCCGCGAACGATAAATGCGCGTTTATGTGTATATATATATATATATATATATATATATATATATATATATATATATATGAATGTATGTATGTATGTATGAACGTTTATATGTACAGCTATGCGCGGGTGAGCGAACGAGCGTTCGGGGAACGGGGCACCTGCATATGTATATGTATACATATAAACTGCGCGCTTAATTGCGAACACGGACGCGACTCGCGCCCTGCCCGTTAATCTCGCCCTATACTGCGTAGATATGAATCAGCATTTTCGGATTGAGTGAAATTTATCGGCTACTAGGGATGGAGGGAAAGAGACGTTCGAATATATACGAATACGTTCATATGTATATACATATATATAAGCGTCGTGTAATACGTTGTCGTTTGGTGCGCCACACCTCTACTATATATACTTACTCTTCCCGAATTCCACGCTCGATCAAATGTAATTGCATCGACGATTAAGGGCAAAAGACGATTTTCAATATTCTCCGTTCAAAGCAGTGCTGGGCAAAGCTGTGATGATGCCTAGGCAGATTTCAGTCGGGAATATATGTGTATATGCATATGTATGTTTGTATATATATATATATATATATATATATATATATATATATATAAGAATTGTTCTTTTGAAATTTAAAAAAAAATTTATTCAGATTATTATCAATTTTTTAGTTCATTATATAAGACTTCTGTGTTGACATTCTATCGTAGTTCTCTTTATTTATCTAATTGTAAAATTTTTTAAAATCACATCATGCATTGAAAAAATATCCTACATCTTTTTTAATAATTAGTTTCAAAATTCGTATTCCAAAAAGCCGCTTTTTAGTTTTTTTTGCAATTTTTATTATTGGTAATGAAATCTTGTAAGAATTCACCAGAGTGCACAAGTGGTGTTTTTTTTAAATTCCAGCGAGATCATCCTTTAGAAGCTTCTTGAAAAGGAAAATTAAGGAAGTTTCTTGAAAAGCTAAAACGACCTCCTGTTATATTATAGACAGAAAGTGTTCGTGTCGACATCACAATCTTATCAATTACAAAAATGTATAGCAATCAGCTCGAAATTTTTCAAAACTAATTAATTATCGTCACAACTTCACCTTTCACACAATCAAGCAGGTTAAGACGTACACATTTATTTTAATCGATATCTTACGAGCTTATTTCATTTTTTTATTTATTTATTTTTTTTTTTTGTATGACTTCAAATGTAATGCAAAATATAAATCACTTTTACTTGCCACGATGACGTCAGTGTACTATAGATAATTTGATCTATTTCAATACAAATATAATGATTATTTTGTCAATAAAATAGCATTGCACAAGACATGCACTTACTATAAATCAATACAACTCGATATATAGTAGCAGTTACTTTTGGTTCAACGCTGAAAATAGTAAAACAAGGATTATTAACTTTTAACATGAATTCTGTGAGACAATAATATTTTATCGTCATAATGGACAGTTTATTGATATTACAATAGCTCAACTGTTTAAATATAATTTAAAGAATTGTTAAGATCATTTATTAATAATTTTAACCTAACTAATGCCAGTTTCCCATTTACAAAACTAGTACGTACCGATTGTATAAATAATTTTAATCTTCTTCGATTGCTCTTTTCGAATATGTAGTTTTTGACATTAAATTTATATGCTAAGTTCGCATAATTTTAAACTTTATTTGCGATAATAAAATGAAAATAAAAATGTTGTCTTTGTCTGGTGCGAGCCTATAATGCAATGCTTAATTTGCCCCTTTCAAAGTTCGGTATTGGTTGAATGGATTGTAAAAGTGAAATGTATCTCTAATTGACGAACACTCCGTTAAAAAAAACATATCCCTTTATTATTTTATATATACTCGTTGGAGAGAGAAAGAGACAGATTCATAGATTCATTATTGGTAAGAAGAGATGCTGACCGTTACGTGATAATTCAGCGGCACTCATTAATTGATCGGCTAATGAGTGAAAACGTTATGTAATGTTCGTATACAATCAATCATGTAGAATGATCGGGTCTAATTGAAAACGTACGTAATCAATTACTACTTACTAAAAGCGAAAAACAAATCAAGCAATCTACAACTAAACGTTTATACAAATATACATATAATGAATTGCAGTTTTTTATTATCACAGGCAACATAATGTTTATGGTGTTAAATCTTCTAATTCAAAAATTAATTACAATTATTTATATTTCAAAATACTCTACTTTAGTTTTGATGTACTAAGGTAACACGAGAGGAATATTTATTAAAATACATACAAATGATATATTTCTGTAAACTCCAAGACGAAGATATTTCTGCAAATAGCGTATTAGCATGTTTTACTCGGATTTATTGTATTATCGTGAAAAAGTCGATTTAAAGAAAGCACAAAATTAGCATAAAAGTTTTACTTCGATTGTACCGAATTTTGTTCATCTTCGTTTCGAAGTGAAAAGGAAAAAAATACGCAGAATTATGCTTCGTATACATAAGTGAAAAACAGTATGTATTGGAAAGTTTTGTTATTTTTTTATTTTTCTCGAAAAATACATTTTAAAAATTTCGAAGAGATCAAAAATCTTGAAAATATAATTATTTATCGGAATAATTGAATCCTTGATGCGAAGTCGAAGTGGCTCGAAACTTTGGACGAAGCAGTAAGTAGATTCGATAAATTTGATGGTGGTGCAGTCCAGATTATGCTCTGATAATAACAGTGTATTGATTATTTTTTTATTATTTTTCAGTAGCTGCTTTTATATTTCAGATGTTCCGGAGGTGATAAACAAGAGGACTATCGTACTTGCATTATAATTGCATTACTTTATAAAGACCGTAAGATTAATAATTGTCAGTATAATTCTGTCACAGAGTAAAATTTATATTGTTTTACCGAGATTTTTGGACTTGGTAAGCTGGTACAATAGAATCATTGCACCGAAAAGTATAAAGTAACAGCAACTTATCAAAGAGGTCTTAAACGGTTACGGAAGCCTCCCGCTGCGCCCGGACTACGGAGATATCGATGAAAGTGGATTTATAGTATCTCGCGGATTGAGCCCACTTTAAATTAAGCCCATCCGAGAAGCGTAAGTTTGCGGCGAATGAAAATACCAACAGACGACTGATTGAATATCGTTCGGGAAAAAATAAATCGTCGAATTTATGCTGTGATGCGAAGTCGCATCGCACAGTCCTGGAAGAAATACCGATACTCAAGCAGAAGGAAAGAAAAGTTCATCGTTAAATTGCATTATAAACCATATTAGAATTGTAGTGCCAAATAACTACTTGACACTCGTGTTAATAAATAATAAACTATGTCGTCAATCAAAAGTATGCTCAACTCTAAATTTATCTATCTCCCTTACCTGTCAATGGTACGCGTCTAGTCATGCCGAAATACTTCTCTAAACCTAATGAGGAGGTCTAAATATACGAATATCAAATATTTACTGTATTATTCTATGTTCGATCGTGTCAACTCGATACGCGCATAATTGTATCGTTGCTCCGTAATAAAACTAATTTGCATCGCCAAGTAAATATGTTGATTCGACTAAATCGATCGGAACAAACGATAAAAATAATCATATTGGGCTTGCATTGTAATTATACTTATAAGATAGTAAATATAATTTTACTTAATCGAAATTCTGCCCGCGTCGAATTTATAGGAGCTAAATAATAGCCAGACTTTTTAACTTTTATACTATGCGCCTGAAAACATTTTTATACCTAATTCTCAGAATTTGTTCGCAAACTAAGATAAACTGCAAGTGCTCGGAAAAAATATCCATGCATGTAATACAAAATTCAGAGATCGGGCGAGACTATAATTTGCCTTTGTACGGTAAAAGAATGAGTCTAGCCGACACTTTCAGCAACGAAGTTTTTTCGTTCTTTTAAGCATGAATCTATCTAAAAACATTCAAAATAAATTGAACTTCAGGACGAAAGTGCTTTAATAAATTATTATTCTCAGATCTTAATGTAAAATAATGATAAACTAGAATATAGCTAGATTTTGACTAATTCACAGTGGAAAGAGTAATAAAAATGTGCCTGTCAAATGCAACTGTGTAATGTTATAATGCCAAAACCAATACTTTACTTGCCAATTCTCAGCCAATTCTTTATCTCATATGTCGTCACAATTTTATTGCCTTGGCTGAAGTACTGGAGCTTCGCCGAGCTGATCGATGATATACAAATATACTCTATTATTCGCGAATAAAGAAACCTTTTATGAGTTTATACTCTTAGTATGATGGAAACTCGACTACCTTGTAAATGTCAATACAATATCATGTAAAATTTCAATTACTTATTCTCTCTTTTCATAGCCTCAATAAAAGAAGTTCGATATTCGAACATGAAATAAATTAAAATTACGCCAAAAATTTACAGAAAATATAAATTGACATTATAACGAAATAATAAGTAATTTCTGAACAAATAAAAGCATTTCTATGAATTTATCAATGCAAATTTAACAATATGGACGGTATACATAATTGAGAAAAAAACACAAGAGTCGATAAAAAATTAAGTTTGGTACGAAATGAAACAATGTAATCACAGATATAACGAGCATTCGAGAATACAGCTAGAGAATAAAAACACGCGGAGTGACAATCACTTTTCGCCTTCTGTAAATTGGATAGGATACTTCAATGTAATATTGCAGCTTTTTTCCAACCCACATTCAAAGCGACGTAATAAAGAAACTCAATAAGTGCATGTGCGCGCAATACTAACCAAAAATAAAATTCATTCTATTTTCAATTATCTATTCAAAAAGATGTGAATTACAAGTGGGTCATGACGATCGCGATTGTAAAAGTTACATTGCCAATTACCATTCAATTATTGTTAATAAATAAATGGCCGTATTTTAATCGCAGTTTTATTTCTGAATATAAACGTAAATAATTCAACATTAATTCGATATTATCCAGTAATATAATTAGATACGTATTGTCCCATATCAAAATAAGCACACAGCGACGTTGTGAATCGTCCGATAATAAAAAGGCTATCTGTTCTCAGCGTATACGTTGAAAATAAATTTCAATGACAATTCTTGATCGATGAAGAAAGAGTAAAGATCAAGCATACGCAACCTCGATGACTCCGGCATAGATAAAACTAAATGGCCGAGCGTATAAATAACCCATCTACATTCAAGCCTAAATTTCTCCATATCTATAATGTAATGCTAGTTAAACTGAATTTGCACGCCGACTGCAAGAGGCAAGATCGGCGCAAATCTTGCCCCGTGCTACTTTTTCCATTGTAATAAAAGCAATTGCCTATTACGCTGTCTCCGTGTTCATAAACTACAGCATTGTCTGTTCATAAAACCGAAAGCCGTGCGCAGCTATGTATTAAGGAATAATAAGCTCTATCAGTGCTCTATCTTTTCTACAAATTCTTTGATTAACTGATAAGATTTAAATTTTTTTATTTTATTAATTATCCGACTATTTCTGTTTTGGAAAGTAATTTTTATAATTAATTTCTAATAAAAAGATGAGTCAGTTCTAATTTATAATTGGGCGCATTTAAAAAAATTATACGAGATTAGTTATTTCATTTCGACTGTTACTTATAATAATTCGAAAATAGATTTCACGATAGTTTCGATAATTAATGGTTTAAAAAACGAATATCAGAGTATTTTTATGAATCTGATAAAACTTACTCGAATGAATTAATTCGCAAGCACTCCCAAACTTCTTTGGATATTTAAATATGCAAATAAAATACTGTTGAACTACTATTTTATAATTCAATTTCAAATAATATATAATTTTAACCGAGATAAAAAACTTTATGAGTGTAAATATTAATTTGTTAATAAATTAAATATCGGCGTAAAATTTGGATTGAACAAAAAACTGCCAATGACACTGTAATTGAATTATAATCATTATTTTTCACTTAATGTGATTTACAAAAGTATAATTTTTCGACTTCTTTTTCTATGCTAATTCAGATTAGCGATGATGGATAAGACCAAACTAATTTCTTAGTTTAATTATCATTTGCACCGTACATAGCATATAAATTCCAAGTGATTCAATTGAATCTTTTTCCTCTAATATAAAAATCTGGTTTATTTATGAGCATCATTTATATGTTAAATGAATCTGTGCTCTATTCCGCAGGCATAAGGCCATAGGCCTCAGTATACCGAATTACAAGATTTATTTTACATTTTTACGGCTTAATTCAAAATGTGATATGTATAAATGCGTCATGATATATATAAATTGGACACTACAACATGTTCAGCGCATTGGCACAGATAAAATATGCACTTTTTTACTAATTTTATGGAAGTATATTAAATATCTTACTAATGAGCAAAGCATCTTTAAATTAATTTTTCATAGAAAATAAGAGTTCTCGACACAAATCGAATATAACTAAAAATATATTTTACTGTAATCTATCATTCATGTTTTAATTTTGTTTTGTTGCCAAAATTTTTGCTATTTTCAGCACATCAAAAATATATAAAAATTGTCATTGCTGCTTTTATTGTCCTTTTCAGGAATACCCTTTTCGGAAATATACGTCAAAAAAAAGTACCATAGAGCAAATCTTCATTCACTGTCACTTCACTATGTTTTAGTATTTAAAACATATTTTCTTCCAAATCCAGACACGAATAGACTTTTATGCTGTCCCAGAGCCATTGTACACTGTATGCTTAAATATGCCTCTGAGGAAAAGCTCCACGTCGTCGAGCTCAGTTAATGAAATACTAAAACGAGAGAATGTGTCACTTTTGGAAGAGAGATAAAGCAGAGATGTCCTTGCAGTTGATGGCGAGGAATGCTGTTTGTAATAAAAAAAACTAACACTCGGCTTGGTAACTTTTTTAATGATAAGAAAACAAAGTTAAAAGACTTGAAGCTAAAGCGAAGAAATCGTAATTTGATGGATTCTTGAGATTCGCAAATCAAACCCTTACAAATTCCTATACACAAAATCTCAAATATTGTAGTTATCAAAAGTATCAGACCCGCATACGTGCTACAAGACTGTCACGATGCAGAATGGTTAATTTCGTTTCCTTACTCTTCGGTAATAATTTAGTTCTATAAGTACGTGAATAATCAACAGGACTTTTGGTCTAACTCGAATTATTATAGAGAGAACGAAAGATATTATATTTAACTACTAGCGCTATGATTATTTCTGATACATTTAGTGGTCCTGTCTGATACATACGTTGGTATACTATAACTATTAAAATGCTTGTTAAAAATATTTGAATTGTATGCATTTAAGATACATATATATATTAATGTCTGTCCTGTAGGTAATATAAATTGTAGAGCGGTAGATTGAAATTAGATAAGATGAATTATCTATAATAAGCCTAAATGAGATATAAACTTTTTTCATATAATCTTGAAAGAATAAGATAGACATAAAACTAATTTTTATATGATTTTTATGATATATTTAATAAAAAAAATTAAATAAAAATAATTTTATGAGCTTTTTCAAACACTCAGATGGTGTCTTCTTATTGGTTAAATCTAAACATAATGTATATATTTCTAGGCATGAGGTTCTTTTGTATAGAAACAGTATAATACATATGCTTTTATCAATAAAAAATGCGATCAGATAAAACAGTTTAAAATTGAAACTTCTATCAATTTATGGAAAGAGTTGTATTGAGAGATATAGTGATTTAAGTCTGCTTAAAAAGTTGTTTTTTGATTTGACTAAATCTAAATTTGATTAATATAAGTAAAGAACAATTAGGTTATTATAGTACAACAGAACCAACCGGAAGATCTATAGTTTTTTACTGTCAATATCACATCTACCTAAGTAATCCTGATAAAGATAATTTATTAAACTAAATATTAATATTTACTAGATTTATTAGGTTTTCAGGCAATTAATATAAGTAAAGCATTATTTAATATTAAAATTATTCACTTAAATATTCACATAAAACATTATTTTTCATTTTTAAATTTTATATTTAGTTTACTGCTTTTATTAATTCAATTTAATATGTTTTAAATTAAAAAAAAATTAATAAATAAAACGATCTTACGTGAAATCGATAAATAAAAGAATCGATAAAATCGTAAACTTAAATGAAAACGATCTTGACAGCAATAAAAAGTAGTATTTGTAGATACGACTGGTCCGTCGTCTGGACGCCGAGCAAGATTAATCGAAATTTGTTTTTCTTTTTTGTTTTGTGGTACATTTCGGCGCATTTTTTCTGAATTCCAAAATGTATAGTTTTTAATAATTTTTTTCTAATGTAAAATACACATATGTTCAGCCGAAAAGAAAAATTATTGTTAATATGGACTATAAGATGACTATAAGATGACGCCATGAAAAATTGCTTAAGAACTAAATTGCGTCTTTAAAGTTCTATCGAATAAATAATCAATTGCTGGGTGTAACTGTAGCTCCAACGTCTGAACTCGAAAGCTAGTGTTTTATCTTGCAATTTTCTTCGGTATTCCAAATTTGAGCCCCTATTGTTGATCCTACATTCCGAAAGTCCGAGAAATTTAATGTTGAATAATGTAGTCACTTTAGAGATTAACTGAACTTCTCAGGATTGTTAGAAGATTATGCTTGTAAACTTTTACAGGTAATGCATGGAGTGAAATCACGTAGTTTAATACGGCATGGCTGAACTTCATTTATGTGCAAAAGCTTACAAGTTTAATCTTTCGAGAACCCTCAGTCATATTTATAGCTATCATCGACGTGCTCGCGTATTTCAGCGTAAAATTTTCTATTTGTTGCGCAACCCCCTGAAATGAGAAACAAACTGGACTTCGAAACGGTATTTAAATATAAAATTCACATCATTCTCAATAGCGCTACTCGATGATACTTTCGAAAGCTATAAATATTACTACATGCGATTCTTTTAAATAGATATTATGCAATTACACTACTGACAATGTTACTTGTATTATAAGTTTAGTGCCTTGAGAAAGGGCAGAAAATAAAAGGAAATGTCGACATTAATGCTCACTATCTTTTTTCTAAATAAGTTTCATCGCTTCGCCTTGATAATTGAATAGCGGAACCACTAACATCGTCATATTTTCTTTCACTCATACCTAACTGCCACGAACAGCCTGAGATATTCGCGACTATTCCAAATATGCTCTTCTGGTCTATTCTCAACTCAACTCGTGTACGAGAGCATAACTTGTACTAATGGGAATACGGCGGGGAAGTGAAAATGATCGCATCGCGTTTAGTTATCTAATATTAATCAAAAGCATATTATCTCGTTAGTGAGAAATTTATACGTATAATATTTTTTCGTCGACGATTGCACTGTGATTCCGCTTCTATGTAATAAAAATCTAAACCGCACTTGTTATAAAATATGAGATATAATAATTAACTCTAGTAATCTATGAATATTAGCAATGTGTAAAGTAAATTTCAAAAGAGCACGATCTAAGGCACAAGATCTAATGCAATAAATAACAAAAGAGACTCTCGGATATATTGTATGCTAGCAATATCAGTAGCGCATGTGCTTTGTACGAGCGGTTGCAGGGTAGTAGGCGCAATCGATACGCTCCGTAGCATATAATCTCGCATATAATAACGAAAGATGAAGTAAAATAACACTCAAGCGCGTCTACAGAAAGTTATTGTTATTTAATGCGGCTTTAAAAAGAATAACTGGACGAATACGGAATAGAGAAAACAAAAACATACGGACGCCATTCTTCTCGGGCATACGTATTTTAAGAAAGTTCTAAGCCCAACTTTGTCCAAAGTAAAATGTAAAGGAGAAGAACATTCTTAAACTCTTTAAATAGCCCATCCTTTCCACAAATTCTACTGAATTAGCTAAACTTTCGTACTTGTACACCCACCTTTCTTACTTTATATTTTTAAAATTGCTGAAATTCTCTTAATGTCGCTGGAAAAATCTATATCTTAGAATATTATGTTAAATCTTTCATTGTTCTGCCTTTGATCTTATTACTTTTAGGTCACATTCTCTGCCTTACTCATTATATTTGATGTATCCTTTTATTAGAAAAGCTTCCTACTTGTACATCTGGAGTTTGATTCAAACTTTGGTATATTGCGGGATGTCGTGTCATTTGCGTGGGGATGCGCATCTATTTGTTTGAAATTTAATTACGTCTCTGAGTAAAAAGCATTTTTAATTTGGCTTCAACTGGTTTAAACTTACTAAACACTGAAAAGCCAGTAAATATTACTATTATGAATACTTATTTAGTCTATAAATAAAGTGAAAAAAGTTTCATATTAAATTCGACATATTCTGTGTTTATTTGTATCGTTCAACGATCTAAGATACAAAGATCATCGAAATTTTCTTTAAATATTAAGAAAAATTAAAGAAAAAAAAGGATTGTTTTGAATTGTAAAAAATTCAAAACTCGTATCATAATATATGATATGCTAGTTTTATCAATAATACAAGTAAGATAAATTAATAATACAAAATAAGAGTAGCACGTAATTAGGTATGCAAATAATAATAATAAACGTACTACTAAAAACATCTTAAGTAACAAAACTGTATTTAACTTTGCCGAAACTATCTGCAATTTGCGACCGACCGTCGTGGTCTATTCGAGAACTGATCAGGTGTACGAATCTTCATCTGCATCATGCGGGTCTGCTCGAAAAAGGGGCAAGCAATTCAAACTCAAGGTCTTCCAGAAAATTCGTAGATTTGGCGATGCTTTTCCTTCTGAAAAAGCATTGTATGTGCGTGTCGTTGCAATACCGATTCATTTGAGATTGTAATAAAAGTGGCACTTATTGTACACTTGGTACTTGTCCGATTTTCTACGATTTAAAAAATTCCTAAATATCAAGATTTTAAATTGCGCAGTTAAATATCACGTTATTTCACTCAATACTTGGTCTAGTTTTCCTTCCGTAAGCGTCCAAATTTACAGCGATTAGCATATATATTGTAAGTCTTGCAAAGATGAAAATTATCTCGTGTATATCCTTTGTACTTTTACAGTGCCTCTGGCATACGATATATAGTGATAATTAGAAAATTTGACTATATATATGTGATAAAAAGCAGGTGTTGGAAATAAATCGATATGAAATCGGATATATCAATGTACGTGATTTTGCAAGAAATCAATACATTTCATTTTCTTAGATTTCAGATATATTTTTAACAATTTTCTATTGTATGTATCCAATAAGTATGTATCAAACTTATTAAAAAATAAAATATGATATTTGGATTTCGATAAAAGTAAATCAAGTTGAAGAATTTTTATGAGTCGTGCTACGATAACAACGTCTATTTTTTCAAGTTTGTCCTAATACAAATAAATATTATTTTAATAAAAACTAGTAGAATACTGGGATTTGGGTATTTTTATGGTAACTCGGTTTTAAAAGATACTCTCGCCTTTAATATATTATTGTAGGTGCAGTTTTGATCAACGAAACCAGTGATTTCGATACTTTGACCAACTGGAACACCTCATTATCCTTTAATTTTGGTAGAACAAGAGATTTGAATAAGAAATCGAATTCGCTAATTAGTATACAGAAATATAAAATCTGATTTGCTTGAACTTAAGCAGGAAATCGAAGAATACATTCACGCGAGCTTCAATACATACGAGGTAGGTAAAAGTATCAGTATATAGAAGAAATTGCGATAAAACTGTTAATTAGAAACGGAGTGTATGGGTCTGCAATAATTCGCTCGGTAAAGTGAAAGTCTCAACTACATATAAGTTCGAAGTTGTGTTCCAGTCGATTATTATGAATACCTTTAAAAATATGTGTTATGCTTTATTTCTACATTCTTTTATTGATGAGCGCCGTAATGAAACCATCAATAAAACGGATGTTAAATAATATACAAAAAACGGAGTGATTGAATTTGGAATCTATAACCATTAAATGGATAATATATGTAGTTTAACAATTCGCATAATATATCATTTAATTTGGTATGAAAGAAAAATAATAATTTTAATTATTTGGAAATATTGAATTGAATTGAACTAATAAAATATGGAGAAAAATTTCTATTATTTTAATAAAGTTAGTATTAATTTAGCTTTCGTATATATATATATATATATATATATATATATATATATATATATATATATATATATGCATAAAGAATCCAATTTAGAAATTCATTGACAAATTTTAACAAAGTAATGCGAGAGTCGAGAAAATATTTTTTTCAATTTATTCTGTGACTTTGCAAATGACGTAAAAGTCGTAACTGATGCCAGATAACAAATAAATATTCGCAAAATTATCCTAGTATTGTTTGTTTACTAACTATTCTCAATACTATGATAATTAATGTTTTTGTTGCTTGCTTAAGTTTTCTTAGAAAACAGAAAATATTAATTAAATCTAGTATTATAATGTATAGTTGATGTATTATAATCTAGTATAATCTAGTATATTGTCAAACTATATTTATGATTCCGAAAAGCATCCATATATTTATATTATAGGTCAAGATTACTCCTATGAATAAATGGATGGTGAAATTGTCTTTGACTGGTTGAATCTAAATGATCTCAAATTGCTATCCCTTGTATATTGTATATTGTATGCTATACTTTTGATATTTTTTGTGAATATTTTCATTCACGTCGATGGTTTTGACCGATAAGATTATCACAGCATAAAATATTGCTTATTAAGTGGATCTATCTGCTATATATTTTAAACCATGCGATAATCTTTATAGATAAGCTGTAATCTATCTGAAGGTCACGTTAACGTAACTTTTAAATCAAATTTTTTAAGTGTCTATAGTATATAAATACTTGATTTTTTTAGAAATGGACAATTACTAGTAGCAGACGTTATGCATCTAATAGAAGAAACATTGAATAATTATGCGTGCTTTTCGGAAACTTTCTAATTTTAAAGTAAACTACAAATTAGTAACATTTGTTATTTGTGACATACTACTACGTACCCACCACTCCAGTCAAATAAAATTAAATATAATATAAATACAGTCCGTAATGATATGCTAAATCGGGTCGAAATGTTGCATAAAGGAGATCTATTGTTCGTACAAATAATTTTTCAGTGTTTGTCAAAATATGGCGTCATCAGTGGATCCCAGGCAGAAATATCAGACCTCGTGTATTATATTTTTAGGTTCTGCATCTCTCAACAACTTTACAGAATTATATTCGAGCAGTTTTTTCAGTATTATTTATTTTATCGAGCAAAATCATAACAAATTTCCAACCAAATAAACATTATTTACGGTAAGTGCTGCTTCTATTCTTTAATATGAAGAAAATTACAGCTGATGCTTATCGTTTGCTTTTGGAAATTTAGTAGAATTTCTTGGTGAATCCGCGTGCAACGAGTGGTTCAAACGGTTCAAAGTGGTGATGTTGAAGTTGAAGACAAGAGTCGCTCCGAAAAGGCGAAAAGTTTTGAAGACGAGGAATTTGACGCTTTTCGGAATGAGGATCCGTGTCAGATTCTCTTAGGCGTCATTAGGCGTCATACAACAAGTCATTATCATGCGCTTAAAAGCATTGGGATTCATTCAAATGGTTAGAAACTGGGTGTCATTGTTACATCGTATTGTAACTGGTAATAAAAAATGGACTTACTATGATAGCGTTAAACGCAGAAAATCGTATATTAAAATAATCGTATATAAAAACGAAATATTCACGTAAATAAGGTCGTGCGCTGCAGATGGTATGATCAAAAGGTTATCATATTCTACGAAATGTTTCCGAGTGGTCAAACCATCAACGAACCATGGTATCGAAGCCAACGCATTCGTTTAAAGCATGCATTACAGGAAAAATGGACAGAATATGAGACCAGGGACGAGTCCGTAATTTTTCATCACAATAACGCTCGGTCACATTTTGCAGCTTCGGTCAAAAACTATTTAGAGAATAGTGAATAGTAAAGTCGGCCTCATCCGCCTTACAGTCCAGACTTGCCATCAACTGACTAGCACTTGTTTTGATCAATGCAGAACGCTTTTACGGGAATAGGCTTCAGTTCAGTCAAGGGAATAAAAAATTGGCTAGGTACATTCATGTGTTTCGCAGACGATAAATTTTTTTGGTGTAGAATTCATGAATTGCCAGAAAGGTCGGAAAAAGGTATCCTATGGTACATAACCATATTTTATAGTAAAACCTCACATTAAAAAAAAAAAGAAAAAAAAACGCTAGAAACTTACTTTTACACCCAATATAAATTCGATGAATTTGGTGATGAGGGCAGTCATACTATCCTTTGCTAATAATTATATATGGATTTTTATTTATTTAATTTTTAGTAGTATTTTTTATATTTCAAATCCAGTCTCACTGTCATTAGAATTATTGTTTTACTATGTTATAAAGACTATAAGACCGATAAAAACATTTGCTCGTTTAAATACAATATCATAGTTAAATAAAAATCAGACTTTTCAGCAACTGTCGTCGTTATGTTTTAGTGAGTAAAGCGCACTTTACAACTTATGCAACCAATCTGAAATTGTCAGAATACTCCGAATATAATAAAATAAATACGAGCGACGTTGAAGCTTGCGAAAGGGATTTTTTTCTGGATCGTCGAGGATAAAGGAGAGTGCACCTTGGAAAATAACTTTTGCCGCCACATTATAATACCAGGCGCGGTGAAAAAAAAGGAATAATTTCCAAAGACGCTTCGATAAAGTTATAGATAGATATAATGCCTATTCTCGGCTGCAAAGACAGCGTACATTACATACAGATTCCCATAATGTCGGTAAATCTCTGTCTCTCTCTCTCTCTCTCTCTCTCTCTCTCTCTCTCTCTCTCTCTGAGTCTCCCCTTCATCCAGCAAGATCTGCAGCCAATTTGACGCTATATATAAAGTACATCGTGCCATCGGGCGAATAGTTAACTCGCACACTTTTCCGAATAGACATTGTCGCGGGCGCGACGGGGGCTTTTGTGCGGAGGCGCGCCGGAGAGAATACGCGCCCATTATTCCATCGCACAATGTACGCGCGCGCGCGCGCGCCCAACCGCTCATGACTACCAATAGAAATATATATACTATATATCTATATATATACTCGCAACCGCCTGCGCACGACCGCGCGCGAGGCCGTATGGCAATAAACGGCAATCCCGATTATTTCTTTTTTTTCATCGTTTTAATTGCCATTGTTTCGTTATAATCGAATCTTCCCCTTCCCCCTTACCGGCATCTCTAGATAATAAATATTCCTTAAGGAGTATTGGATGAATGGCCACATAATTATGCATTAGCTTGCGCAACTGTGCACTTTTTTAGCTCGCCCGGTTACGCGCTGAATGCTGTCGGCGACGCGCGAGTATTTATCGCGGGCTGATCTCTTTACTTTTTAATCAATAACCCGCGCCGCTGTTAATGCTTGCTTTGTTTACTTGAAACAAGTGAAAGCGTATATTTATGTTCCTATGCATTTATATGTCATACTTTAGCTCAAAGCACAGTTTTCGCTCATTATCACTGCTTATGAGATTAATTGCAAGATACTCGACAAATTTTTCATAATCACTGGCCAATAATATTTGCATTCTTTGAATCCAATGAGTTAAATAGTTATGCTCGTCAAGAATGTCTCTCAATAAGCAGTATATTCAATTGAATTAAAAGGATACGCACTGTAACTGTAAATATACAATATATTGATAAATAGACGGCGTTATAAATATTCACACCTTACTTACCGCTATTTGGACCAAATTCATCACGCATATCTGATAAACTATCCCTGTTAGACGAACAAGAAATATAGTTTTTTAAATTTATCAAATGATTATCGAATAAAAATAACTATTGCACTTTCTGAAAATATGAAAAAGAAGAACGATGCTCAACGCTTATCGCCTCAATAGTATCGATGTGAACGAGTCAATAATTTGTAAAGGGATTTTCAATAAAGAAAAATGAAGAAATTTAGAGCGACACGTTTAAGAGTACTTCATACAATATTTAATTTTCATTTCCGTGTGATTTATTTTATTAGTAGGGTATCCAACGATTATTTTCAATGTAATATAATCTAAATATGTGCACAGAAGGTAGCTAAACATATATAACTTAATATTGTTCTATAAATTATATTCTTAAATTAGTATACATTAAATATATCATTTTATATTTTTATTACAGCATATTCTGTTGAGGCATTTTTTTCTCATTTTATAAATCAAGAATATAAAAAACTAGAATAAGCGCGATACATTACAACTACGCAAAAGAATGTGCTTCTAAAATAGCAAACAGGCGATTAGTCTAAAGTTAACTACAATTATATTAAGATTACAATTGATTTGTACATTTAAATTATGCCAACCAAAAATCTTTAATATAAATTTCAGTAAAATAATACGCCAGACATTTTACATTTTAGCTAATGCAGATAAAATGGCGTGTAGGAAATAACATTCGAAATTTTTTTTACTTGATTATTATTTATAAACATTAATAATTTATCATAGAACCACATTAAAAAAGCATCAAATTAAAAACTAAGATGACCAATTAAAACCTTCAATCAAATTTAAAAGCAATATCTTGTTGCTTAAGCAAATGATATAATTTAAAGCATATGGCTGGAATTAGAGTGTTTCCCATGAGTTTTTCAACAACACAGTTGTAGAATATGAAAGGAGCCATAAAAATATGTATGTAGAGAATATCTGTAAGTATTTCATAAAAAGAATTTAATGATCAACGAACAAAAATTTTTAAATTATTTCAAACAAAAATTGTAGATTTGTATTATAAAATAGAAAAGATCTATTTTATATCATTTTAAAACATTCTTTCAAATTTTGTAATATTTCGCAAGATAAATTATAAAATTATAATTTCTATGGGCTTTTCTTGGCTTTTACGATTAAATTTTATTTTTCACCTATTTTTGCGATTATATTCGTAATCAGCGACGCGAAATACTATAATAAATTGAGTAATATATAATTATTAGAACTGGGCTGGTTACCCCATTGTTTAGCCGACCATGAAATCATTACTACTTTATTTACTATATTTTATCAGTTTTTTGGGCATTGAAATAAATGAATTTCGCCATTTTTTAGGATTTTAGACATACTTCTGAAATAAAAAAAACTTAAAGGCTAATAGTTAAAACAATTGTTTTATATTCTGACGTTCCAAATTCTGTGTACTTCCTCATTATTCTTTTGAAAATTATCGATTCAATCGCGTCAATGCATAAATATAAAAAAACAATTTTGAGTGATCAATTCCATTGCTAATCATAATATTTGATTTGATCGTCGTCGTTATCAAAAGAGATGTGACTTTCTGAGGCCTCAGTTTTGGCTTCCTGTGAATGATTTTGATTTAAATGCATTTAGAAACTGTGCGCCGCTTTACTATACAGTTTTATTGCCCTTCGGGTTCCTGCAAATGATGCCCCTCGTGATGCGCTCGCCTCGAGCAGTTACTGCAGAAGTGAAAGGTTAAAGAGTTAAGAGCGTCATTTAAATAACGGCACAATTTATATATTCGCACATTTTGTCACATTTGATAAATGTATATATGCATTGAAATATTACAAAATATCCAATTACTCCTTTTTATTGATAATAATAATAATTAATTAATACTCTCAAAGTATTCGAAAATCTCTTAAGCCGATATCGCATATTTTAACAGATGCAATTTTCTTCATTATTGTTTGTCCCGTGCACTCTAGCATTTAAATTTAATAGATACTCAATGCTTTCTTTAACCAATAAAGCTTTATCAATTAAAAATCAAAGAGCAAGAAGTAAACAAAGTAAACAAACTTTATAGAGAAACTGCTTTTTACATTAATCAATACTTCAATAATATAAATTACACTTACAACTATAAATGTAATATTTCATGAATAAGGTTGCCAAAGAAATTTAAATCAGGATAAATTTAACATTTTTCTTTACATCGAACTTTATTCGCGATTTTTTATATAAATATAAGAAGAAAAAAAAACTTATTTTATAACCGTGTAAGTTTGAGACTTACGTGCAATAAGCTACCATTGCCAAATCTAACAGCACTTCCATATATTTGATAAAATCGTCTGGAATTTTTGAATTTGTCGATGGTCTGTTCACATCCCCATAATAAAGATAAGAAAATGAATCAAAAACTATGTTCACTTTTATGTTTTCGATTGGTATGTAAAAGGCTCCAAACCACTCCAAATGTTACATTGATCAATATTAAAAACTTAATATTTAACACAATTTCAATATATAATAATTAAACAACTACGAGTTACCCAATATATATCTAATTCAAATAAAGGAAACTGATAATAACCTTTCGTGCGAACGATAATGTAATATTTGATTGTCTGTGAAAGCGGTGATGTAGATGCAGCGACTTGCACAATTGTTCAATAGGTCTGCAATTCCGAACGCTTTTAAAAGATCGCGAGAACATATATATTTTCAATCCTGCCAAATAAAACCCTATATAATTCGATTTAAATTTCGAGACTCGGGCGTATAATATATATATATTCGGCTTAAGATTCGCACTACACTTCTCGACACGCGTCGCGGCTCGCGTCTCTGAATAAACTTGCACCCACACCACAGGCCATCAAAACTTCATAAATCAAGCCTCACGAAATAATATCGGTTATTAAATATCGGCAGACTGAGTAATGTGCCGCGCGCGTTCGAAAGGACGAATGCTTCTCAGGAGGGGCGCGGGAAGAGAGAGGATGGGACCGGGCGGCGAAGAGGAAAAAATATTTGTCCGTAAATCACGTTTCCGCGTGCGAAACGTTTCCTCGGCGCGTATATTTATATATACATATAATAAAGCGCCGCGGCATCGCGACCCCGTTTCCGTGCGGCGAATCGTCAGCCCCTCGTCGCGTCAGGAGGCATGATGGGATTTAAATGCGATAAAAATTTCGGTGCGACGCGCGAGGCGGCGGGTCACAAATGAAAAAAAAAAACGGACGAGTATGGCAGAGGAGTATGGCACGAAGAAACAAAAAGTTTATATATGTATAGGAACCGAAATTAGCGGTAAAGCGAGAGTTGTTATATGGACTCGCTGTTGCGACCGCGTCGTTCAATTCGAATTGCCGAGTGTTTGTCTGTCTGCTGTCTCTCTCTCTCTCTCTCTCTCTCTCTCTCTCTCTCTCTCTCTCTCTTTCTCCTTACCTCTCTCTACTCCGGATGCGCATTGAAAGGGCCTTTGTCGCGTCTTCCGGGGCCGAGAGTTGATGCGTCGTGCGCGCGACAGGGAGGCGATGTAACTGCAAGCTTGCTACATCGTCGGCCAACGGGTCGCGGACCGTGATTAAAGCTGACAACGAACAACGAGTATATATATAGCATCAAAGGCGATTCGAACGCACTTTGCGCTGCAGTTTTGGCCACGCGAGCGTCCCCGTCGTCGTCAGAAAATCGATCTCGAACGTCAAGCGCCTGTGGAAGAGGCGCTATTTTCGACTAGTTGAAAGTTTATACATTTACAACTTATCGAACCTTTCGGCTTTATATTAGAAGCTTGGCTGCATCTAACATTAATGACTTCGTATACTCGAAATCCACGGGTTTTTATTTTTATTTCCTTTTGAGAACACAGTATTTTTTGTTAACTCCACCATTTACATTCATTTCAACTTCTACGAACAATTTGCCGTTCACTTTAACTTATGAACACCTAGTAAAAATAAATAAATCTTATAGTTTTATTACATATTTATCATAAAAAAGAAAACTATGTTAAGATGAATCGTATCTACATATTGTGTAACTTTCAATTAAAAAATGTGAAGAAATAATTTTACTCTTCATGAAAAACTAATACAGCATCCTTCAATCTTTTTTATATAGCATGCACAACGAATCCAATGCTCTGGTACGGTTTATTGACATACATCTTGAAAGAACAAACTACCGCACTCTATAAACATAATATTTTCAATTGATTGGAGATATTATTATTGTGCGAAATAAAACAGAAAAAGTATAAAATTGATTCTCTTAAAAAAATTTTTTTAACAAAAGCATTAATTTAATCAAAAGCATAGGTTTTAACTAGTTACTTTATGAATGTTCCAATGTATTAATTTTTTCTTTTTAACAATATGTCCCGAAGCTATAGATCCTTCTTGACAAGATACTGGAATCCATTGTAAAAATGCACCATATTTAGGTAATTGATTTTATTTTTTGTTACATTTATGTTCGAAGTGATCTATCTATATTTATGTATCTTGTATTCGAATTTTCGAGCATTAATTTCCTTATACAACGCTTCTCGTATTCACTTCTATCTAAAATTCCATGTTATAACTCTTTAAACCTAAGCTTAATCCGAGTCATTACTAAATTTTAATGCACTAATTCCAATCCTGATACCAATATAAATTATGAATACATATGTATACGAAAAAGCACTTTGCTACTTCGTACCCTAATCTAATAATCCTATAAAAGTAATTCAGTTTTGTGGTTCTAAGCTCAAATGGTTCGAAAATTGAAACATAATAATTTACAATGCTCCAACATTGCATATCGTAAGTCAGGTTGTATATGTTCTCAGAAACGTCCATTAAAATATCAAGGTCTATGTTATCCAATTCCAACAACATCTTGATAGCAGCAAATCGTGTTTATCTCCTACCATGATCATACTCCTCTCAACAAAATAAGCACTATATGTTACTTTTATTGTTGAATCTTGATAATGTATCTACTTTCTATGTATGATTAGGTTTAAGACTTTTTCACTCTAGGGTTTAAGGCGCCCACCCTCTAACAATTATCCATGTGAACGCCTAGTGATTTATTTCCTAGATACTTAATAAATCATGAAATAGAAGGGAATTTTCCGAATATTATTCTTGTGTATCATAATAAATTTACAAAATTTTTCTTATCTGAATTCACACTTAAATATCTTTCGTATAATATGTATATTCTTCAATGATGACTCCTTCAATGCCGCCAATGCCAAGAAGCTTATCAGTAAGATTTATAAAAAGGTCATGTTTGTTAACTTTTCCTCATTTCAATTTACTCTTCCAGTCATTATAAACGTCTCTATCATTGAAGAGTTCTTCAATGAATTTTCTGGCAATAGTTAATACTCCTCAATTATCGAGTGCAATAAATACGAGAATTGTAGCGTTATGAAAAATATCCTCTATATCAATAAACATACAAATTATAATATTTACATCCATTTCTACCTCAATCAAACTAACTACTGGATACACTGTTGATAATGTACATTGATCCCCTCTTTTTTATTTCATGCGTAACCGGATTTTTTAAAGAAGATCTGTGCTTCCGTTAAAGACGTGTAAAAAACATGCATCTTTATCAAATTTTCAACCTCAATTCTTTTATTTCTTTCAGAGATTTTGGACTAACGCAACAATGATCGTACACATATCTTTTGAAAGGTAGTACTAATTAAAAATCATTTGGACTTAATTATAGTAACGCCATTATTCATGTGTTAACCTACGAACTTTTCAGCCCACCTTGTATTATACTATTTTTCTTCGTAAGGTAGGTACAGAACTTTCACGAAGTTCACTGAAAAATTGTAGTTTGTGGATCATTCTTTTTAATTTATAGATTAACAATTTTCATAATGTTTTTTTAACGTTCTAGCAACCACCAAAAAAAAATTAAAGCTATAAAATTTGACAATCGCAGAATCTTTACAGATTGAAAAGCGGTATTGTATTGATCGAAGTGATGGTCGATGTGCATATTTTTCTAGCATTCAGTTACCAGTAAAAGGGTCTTCAGTGGGATAAACACATAACACTTTCTGACATGATTCTATACGAAATGTTATCTATTGCTATTTTATTAAATAATGATTTAAATAATGATTTAAATTTAAATTTCAATTCCGGAGTCTTTAGAGTGCCTTATCGTACAATCTATTTTATATGTTGGAAAAGATTCTTCGACGATATGTTTTAAAGAAATCTATTTCTTGTAATTTGAACTGATATAGATGCCAATCCTTCCAAATCCAAGATACTTATATTTGGAACTCTGTGCCTGCTGGGTTTGACAATCTTCTGTCTCTCATCTGAATTAATTTAAATTATTTATAGAAATTGTTCAATTCAACAATTTGAACCTTGCCTTCAATGTTTGAACAAAGATTCAAATAGATTCGAGATTCAAAATCTTCGAAAACAGCCTTAATTTACAAATCCGCAATGACTAGTCACTTGTCGGACTCGAATAATCCACTTTGATTCGATTTTATGGTAATTTATTCTATAAAATAAATAGTTTATTTCCGATTACAGTATTTTGTTTTAAATTCATTTGAATGAATTCGGATCGAATGAATCGAATAATTAGTAAATATAACGAGTGGATGGATCTTTTATTCTGATAAATGTATGATAAAGGGAATGAAATGGTATGAAACAATGTTTTTCTCTTGGTCCGACAGTAAATTGACTGACAAGCTAAAAACCAGACTGTCTCATTAATATCTGAAGGAACTATTTTCTAACCGATTTTAAATATTAATGTGAAAATGATAGGTCTTTAAGTAAAGGCTTCAATATAATATATTGTACAAATGCTAGATGTAATAACGGTTATTTTAACTCGGTGGAATGATTAAATTGGTCTTTTTCGACCGCTCTATATATTACAGAATGCTACTACGCATTGCTAAGGCAGCCCATATGCGCGACAAGTGGAATGGCAAATTCATCAAGCATTCGACAAGTGCGCGGCAGCCCTCAAAGCGCCGCCCGCGCCCGCGCTCCGTGTCAGACGAACAACGCCCGTCCATACACGTATATACAGTGCACGAAGCAGAGTTCGCGCGCGTGTCGAGGCTGCACGATAGCCGTGTAATATAATGGCGACTGGCGCGCGAGGGAGGGGGAGGGGCGTCGGCTAATTAGTGCCACTTGAATATACCGCTGCCGCGGGGTCGAGTGGTCAAGCGCGCGTGACGACTGCCTGCACGAGCGCTTTGTCGCCGCGCCGGCTGCTGCGCGAGCGAGCGGCGGCCGAGAAGGAGGTGGAGAGGGGTGAGGAACTTCACCGAGCGAGAAGCAAGGATATTAGTATATCGATGGCGCTGCCGAGAGGTATACGTCTCCGCGCGAGGTCCGCCCAAAATAATGTCTCTCTCGCCGATGTCTACGAGCCGCAGACGGGGCAGAATCGTGCCCGGGCGCTCGGCGACGGTGGGCGGGGAGGGAGAGCCGGTTGCATAAATATACGGTACAGTCTCGCCTATCCGCTCGGCGGCCTGGCGACGAGGATCGAACGCGTCGTCGCGGAGTGTATGCCCCTTTTATAAAGTGACCCGGCCGGCGGCTGCGGCGACGCGGCGGCTCAGCTGTTCCCCGCCCGCGGCGTGTGAACGACCGCGGCCGGGCCATCCGCCGATCCGCCGACTCTCTCGTTTTGTTTTTCCTGGCGGCGACGACGTCGAAGCGGACGTGCGGGAGAGAGTTTACGCGCGCGCTATTCCGCGTGCAGCGCGCGTACCGAGCACTGGCGCGGTCCCAGCTGTTGCTTCTTCTGTACACCGATGCGTGCGTCGTAGTTGTCGTCTTCGTCTTTCCCTCACAAAGGCACGGCTGTTTCCTCCCTCCCTGCTGACCCCGTCTATCCGTCTCTCTATTTCTGCTCTCACGCACGTATTTTGCTCTAGCCACTTGTTTTACGAACCTTTTAACACTGCGAATCCTTTATTTTACATTTCTGCTTGTTTTTTCATCCTTTAGAAATCCGAATGAAGTCTCTCTGCCAGCCGGACGTACGCGCGCTTTCTTTTTATTTTTTTGCTCTTTCTCGACTTTTCGCCAAGCGTAATTTAAGTTAATTTGTACTTCTTACAAAGTCGAATTCTTTCTTGTAATGCTTCACTTTCATAAAGTGAAGAAAATTGAATAATTAATGAGTAATTTAAAAAATACGAGTAGTAATCATTTTTTAACAAATAAATCATCTTTATTTTTATTTTCGTTATCTTTATTAATTTTACTTTAATGAATTTGTTCTCTTAAACGAACATTGCTTTACAAAGAGAATTATCATTTGCAATTTTTAATTCTGATATTTTTTATTAACTTTTTATTCCTACAGCATAAAATAAACTTTTTACTGTCTCTGTAAAGCTCAAGTAGTTTGTTTTCTATTTTCGTTATTTGATTGGCGAGTTGCACACATTAGAAGTAAAAAATTCATAAAAGTGTTTATGATTTATTGCAGTTTATTCACTCCCTGATTGAATTTTGGATTTGACAATAATGAAAGTGAAAATTTTATTGATCTTTTACAAATGAATTATACAATATATAAATATAACAATTAATAAACGTTGTATAATCCAAACACTAAATATCATTTTAAAAAACTGTAAATTTTTCATGTCTGTTCTTTGAAAAATATTATTTAACTAATATAATAAACGTTATGAGGTTAGCCAAAAACGAAAAAGGATAAAATGAAAAAACTCAAAATCTAGGAAATAAAAAACGAAATATAGATTTCAATAATGAATTCCTGTAAAATGCTTCAGTATGAACTTATTGAAGCTTAATTTATTTTAATTTAAATAATAAAGATTTTAATATATTCGTAGCTTAGAACCCCTAAAGTAATAACTATAATTACGATCAAAGTACTTTTCAGTACATTTTGAAACAATCAATTTAAAAATCTCTGTAAAGTAATTTGATATTTGACAAATCGAATAACGCGATTCAGTCATTTAGCATTACACGATAAAATTATTAAAATCTGAATGTTTATAATTACCTATTAGTGTTTGTTGTGACAAAATTTAATACGTGCACATTGATCGAGTAACGCATTTGAAACTTTGGCAATTTTATCTCTTAACATAGATAATTAGAGGAAGAGATATAGAAAAGGTACAGGTAAGTCATACGTAGAATATGCTAATTATATGAGGGTAAATCATTTAATGTGACTATCAATTAAATATTTTCTGTGAGAGTTCCGCTTCAAAGTTGCTTGCTTTCACTCATGAATAGATAAAATTCAGATAATTTATAATAAACACAATGCCAATAAATTTGATCAATTTATTACGCCGTTATAAAATTTGAATAAATACAACAGTTTTAAGGCTTTTTAATTTGACGTAATATTGCGTATTTATAAGAATTGTCCGTAAAGAAAGATTGAGAAAGTTTAATTTCAAGTACCGTTATTTTAATCCTTCAAGGTCCGGAAAACAATTAACATAGTGAACAATAGTTATTTTAGTTAAAACAATTGACTAAAAATCAATTTCGTCAAATGATAAAATCATTAAATGATCGAAAGGAATGGTAAGAAAAAAATAGAGAAATTATCCAAATACGCGAGTTCTTCAGAATGACAATACTAGAATAGAAACAAGAGAGTTAAGAATGTGAAATCAAATTTTTTAGGCCCGATACTCTTTTAAGTGTCCTTCTATCATTTTGAATTGTTTTTCAACTTTCATCAATTTATACATCGAAAAAATCGCATTTTTCTCTAAAAATTTGCTCGTCTCGAATTGCCACTTGAAGCGCAATAACACCGTTTGTCACACATATAGAGAGATCGACCAATGGCACGATCGTCGTTCGAGAGGTCTACGCACTCCGGCGCACAAAAACCGTCGGGCTTCTTTTTTTCACTCTCTCACTCGCTCTCTTTCTCTCTCTCTCTCTCTCTCTCTCTCTCTCTCTCTCTTTCTATTCTTCATACCAACGTAATTCAGCTATAAATGTGCACATCTATAGATATATAAATTACTCCTCTTCGGCTACGCGGTGACTTACGCGCGATTATACACACCGAGCGAGCGGCCGCTGCATCGAGGTGCCTTTATTTTCGTTCATTTAAATTCACCCAAGAGTATATGTATAGACGGGGGTAGAGGGGGAGGAGAGAGAGTCAGCGTCGTCGTCGTATTCGACCATTCGATTCCGCTACGGACTGGCCTTTTTTTAGCTCCGGATACAGGACGGTGGTCGCGGCGCGCACACACAGGCGCAATTTGCGCTCTCCCGCGGCCGTGCGAGCGCGCGCGAACGATCGATCGCTCCATTCATTTAAGAGATTTTTTTGTCGTAATCGAATTACGCGGCCTTTTTCCTCTTTCGCTCTTCGAACCATCGGCTTTCTATACGGCTATATACCTAATCGCTCGGTCGTTGGCGCATATACTTTCCTTTCGGAATAGAGCAACTTTGTCCGATCGGTCCGAATCGAAATCCAATTGGCATCGGGGCAGGGCCACGGAAATAGTTCTTTTTGCGCGCGTCACCCTCTACTTTGCCTTTACAAGGTTAAAGCAGGCCAATTGTGCATGTATATGTATATAGAAATAAACGCGGATTCAAAGGGAGCGGTTGCAGATATTTTAAGAACTTTGTGGCTCAAAGGAATAACGGTGTATTCGGCGATTTTGTACGATCTAATCTTGAATTTTTAATTGAGAAACTTTTACCAAGACGAGACAGTATTCACTCGAAATTGTACAATAATTACGTTCAGCAGCGCCAATTTGGAGTAAATTTGATCCAAGGAGATTTCATTAACCAGCAACTCCACTGTTGCTCCGGAACGAGCGGTTCCATCGAGCAACTACTTCGTGAAAGAAGCTTTAAAGAAGTGGACTGAGCTATATAGAACTGCAACGAAGAGTCGGGAAAGTCCAAGAAGATACGGGCAATCTATGTGTGTGTCTATATGTGTATTATGAGAATCACATCTATGGCGGATACAAGAAAAGTACGAGAAAAAAGTAATTCCCATCCGGACTGCGGAAGACAGCAAAGACGCTTTAAAAGAGAGGATTACGGGCCACGACAGTTTCTGCCAATGTGACTGCTAGGAGGGGAGTATTTGTCAGTCAAAAGGCACTGCCCTCGCGCAATAAAGAGCAAGAGTCCACATCTCGTCCACCCGTTTACCTTCCCTCCTCCGTCAAACAAAAGGAAACTACTTTTCGGTGTCGCCCACTTGGTTGAAGAGTATACCCCCCCTGCCCGACACTCTAAAAGATACCCGCACGCACCATGCTGCTGATGTGCTTTTGGAAAGCCACGTTTAAAGGCGGAGATCTCGGATCAAAGGACGACTCGTCGCGACCGAATGTCTGACAAGGCCGCGGCAACCCTGATTTCAGAACGACGTCGACATAGTTAACAACAACAATAGTATTCATAATGAACCTTTTTTTAACTGCGCATACATTCGTCAGCGGTCTAGTGCTGCTGGACGTTAAAGGGAATATTTCGAAAATTAATAACATTATTTATGAGTAAGGGCTTAAATTAAGATTTACGCTATAATAGTAAAAGAATTAATTTTTCAGTTAACTTTACTTCGCGATCTTTTTACGCTATAGACTCCATTTTTTGTGCAGTTTTTTTTGTGTATTTCTATTGATCCCCGGGAGAACTCGACGTTTCATCATTTTTATACAAATATTCAACAAAATTCGATTGCTAAAGTTATCTAATAAAATTGTTAATCAATTTTAAAGAAACATTTGGGTAGCGTGACGGGCCAGACCAAACTTCTTTCTACTGGCCGAAGCTATCCTTCATCTTTAGAAAGAAAAAATGTGACTATAGTCGCCCCTCGTATCAAGTAGACTTATTTTATGTATATAAATAGAGCTTACAGGATGTACTATTATGTATAAATATGAGTATATCATTTTCAGTTCAAACTTCCCGGGTTTATCGATTCGGACAAATGTTTTTATTTTTAAGTTGGTAGTACTTTCAGAGTTATCTGTGCCAAATGTCACGCAATTATCTTCATTTCTCATATAGTTACGCTTGTATTTTTTAAACAAAAAAAGTTGTCTCTTCGGTTTTTATAATGTCTAAATTATTCAACAAAGAAGTAGTAATAAATTTTGTCCGCGAAATGAAATATCCGCCACCGAAACGTTCAGAATGTTGCAGAAGGCTTTTGATGAGAAGTCAATGTCAAGAGCAAGTGTTTTTGATTAACGCAAATTGTTCAAAGAATAAGTCGAGAATGCGTTGAAGACGAACCATATCAAAGACGGCCAAAAACATCTACTGATGGGCTACACGTCTACAAAATCAAATAATTGAATTGGCAAAATCATCGATTGACTACTAGAGCGCTTGCTGATATTGTTGTAATTTCAAATGGGTTAGTCAACACGATTTTAAAAGACATTTTGTACCTGAAAAGAGTAAAACCTCGATTGGTGCCAAAAACACTCTTGGAAAAATAGTGTCACATGGGGGTCTATGAAACAATGCTTTTGGACTATCGGCACAAGATGGAACGCATAATAATGGGAGATGAGACTTGGGTCTACGCTTATGATCCAGAAACGATGAATTGAGCGAAAAAATCAGGCCAAAGTTATGTTTACTGTTTTCTTCGATTTTTGTGGTATGGTGCATTATGAATTCCTTCCAACCGGCCAAAGGGTTAACAAAGAATATTATTTGAGTGTTATGCGTCATTTTCGTGAAGCTATTTGTTTCCAAAAGCCAAAAATCTGGAACGATAACTCGTGATTTTTGCATCACGATAATGCATCAGCTTACACTGCATTGATTTTACGTGAATATTTCACCAAAAATTGAACCAATATCGTTCCGCAACCTCCGCACTCGCCTGATTTAGCATCATATAACTTCTGGCTGTTCAGCAAACTCAAAAGACCACTTCGGGAACATAGTTTTGATTCGATTGAAGAAATAAAAGCCGAATCGAAGAACGAACTGATGGCCATTCCGAAATACGGGTATAATAATAATAAAAAATGTTTTGAAAATTGGAAAAAGCGTTGGCATAGTTACATTGAATCCAGGGGGGAGGGGGATTATTTTGACGGGGACCAATTAGATTTAGAATTTGACGATTTAGAAGAATAAATAAAGATTTCAAAAGATATAAATAAAGTCTTATTCATATTTTTACACTGTAGTATATGAATAGCCTCACAATTAAAAAAATAGAAAAAAGCATATATCCAAGATTTTAAGTACAAATTTAATGTCTTTACAAGTGTCCTTAATGCGTGTATTTTGTTATTCTGTGGACTCTAATAGCGCATAATGTAACACCCCAGTTCCCAAAACCCCGATACTTGAAAAAGCAACAATTGTAATCTCATTATTTCGACATTGTTCATTTTTAAGACTCCATCATTTGAGAAAAAGAATATCAATTGTCACCGGCAAAGAGAAAAATAATTGTCCTTATGAGAATCAAGAGTTGAGTTTGAATTCAAATTACAATTATAGAAACGCTTGCTAGATTTAATTTCTGAGATTCTGATACTGACTGGAAACTGTTTGCAGTTCCCCATGTAACGTACAAAAATGTTCATCATGGATCTTATGAAAAAATTGGACTGACATGAATATAAAAATACTTCTAAAAAGGTTTATCTAAGCTGAAATAGAGAGAGAGAGAGAGAGAGAGAGAGAGAGAGAGAGAGAATATCAAAAAGTCGAAAAAATATACCGATTAAATATAGTGATTACTTGAGTCATTTATTTATACTTATTTTCTAATAATATTACTGATAACTGATCGAAATAAAAGCATTGGAAATCAAAGATATGTGAAATACATGTAGAAAGACGTAGAAAAAACAATTTTAAGGAGTAGCATACAGAAACATTCAGGTGAAGGTGCACTTATTAATAGAAGAAGGCAGAAGTTATAATCGTCATAAAGTTTAATTACAGGTCAGTAGAAAAAATGAAAACAGGACTCGACTACAATATATTATTCATTAAAAAACAAAGTTTTTACTTTTTATTTTTATTGTTATAAAATAAAAATCAGAAATGAACCTGGCTGGTGGATTTCAATTTATAGTAAAAATATAAAATAATATTTAGTGTGATTTATATATATCAAATATAGAATATTATATATATTTATATTTACAAATTTTTAATCGATTATTGGAATGAAATAAAGACAGTTACAGAGAAAGAGAGACGGAAAAGAGGGTTGAACCATAATTAATAGTGTATATATTCAATTCTATTCTTACAAATAATAATCTTCGATGAGCATTATTTTTCACTTCGAACGAAACCTTAGGTAAATTACTGATATAACGCAAGCCTACTTTTTAATTGGTTATTTAGTTCAAACGTGTTCTAAAATCATCCATTATATATTTAATTATTTAGTTATTTATTATTAGAGTAAAGGACACAAAACGTAATACACGTATAGCGAACTCAATTTCATTCAACCAAAACTTGTGCAGACGCTGTTTACAAAGTACTTCTCTCTTATAAGCAATATTGTGATTTTTAATCTATATATACTACATTATGATTAATTTTTATAGAGAAGAAAAATAAAAAATACATATATGTGTTTTTTATTTTTCTCCTATACAAAAATTAATCACATATATTAATCTATATAATATGTAACGTAGAATTAAGAAAACAGATAATCTTAAAAAACTAGTTAAATTTTCATTTTTCATAACATTTTTGTTTTTAATAATAATTTCATAGCTATTCCCGTGGACTTTATACTTTACACATTATAATTTTATCATCGTAATTATTACATTATTAAAAATGATTCATTTATGCAACGAACTCATCATACATCTAAGATCAAACGAAAGTTAATTGTAATTATTAATCTGTAAAATTAAAATATGAGAAAGTGAGCTCGAAAAATATTGTAAGGGGAAATTTATTAACAACTTTTCCAGATACTTGAGAAATATTTTACACTCTCGAAAACAGATGCTCGAAGCCTGCAGAAATTACGGCTTTGCTCAAGGCTATAATATACAGACTTTCTGCTCGAGTCAAGTAGAAACTATTTTGTTGAACATGTCGATAAACTTCGTTATTTAAGTGTTACTTGATGTTAATTTTTAACTTTTTTATTTATTATAAATATAGGATGCATTTTTTGTCTCGAACAATAATCATACAAAATGCAATTACTATCTTTTCTAAAATTCATCTGATGTCAATGTTGATCAATTAGTTTCGTAAATGATCAGCCATTAAATCAGAAAAGCTTGTTTCATACATTACCTGAAAGCCTCGAATGTGTGTTTCTTTAGAGACAAGCTTAGAAGAGCAAAGGCAAGTTCTTTTCATGCTCAATAAATGAAAAAAAATCCAGTATGACCTAGCTTTTGTATTAAAAATATAGAAGAGGAGACTACTGATATATGCTTGGACTGAATCTATATATGCGCATAAAATCACTCGCTGCTTAATATTAATTCAAAACACAACAAATAATCTATATATATATAGTTACCTTGACTGAATAAAAAAATATGGAAAGAAATATGCAGTTGCACGCGATGCTTTTAACACGGAGTCTTTTACCTCCTTATTCGCAATTCGCAGCATATGATGATTCCACTGTTTCAGCTCACGTGTACTTACTTATGATATGAGTATAAATATATATATATATATATATATATATATATATATATATATACTCGATTACCAAATAAGCGACAGATTTGGTCCGCTGTCTGTACTACCAGCGAGATGGCATAATTATCCAGGTGCCCGCGCGCGATGAAACGTATTCGCGTTAGGCAATAATATTCCCACTTATTATGCACTGCGCACCTTGAGTAAAACAGTGACATTATATATATATATATATATATATATATATATATATATATATATATATAAGTTTCGTACCGCAAGGAGTGAGGGCGCTCATAGAAGACACGGTCGAAGACCATCAGGCTGTATGGGGCAACATCAGGACGACGTTGGGAGCGTCCAAGTCAGCACATCGCTGAAAAAGAGAAATATATATAGCTGAGAGAGAGCGAGAGAGAGAGAGAGAGAGAGAGAGAGAGAGAAGGAATCGCGGAGTTTATATATAGGAGACAAGTTCCAACATGCATCGCGCGCGCGCTCGCAAATTTCCTTGAATCGTTCGGACCTTTTACGAGGAACAATGTATATTTTTGTGTGTGCGTGTGCGTACGTGCGCGTGTGCGTGTGCGTGTGTGTGTGCTACAAAATCATGCGACGAGACAATACGGGCTCTCTCACCTACACACACGCGCGCGCGCGCACGTATATATCTACTCACGACAACGCGACGCAATATTATGCATGCACGCAAGACACCAAGAGATGGAGGGATGGGGGACGAGTTCGCGCGTTGTTAAGAATACGCGTATGGTAATCGGACATAGACGCACCCACGGAAGAAAGTCTCCGTGTATAATGCACACACACGCGCGCGCGCGTGCGCACAGTAAGCAAAGATGGACGAAGAAGATACGCACGCCAGTGTTCGCACTGATGTATTTCTCTAAAAACATGTATATGTGCTTGTATATACGTATGTCAAATGGCCTAGTCTGACCAGCGGGGGCATCACGTAATAGGCTGTTGCTGCTGCGGTGGTGCTACTGTTAATGCATATGCTAGCGCATACGAACTGGCAAATCATCAACGACGAGTACGTCGATTTGGTATCTGTATATAGATCCACTGACCCTCCCCCCTGCGTCACTGCCGACGACCCCTGCAGATCCGTCTGTTCTAGTGCGCGCTCATTTTTTTTATGAGATGCACCTGAATTTTGTATAGGTATGTACGAGGACGGTTCCATAGGTGCCCACTTTTGAAGACAGACGACATTCCTTAGGGAAGCTAATGTTATTATTGTGTGCTACCATCTATCAAACGACACCGAAACAAATTTCAGACTCATTGATAGTAATATTTTACATGATAAGTTGGCTATGAAAAATTTGTCGGCCCGTTGGGTGCCGCGATTGCTCTCGGTAGACAACAAGCGGAAGCGGTTGTTAACTTCGAAGCAGTGTTTCGAACAATTTAAGCGAGATCCGAAGGACTTTTGGCGTCGAGTCGTCACTGTTGATGAAACCTGAATTCATCATTACATACCAGAATATAAGCAACAATCCAAACAATGGATTTCTCGCGGTGAATCTGCTCCAAATAAAACGAAGACGGATCGGATCGGCCGGAAAGGTCAAGCTACGATTTTTTGGGATACGAAGGGAATCATCCTAATTGTCTTTTTTGAAAAAGGAAGAACGATCATTAGACAATGCTACAGTTAGTTACTAGACCGCTTCGACAAAAAATTGAAGGAGACATGGCTACATTTGGTGAAAAAAAAGATGTTCAATAAAAGGCGACCAAATTGTATAAATTGAGTTATCAATTGCTGCCGCACCCCCCCCCCCCTTCCGTATTCACTCGATCTGACTCTCTACGATTTCCTCTTGTTCTCTAACATGAAGAAATGGTTCGCGGGAAAAAATTTTGCTCAAACGAGGAAGTCATTGCCGAGACAGAGGCTTATTTTGGAGACTTCGCAAATCCTTTTTTTTGGAAGGGTGAACAAAATCGCCAAAACGTTGGGAGAAGTCTATCTTTCTAAAAGAGAACAATGTTGAAAAACACAAAAAATTTTTTTAAATAAATGGTATCTTATTAAATTAAATGAATTTAAATAAATGTTTACATATTAATATTCCCATATATTCTCTTTTGAAATGTAGAAATGATCGAAAACATTGACTTCTTTAATTAGAGACACTGTTCTTTTGATACATTTGTCATTCTACAGTAGTTTTTTTAGATTAGCTATTATATATTTTTTCACTGTAGAAATTATATTTACTACATTTTAGCAATGTATTCAATTGTGATATATCCTATTCGTAATCTTGTAGATATACTACTTGAGTATTTTCCTTTCTAAAGCTGAAGAAGAAAGTTTCCGGTTATTGTTGCACACTTCATCTTAAGCTGTTACTAATGTTTCTATTCTTTACTATTTCTTTCCGATTTGTTATTCCATCATGAAGTATGTTATTTTCAATATTGCTTTATGCTTGGGAAGTGTATTTCTGAGCTGATTCCATGATAAATGATAATAATTTTGTCATCAATGTGAATTCAAATTTCACAGACTAATTTGCTGGTTCAAGGGTTACATAGGCCTGCTTTTTCGGTTCATAAGTTTCGAAATTATGTATTTGAGTTCATCTGCTTAGGTCTGGAATGTTAAGGGTTTATTAATTTGAAATAAAATTAATTGAAGGGTTTTAATACTCCTAGATTTCGGTTACTTGAATAAGCGTCCGATGATTTTTCTGAAATAATGCATTTTCAAGTTTTGACAGGTTTCATGTTTACAGAAGGTTTGTATCGATATACTTGTATAAAAGAAAAAAGTGTAAATATGTTTTATTAAAATCGAAAAGCTCGTGTTGAAAAGTATAAAATATCAATTTGATGTACGGAAGCAGTACAAAAGTATCTTTTGTATGTACTCTCTCTGTATCTATGCTTCAAGTTACGTTATTAATCATTAAATACAAAAAAAGCGAGCAATATTGATTTTCACCTTCATAAAAATATTTAGTAATATTAAGTATATCTGGTAATTGGTTAAAATAATATATCAGTTATTAGATAATGCCCATAAATTTTTTATACCAACATCATTGTGTGTTCTCCATCTGTGATCCGTTTAATATACGTGATGCGTTTACCTTCAAAGTGCGAACAGTAAAAGTAGGTTAGAGAAATCACGGTGCTTAAAAAAAATAGCGCTCGGCAGTACGCGACACACTTTGCACAATTTCTAAAAAATTTACCGATGTTTCAAATTATAAGTATCAGCGGAAACTACACAGTCGCGTGAACTATTAATGGATTTTTTATTTTGCATATTAAATAAGCCGCAGATTTAAAGAGCAGTACGTTAGATTTTATCGGTTTTATACGCACGGACTTTTATTTATATTAATTTACGAAATTAGCTTCCATTACATCCGCATAAATTTTCATACTACTTGCATTACATTAAAAGTGCCATATTTCCAATTTTATATCCTGCACATCGAGTTTAATGCAATACTCGCACGAATGTGTTCCGTCGTTACATTATTTTTAATATTCGATTACGTTTATGAAATTGACTTCCATCGCATTTCCATTAAATTGCATATGGATCTATTTTTAATAATGCAGATACAATCCTGGTAGATATAAACCACAAGATACCACTGCATATGTTTGAAAAGAAGGAAAACGACTATAGTTCGCCATTATGATTGTTTAAAATGCCTTTAACAATATAAATCAAGTAATACCGAGTTATAGAAACAAGTCAAGCGTTTTTGAGCTTATTTCGTTCTCGGTGCCTTGTTTCTCAATTGACGTGTAAAAACTGTATACAGGAGGGATCAGCTAACGCGAACAAAAATTACACGCAGAGAGAAAGTATGACGCCAAGACGTGCTTAGAATTTTCCAAGCGTACGTCGGTGGATTCAGAAGAGGTTTACGTCTGTCAGAAATAACGATGACACGGGAAGATATGAAAATTAGTGAAAAAGAAAAAGGCCAAGTTTATTCCGAACTTTTTTTTCTTCGTAGTATTGCACAAACGGTGATTTTGTTATATATATATATATATATTGAAAATATATAGTTTATCGAAATATCTTTCGAGTTAGGTCAGGGCTTTTAATAAAATATGCATAATAACGTTGTTTATTAACGTGAATTATAATCCATCTTTATCACTCGCGATAAACTACCATCATAGCTGAATTTAAATACGTTTTCGATCATCTCAATACAGAAAATGTCTGTAAGCCACTCCTCGCACTTAAAGTTGATGCATTTTGAATTTTTTAAAAATTTATTCCAAACGCAGTATTTAAATAAATTGTTTCATTGCAAATGACAAATTTCTAATGCATGATTATCTGTAATTTAATTTAATTACTAGCATTTAATGGAATAAAGTACCTTTGTGAAATACTTTATCCGTGTACGATTTTTCAATATATAATTTATTAATTTGTTGTCATTGTTGAATTTTTTATATGTTTCGAAAAAATACTTACGTGTGATGGCAATGTCTACCACCACGACCTAATGAATCAACATCTGCCACTACAACAAATAAAAATATCGTAGAAAAGAAATGGCTTAATGCTATAACTTAGACTTTTAATAACTACATGACTTTTAACTAATTTTAAAACTAATAACTAAATGATTTTTAATTATTTAAATCTTAGACTTTTAACAATAGGATAACGAATGGAGTACTGTAACGGGTAACGAATTGATATCTTCCTTTTTACATCATCAATCATGAAATTTGAAAATTATGTATCTTCCTTTATTAGTTTTGTCTTACTATACAGCGAGAATAATTATAATTTCAATCAATTTATAATTTCAATCTTATTCGTTTCTTGGTTAAGGAATATTTTCTCTTCTTAGACTCCAACAATAAAATTAATAAATTATAAATTGTACAGAACACCTTGAATAATACTATACCACTATGTACATTATCGCATCTTTATTGATTACTAAATAAACTCAAGTTTCCTAAATTTAATATCATATATAAACGGCATTCAATTAAA
The DNA here is from genome assembly GCA_018907035.1 of Sycobia sp. Sy_11. NCBI lineage: Eukaryota > Metazoa > Arthropoda > Insecta > Hymenoptera > Epichrysomallidae > Sycobia > Sycobia sp. Sy_11. The sequence continues at coordinate 1,768,996 of JACCIC010000059.1, read as the reverse complement.
AATTTTAATAATCAGGTTCTGTGTTTATATTATTATATCCTTGTACAAGTCTAATATATAACCTAATTATGATAGATTAAACATAATTTCAAATATTGAAATCTACAGAAAAGGATGAAAAGAAAATGGAAGGAAAGTATATTTAAAAAAGATATATGTGAAAATGCGAGCATAAAAGTTCCGTACAAAATATACGTGTTCGTAAAAAAATAAAGATATAGAAGGTCGATTGATAAGTTCACTAGACCATGCTGAAGATGGCGCGGTAGTATCAATTTTATATTATAGCTAGCGAGAGTAGTCAATGATATAAAGAACTCTTCTGTAAATTCTCTCTGAAATAGACACCCTTAGATCATGTTTGACTATTAAATTTGAAGTAAAATTTGGCGCACTTTTCAGAAATATTGAAAAATTTGTTTTAATCTGTTATTAAACAAGTTTCGTAAAAACAAGAAGACTTTACCCGGATAACTATTGAGTTGATTGAAAACTACGAGTTCATATATTGACGCTTGGTATTACTTAGTTAATGGACATCTTGAAGACGTAGATATGCTGAATAAAGAGATTTTATTCTTATCGCGAGAATGTATCATCTAAAAATTAGTGGTTCCTATTGTAAACGTAATTAATTAAAATTTTGATGAGGCAACTACTTCAACATCGATCGAGTTGCAAAAAATATGGTTTCCTTTAATGTTAAACCAACTCGTAATGACGTCGGATGGAGTATAATAGTGCATAAAATATTTCGATTTTTTAATAAAGCAATTGCTAATAATAATACGAAATACTTATAAAATAACGTAAGCTTTGCGATTAACACAAAATTCTAATTTATTTCTAAAACCTTCTACTTCTAAAAAGAATTTAATAAGGCCAAAGCTATTTTATCCAAAAAGCTATAAAAATCTAAGGACATTCTAATTGATAGCATTGCACTTTCAAATGTAATATCTAAATGGTCTTGTGCTATACTTTATTGCGGATAAATCTCTGGAGAGTTGTCCTTCTACAATTAATGCCTTATACTTGGTAATTAATTCTTGACACTACTTGACGCATCATAAATCAGTATGATTTTTTGCATATGTAAATAACTGATAAGTCGCATAAACCGTAGTCAATAATTTTCGGCGAGATATTTTTAATGAATGTAATATATATATATATATATATATATATATATATATATATATATATATATAATAATAATAATAACACTGTCCAATCTACCAGACTCTAACATTAAATTCACATTATTTCGATTCTTGGAAATGTGAATACTTTCAAGACTCTCCCGTTTATACTTATTATTAATACCATGTTCCAAAATATCCACATTCACAAAATCAAAAGAATGTAAAAACTTTAAACAATGCTCTTTTAAACCAGAAGTAATATGTGAGCTACGTAAACTATATTTATGCTCATAAATTCTCTTTTTTAAATATCTACCTGTTTGTCCAATATAGTATTCATCACAATCCATGCAATTAATCTTGTAAACAACTCCTGACTTTAAGCATAAATCATCCTTATCTTTGCAATTATTAAACAATCTACTTAAATTATTGCGATTTTTAAAGAAAACTTAAATGTTATATTTCCGAAAATTTCTTTTTATTCTTTCAGATAATCCTCGAACATATGGTAAGACAATAATTTTGCCTCCGTTAAAATCAATTCCTACACTATGTCTATTTTCGGTATTATAAATGTCAAACAATCTCTCAGCAATCAATCTATTAATAAATTGAATTGGATAGCCATTATTAATAAAAGTCTCTCTTACTATCTGTAAATTATTTTGTCTATAATCTTTATGTGACAATTTAATTGCTCTGTCAATGACACCTCTCAATGCTCCAATTTTGTTTCCGAATTGGTGGTGTGAATTAAAATCTAAAAACCTACCTGACCAAGTAGGCTTTCTGTACCAATTAAGTTTTACCTTATTATTACTACATCTAATTACATTAATGTCCAAAAAACTTAACTGACTATTTACTTCAACCTCCCTTGTAAATTTAATTCTGTCATGTACAGAATTGAAAACATCCACCATTTCATCCAGAAAAACTTCTGGAACAATTGTAAAGATATCATCAACATAGATGTAGTAATAATAAGGTAAAACTTAATTGGTACAGAAAGCCTACTTGGTCAGGTAGGTTTTTAGATTTTAATTCACACCACCAATTCGGAAACAAAATTGGAGCATTGAAAGGTGTCATTGACAGAGCAATTAAATTGTCACATAAAGATTTTAGACAAAATAATTTACAGATAGTAAGAGAGACTTTTATTAATAATGGCTATCCAATTCAATTTATTAATAGATTGATTGCTGAGAGATTGTTTGACATTTATAATACCGAAAATAGACATAGTGTAGGAATTGATTTTAACGGAGGCAAAATTATTGTCTTACCATATGTTCGAGGATTATCTGAAAGAATAAAAAGAAATTTTCGGAAATATAACATTCAAGTTTTCTTTAAAAATCGCAATAATTTAAGTAGATTGTTTAATAATTGCAAAGATAAGGATGATTTATGCTTAAAGTCAGGAGTTGTTTACAAGATTAATTGCATGGATTGTGATGAATACTATATTGGACAAACAGGTAGATATTTAAAAAAGAGAATTTATGAGCATAAATATAGTTTACGTAGCTCACATATAACTTCTGGTTTAAAAGAGCATTTGTTTAAAGTTTTTACATTCTTTTGATTTTGTGAATGTGGATATTTTGGAACATGGTATTAATAATAAGTATAAACGGGAGAGTCTTGAAAGTATTCACATTTCCAAGAATCGAAATAATGTGAATTTAATGTTAGAGTCTGGTAGATTGGACAGTGTTTATCATTCCTTATTAAATTGATTTGTTTTGGACAATTTGTGTAGAGGGGGAATTTATATTTAATTTACGAAATTTGGTGGTGGGGATGGGTATATATAGATTAGAATATAAGGTTTAGATTAGTCCCTGATGAGGAGCCGTAGCGAGCTCGAAACGTTGGACAAGTCTTCAATTAGGTAAGGGCGTTGGGGACAGTCAGACTGCACTTTACTAACAAAGAATTTTTTCAGCTAATATTTTATTTTCAGATTAGTCTATGGGGGTGAATATAAACAAGGACAGTCTGACTGTCATTATAATTTTAATTTAATTTTTAATTTAATTTTTATTTTTAATTTTTATTTTTTTATTTTATTTTTATTATTTTTTATTTTTTATTTTTTATTATTATTTTTATTTTTTATTTTTATTTTATTTTTATTTTTATTTTATTTTATTTTTGGATGGAATTGATTGGACTGTAAGACCAATAAAAAAATATTTATTAATTTGTATATGGGCAGTCGACAGAAGTACAATTCAATTGTTTTATATATCTAAATGTTTAAAATTTCTTTCAACAATTGTAATCTCATTGTTTTATCTATGAAGAACATCATTTCATATTTACTAAATGCATATTATTAAATTCCTATCAAAATATGCCTCCATCAACTTACTACGTGTGTTTCATCTCCAGGATTGTAAGACCATAACTTACTCCCGTGGGTCTCATAAGTGTAGGCCAAAACTTTTCGATACGTTTTTAACTTCTAAAACATGTACGCAGTTCGCTTAGGTTCGAACTAATTAAAGGAAAAGGCAGTTATGAATAATTTCAAGTCATGACAAAATGGATTATTTTCTATAGAGAATATATAACTATTATATAATAAAAATAAAAAAATTCGTAAAAATAAAACATTATTTCAGCCGCTCTCGTTACTCATTTCTTTATATAGATGAATGCAAATGTACATTAATGTATTTCAATGGTATTAAAATTCCAGAGAAACATATTTTTCAATTTTCAGTATTTTTAATTAATTAATTTTTTTAATGTCTTTCAATACACACACTAAATATAGAAACGAAATGAATTTAAAGAAAGGAAATTATTTAAACTGCAGTAAGAATATTTAATTAATGAAATAATGTACCTTAATTTCAAACCTACCTTAAAACAATATATAAACCATAACCAATAGTTATATAATGCAATAAATTGTAATACGCAAATTTCAGAATAAAAAATCTAGCGTCACTCATTTAAGTTCTTTAATCGGTAAAATCGACTGAACATTACTAATGGATGAATTCATTTTTTTTTCAAGTTGTTTCAGATCAATCTGCTCATAGATCTTTTATATTTATAAATCTGGCATTTATACATTATTTCTACACATTACTTGCTGATTTTAGCAATACGATCAAATATTCATTTGTATATTCTGATAATATAAAATAATGTGTGTTAAAATCACAATACTTCTTATTATAAATAATTCTTCACTTCATAATCACCATATAGCAATCAATAGCTGTAAATTTACATTCAAGGCCTAGTTCAATAGTATATTGTATAAGTGAATTGCTCAATTTGAAGATTTTTAAACAAGGTTCATTATGCTACAGTTAACGGTAAAAAATTGCTGAAGCTGACAATGATGTTAATACATTTAAATACCACCTTAAACACCGCCATAGATAATTTTTTTTGCGTATATATATGCATGCGAATAAAATGTCACATAAATAACTAGGCAAATATTTTCATTGAATGCGATTAGAAATTTGGCTCAATTAAGGCAATATATAATTTACTATTAAACGATTAATGTTAAATTTAATGTTAAATTTAGCTAAAATAATGATTTGATTTATTTACAGCAATTTATTTCTTACGTCTTTCTGGTACAAATTTTATCAACTGACAATATTTAGCCATTACAAGTTAAATAATGTGAATTTTTTTTGAAAAATTTCATTTATAAAGTACACGCACACGCGCGCGCGTATACACACACATAGATTACTGAAATTTAGATACGTGTGTAAGATTACAAAGAGTACTATAAAAAAATAGATTAGCATTACTCATCGACACATTACAAGGTCGTAAAAAGCGCGCTTTATTCCAGCTAACCTCTCTTCTATTGTCTCTGCAGGATGTGTCGACCGCGCGCACGAAACGAAAAAATGGATGTGTGTGTGTGTGTGTGTGTGTGCGCGCGTGCGTGTGTGTGTGTGCGTGTGCGTGTGTGTGTGTGTGTGTGTGTGTGTGTGTGTGTGTGTGTGTGTGTGTGTGTGTGTGTGTGTGTGTGTGTGTGTGTGTAAATGCTGACAGCCGCTCGCTTATAAAAGGGACGAGGTTAATTCTGATTTGTCAGGTGCAAAAAACCTGGCAAAAGTTTCAGGCCAATCATAACTGCGCCTACGTGACCACCCGTCACAGAAAATTATGTTAACGCGATAGTACAATGATCCCCTCCTCTCTCTCCGTCTTTCTCTCTCCCTCTCTCGACTCTGGTGAATATATACCGTTAAGACAATCGACAATTTAGATGATATAACTGCGAAAGAAGCTCGGGAAGGAGCGTCGCTCGATTTAATGCGTTCCGTGATGAGTCGAGAAGGAAGGCGGGGTGAAAAGGGGGAGGGGGCAGTATTATACTGTGCCAGGGAGGAGGAGGAAAAGAGAGGAGTTCTCTCCACTTATATGAGAGCGAGAGGAGCGGGCCGAATGCGCGTTATGAGTGCCGCGGGAGAAAGTACCCGGCGGCGGCGGGGCTCCATTATAAAAGTGTCTCGTCGAGTTTTTTCTTCCTATATCCTCGTTTTCCCCCCGCGTGCGCGTGCCGACAAAGAGAGTGGGAGAGAAAAAGAGAAAGAGAGACAGAGAGAGAGAAACGCTCGGTTGTCTTTCACTCTCGTACAAATCAAACGGTCGCGTGATGGGCTGCTCCTCCTCTTGGTCGTCCCGTCGATAGCGGGTTCCTCCGGACGAAAAATTCACGCGTGTCATTATATATGCGTAGAGCACCAATAACTATAGGTGTATATCAAAAACCTCTAAACACACATACGCACACACGCACACACACACACATATTACATGAACTACGCGGCCGCGCCCGCTTCTATATATAGACCTCTGGTGGAGCTCTAACACGCGGCACCACCCGCCGCGCTCCGTGCGCGATTCGCTTGACCCATATATTGAGCCCGATGGAGATCGTGTCCAAGTATATATAAGAAGGTGAGCGTCGTCGGCTCGACCTCCTCTCCTCGTTTTTCATTGTCAAAAATTTGGTCGATGATCCAGCTAGTTTTTCTGCGTAGCCATGTACATTTTACCCTGCGGTGACTGATATACTTTCTTTCAACGGTTTCATTTTTTCTGTTTACAGGAGCTTGATCGCACTAAATTAATTAATTTTATATAGCTTCCTTGTAAATTATTAACATATATATATATATATATATATATATATATATATATATATATATATATATAATTGACCCTTCCGCATCATTTTCGCCCGAAATTTTAACAACGTTGGAGATATATAAGTAATATACTGATATGTTCGCTCGCGTCTTCCGTATTAAATTGAAGCTGACTTAATTTTCACAATTAATTTTAATATTCTGTTTAACGGGATTTATTTTCTCCGATAAACTTTCCTTTAAAATTATGCAAATTTTTATCTCAAGTCCATAGTTTATGGAGCTTTATTAAATATTATATGTGATTTCTTTAATCAATAAAGTTCCACAGATCCACTTCCTTTTTAAACTCGGTCGTTATTACCACGGTATCTTTGCTTAAATTTCTTTAGTAGCGTGAAAAATATGTGACGTTTACTTTTGTTATTTTCAAATTGGTTTATAAAATTATATATAATCTCTGAGTACTATACTCTTGTGAGAAAATGCTCAAATGGAAGAAATAGAGAACTAATAAGATTTATGCCTAAGTAGATCATCTATGCACTTGCACTTCATTATTTCCAACATTTCTATGGTCCAAGGGATGATAGATCGTAGACTTCCAGTTGAGGTTACGGCTAGTGGCTTTCAACACTGATTTACCTTTCACCTTCAAGCGACCCGAGCTTTCTTTGCTACTGAATTCATGATCTTACCAATCCAAGACGAGTAGGTGGTCGAGGACTATAAGCCAATAATCATCCATCTATCGCTTTCTGCAAGTGTAATAGACCATGTTTTATTGAATGCAATTCGCGACATGAAAGTAAGTAAAAGGTTGCCAGAATAGTCAGAGCAAAATTATAACGGATTATAGAACGCGGACAGCAGTATCTTATTAGGATTCTGAATGGTTTATCGATTAATGAGTATGCTAAAGTGACCGATAGCTATACAATACGTAGTCTTCAGCAGAAACACAATAAAAGTATATTGTCCGAACAAAGCAGTGTGTGATAAGAGATGTCCAGACTAATAGTAGACGAAAGAGTTAGACGAATGGAGTCGCAGGTGTTTACATTGAAGTTGGCTATTATAGAAAACCAAGAGACATGGTAATGATATAGCATTAAAGAGTGTTGAATATTATATACTCAAGGAAGTTTTTCCGCGAATGTTTCAGATCATTTGACGTCGACATTCGAAGGCGGTATAATAAATTGAACAGGGATGAATCATTTGTAGAATATCATAGCTGCTTGGTTTCTAGCCCATCTGCACAAATCCGATCCTATGCTACCAAAAGTTGGAAAGAAATGTGTCTTTCTTTAGCAAGGAAATTCTTAATGGTAATGAAAACCATGTAGACAACAGATCGTTAGGACACAACATAGTTCTAAGAGAGATGTTTAAAACAGTAATGGCAATAAATACGGAGCTTCTGCTGATATACAATATTCTTATCTGAAAACTGGTAAACGATTTTCTAACTGAAACATAGCGAAACTTACGGTGATCGATAAAGGCAAAGACCTGACAGAAACACCTTCTTTCTATCAACTTTATGCATGCTCAATGCTGACTGAAAAAATAGGGAGAGACCACTATAGCCATGTCTCTAGGAGACTAAGATCACTGATAATGATCTAGCTGTCAGACAGTATCCCTTTCGAATGCCCAAACGATAGTAGATGCATCCTGAAAGCCATAGGTACAGAATAACTGTTTATTTACAGTCCATCGTCTACGTTTGCAATGTCTTCAACACTGTTAGATAAATGTTTGAAAGATCATAGAGCAAGATTTCACGAGACTGTAGTATATACTTTATATATTAAACAACTACTTAAGAGACCGCTATTTCTAGTCTATGAGATATGTTAGGCCGCAGATGGAAGAAACTAAATGCCAGTATCGTACAGAAGTCTGTGCACAGAAAAGATATGTAAAATTTCTTATATGTAGAATCCTCCAGGTGAATATACCAGGAGTCATGCTTCTAAGGAAACATTGTATTCCAAGGATGCACCTGTTGCACGTTGGAAAGACGAGTTAATGGTGGAACTTGATTCCAAGCTAAGCTTGTGGAACGAAATAAAGAGTGTGACGGATAGGCTACTGCAATTTCAGCACAATTTAAGAAGATCAGATCTCAGACTGACCCCTGCAGTATCAACGGTGTTTACTCATAAGTATAAATGTATCCACCATGACATACAAATTGAATGTATTAGCCAATATACTCAAAGCTTAGAAGTATAGAAAAATAACTCGATAAAAATTAAAAATCCTTGCGATTCATGACAAGTATAACAGTGAATAATAAATGAATGCATCAAAATAATGCTGCTATCTCTTTTAAATTTTGGCTGTAAAAAACTGAACTCTAAGCATTACCATGAATTTATATTATTTTTTGCATGAGTTCTTTATAATACATGTCTTTAATGGTAAATATTTTGAATTTATATTTAATATGAGGATTCAAAAGATCTAAATAATAAGTAAAATTAAATTAATATTGCATTTTAGTTACTTATATACACTATAATGAAAAATAGAATTTAATTATTTTAGTCACACAAAGATCTATATGAAGTAAAAAATCTGTTTAAGGAAATTTAAATTATTTATTCGAGTATGCGTATATATGTGTGTTGAAGTTTTAATTCTAAATGTTTATGTATCAGAAGGGCATAGAAAAGACTATGAGTTACAACAGATTACAATCAAATCTATGGCCCAAATATGTGACACTTTCCTTGTATGTAACATAAAAAAAAATTAATCTCCAATATGGTATGAAATAACCTTAATATCTACGAGGAAAATTTTCTTTTTATTTCTTTCTTATAATACACAACAGATAAAAATATGATCAGATATAAATTAAATCTACAAAGTGGATGATTAAAAATCTCAGGCTTGCCGTACTTGAAACTTATAGAAGCATGAAAATAAGTTAAACAAGATTTTAAGACTTTCATAACTGTTATAATTTGAGAGATCTAATGCGCCTAATATCGGTAAGATATAGGTACATTCGTGACTTTAGCATTCAAATCCTTTGAATCGAATTCTGTGAATCTAAAACTTTTATCCTAAAAATTCGAAATCAAGAAATTCACTTAAAGCTGGAATATCTGGATATATTTTATAAATTGAAACAATTGGAAGCTTTCAGTTTATTAAATTGGAAACCTAATTTCTCCTAATACAATATGAAAAGATGAGTGCTCATAACACGACCGACAAATATACAAAATACAATGACCTTCTTAACGCATCGACCATGTTTGCTGATCGGTACACCTTAACAAACGAAACGAAGAATACTTTTCTCCTCGGCATCGGGCTTCGAAAAAGGTATATGTAATATATGCAATCTTCTCGAAACATCTTTGCTCCCGCGTGATAACCATCGTCGAAAATCGTAAGGGAACGACAGACAAGATATAGACTAAATTGCACGTTGACGCGACAGCGTTGGGAAAAAGCCAAAGACCCGAATTATATTTCGTGGCTCTTTGTGTGCCATTTAAGCCTCTCTAGCCGTTCAGTTTTGCGCACGCGGTTGTAGAAGCCTGGGAAAATTACCCACGGAGAGACAGCGCGTTTATACAAATTTATAATCAACACCGAACAATTATTATATACATATAATGCATATGCAAACATATATAGCTGCATATATGCATCTAATAAAGTCGACAAAAAGCAATGCCAGAATGTAATATGGCCATAACATTATTTTTTAATGAATCACCGATTGCACTAAACTGTTGCTACCTGCATTCTATCTATAAGAATTACTAGTTATATTGCACAATAAAACCATATTCAAGTCTATATTGAGATATAGACTATGAATATACTTTTTTCAGCTTTTACCGGTTATAACCGCCTATAATATACTTCAAAATAGTTCTTTACAAATATAAAAAAATGATATTTTTTCGAAAATCATCTTTTACACTATTTTTAAATGTAATACTTTAAATCCTGATCTTGAAAATAAAAAATGTCCTATACATGTTCTTGCGATTCTAAATAAAAATAATTACAACTTCACAATTTTTTAAATTTATTTTTCTTTTTGTAAAAGTTATAATTTTTTTTATAATTTTCTCTTTCTTTGTAAAAGGTTCATATTTTCTGCAAGTTTCTTATACACTAACTATGCAAAAAGGAATTTTTTCATATTTCGATATGAATGGCTTATCGTCGCTAGCAAATCAATTAAAATATAATAAATAATTTACTATTTCTATTAAATTTTAAGTACAAATAATCATATTGAAACTGCCTAGTTGATACTGTTTGATGCATTTTTTGATTTTTCAACAAAAATTTTATAAAAATTTTATTAAAAAAAATCAATTTCAATAAAACAAAAACAAAATCAATCATTCAATGAAAAATCCCCATTTGAGTTTTGTGCATCTAGTACCATTAAAATATATATAAAATATGATTTCAAAAAAGTCGAATTTATCAATTTTATATTATAAAGCGGAAAAAACTTAGTAGAAAAGGCCGTGTAGTTTGAGAAATTTACTATGAATCCTCCATATTGATTGTGATATTTATGATGAAAGAAAAACATTTTAAACAATAATGTTTAATTATCATATTCATGCAAATCCATAATTTTTTTTCCTTATTATCTAGAAAAAGCTGAGTTTATATGCGTTATAGTTGATTATTATCTGCTTATAGACCTCTATTGATTGATATTCCAATACTGTGCATTTGCGGACAAAAAATTATTCCACTAAAAAATAATTCGAATTTCTCCACATAATAAATTTGAACAGATGAAAATATTCATTTTCAAGTAAAAATTTATCTTATCTTTGGTGTAAAACAGCGTAAAGTACTAAAATTACACAGGGCTCATTTGGAACGTAGTCTGAGTTACCTCGCTCAATCCAGAACGGATTTGTCAGTCGAATGTCTTATCCTCCTAAAATTGTTTTAATTAATTGTTTTAATTGTTGAAGTGAAGTTCTGAAATAGCATACTCCAGAATAGTCGAAAAAGTTGGTTTAGAAAAAGTTTACAGATTATCTATGTATATAGAAATATATATATATATATATATATATATATATATATTTATTTATTTATTTATTTAATAATCTGTAATCAGGATATAAAAAGATTTATAATAGAATATTGATTCCCGTGAATGCATGAGCTCTTGCCTCAATGTTGGCCAGCCAACGCAATGAAAAGTAAATCGAAAAATGCAAATAACATAATCGGCCCTGCTATGGTATTCTTAAAACATTTTTTCTTTGATTGATACAAATAATTTTTCAGATATATATATATATATATATATATATATATATATATATATATATAAACTTTCATACGTACATATAACCAGATTGATATTTTATTCTAGCGTTTAAAAAACAAAAAAATTGTTTTGTTTTATACGTTATATCTTATAGAATACTCTAGTACATTATTGTTTTAATTTTACCGATTTTTTAAATTTAAGTTTTCCCCGCTGCCTAATTTAACACCAAGAAAATAAAAATATTCTTTTCGGTATTCATCATCAAGAAGTTTACTCCACAAAACTTTTTAAAGTCTTAGAAAGAGCCAACTTCTTTCTAAACATTTGCCTTAACTGCCACGACAATTCTTGCGAAAGTCGTGCATATGGAGCTACGTAAATTTAAACATTTTTGTTCATATAATTTGGAAATTCAATTGGAAAATCTAATTTTATTAAAACTTTATTCTATAGCTTACTTTTTTTTGATATTTTTATTTTGAAATTTTTTTAATAATTATATCCTAAAAACTATATATTTCTAAGGAGATAAATTCAGAGTAAAAAGGCGATGTTGAGCTTTAACGAGTTAATGAATGAAAATCATAGTGCAATAAAAATCTAAATTACATAGAAACATGCAATAACTCTCTTTTTGACACGTTTACTATATATCGAAATCGCAAGATAAAAATTAATAGAGGTTTCACTTTATAAGTAAAATCCGAATTTAATAAATTCATCTGAACTTAAAAGTCAATTATATAATCTTACAACATAAATAATTTCTTCTATATTTTTCCATAAATATTGTAAATATTGATTGCTTAATTAATATAGTTGAGAAAGTTATTCGAGTTAAAATATGTTTAAAAAAATACATAAATGATTAAACTAAATATTTATTAAATAATTATACAGCTATAGAATACATAAAGAATGTACATAATATTATATATATGAATATATATATATATATATATATATATATATATATATATATATATATACACGAGTATATATAGCAACTGCAGTTTACTCATGCTAATTTTCATTCAAGATAATTAACAATGTAGCAAATGTGCTGATTACTATTTAAAGCTTTTGTAACTAGAATGATTCTCTCGCACGTTCTAAAAATACGAGAATATTATGGTCAACGTAAAGCGGCTTATGTGCATATTTATTGTATAAAGAGAATAATGTGCGAAAGGTTTTGTTCTTCTATTTGTTGCAGCTATAAACTTTTTTTTTCTAAAATGGCATTGACAATTTACTTACCTATAAATCATAGTTATATTGAGAAATATAATACTTTGTACGAAGATTTCATTCAAATTCAAAATTTTATTTTCAAATTAATCATTATTCTTCAATAAATCGTCTACCTACGCGTATGCAAATAAGTATGAAGTTTACATGAAACAAAAAATAGAACAAATAGAAACATCGGTTTCCATTTTTCTTATTTGCAAAATAGATTTTCTGAAATAAAAATCTAATGAGTAAATAATGCACATAGGTGAAAGCGATAGAAAATGGAATATTATTATATTATTCGCGGTTTAGTAATGCATTTTTATATTACTCTGAATAAGTTATGATCGCCTTTCATGCGTAAAACGTAAAAACATTGTCAGAATTCTTCGGCTTGTATTTATAAATCATGTTAATTCGCGGAGAAATAAACGTAAAATCAAAATTTAAAAACTGTAGAATTCTAAACAGAAAAAACATCAACAGTCCTATAAGCTCAGCTATAGTTACACGACAAACGTCTTTAAAGCTCTGCGCGCTTTTCATCTCAATCCACTTAAAAGTTGAGATCAAAGTTTGTCATGTGAACGAAGTTCAAGTATACCATTTCGTTTCTCAAAGCTTTGAACGAATTCCGGCAAGACGAAAATATATTTATATTTCTTTCAGTAAAGACTCTAAACATTAATAAATTTATTTACTATATACTATAAGTTTATTTTTGATTAGGAATAAAGCTATTTCGCTTTTGAACTAGGTAATCAAATATTTAATAAATCTATTTATATAAGTTAATTTATATATATATATATATATATATATATATATATATATGTAACTTTGTTAAACTATTGCAAAAAAGTAATAATCAAGAAGTTCTTAACATGAAATATTATAAGAATTATCGTTGCACTCTATATATAACGCTTTGTTGCAGTATAAACTGTCTATTCGTAAAAAAAATTTTCTTAAACGCTAATAAAATTTAATTAAAACCAAATTTAAGAGAATATCCTAACGAATTATTATGATCATACTTTTTCAATATAAGAACAATTTGCTAAATAAAATAAATCCTCATTTGATCTTACTATAATGACTTTGTTACATATATATATATATATATATATATATATATATATATATATATATATATATATATATTGATTTAAGTATCTATTAATTTAAGAAAAAATTTCAAAAGGCAGTGAAACCTTAGTATGCAACACGACCACTGTGTGGGAGTATATAATATTATAAAATAGAAATAGATAATGATAATTAAATAATTAAAATGAAAATAGTTTTTATTCATTTTCATTAGAGGTTTGTTCGTTATAAGTCATTACTTATCAGAAAGAATTTGCTGAAAGACCACTATAGTGTACTTGATTCTAGCTTATTTTGTATAGAAAACGATTTTCGCATCAAATTTCATTGTCAGTCTTCTATTGGTGCTGATACACGTATAAGAATGGCAATGGACAAATTGGCCTCGCGTCTTCAATTTGTTTTTCGTCGATATATTATTGTCTGCATATATATATATATATATATATATATATATATATATATATATATACTTTTTTTCACTATAAAGCAGCCACCGATGTGTGACACTTTCGTTTTAAAATTCACGGCCTCTTCGCGAAGCTCACTTTCCGCCGCCGCGTGCATTATATTATAAATCTACACTCGCGGCCGTAAAGATAATTCATATAAAATACATATTCGGTTTTCGATGATGGCGTTTCTACAGAGCGCGCATAAAAATCCACTTCACATTTTATGCGCATCAGATGCTGTTTTCCGTCGGGCGACACAATCATCATCATCATCATCATCATCATTATCATCATCATCGTTCTCGCGCCATGAAGTGAAAGTCCACCGGCTGTCTCGCTATATAAAAGTTGTGTATATATATATATATATATATATATATATATATATATATATATATATATATACACCGACAATTGCTCGCGTAGAGCGCGGGTAAAGCTTATTTATATATAGAAAAAGAAATAGATTGACACGATTGCCCGATTTCGGAGTCGCGATCTTATTTTACTCGTCGACTTGCTAGTTTTACCAATCCGCTTTCTTTTAACTGCAGCATATACGCCGTAACAAAAATAGAATCGTGGAGCGCGAGGAAAAACTGTTGTGTGTGTGTGTTTGTGCGCGCGCGCGTGCGGGTGGGTAGGTGGGTGCGTAAAATTCTTGCGTGCGTGCGGGTGTATGAATGTGTGTTCGAAACATATACGATACCGAAATTCGCCAATCGGACGCAAGATCTGCGGAAGGAAAATGATCGGCGTGCCGCGGTCAGCAGTGCGTGCAAGCGTCGAGCGTAACTCAATTATAGTAAACTAGCCGTATATGCCCATTTTTTCTTTTTTTCTTTTTTTTGTAATGCAATGAGAGCTTCGATGGCAGGACAATCAAATCCCGATGGAAAAAAATTCAAATAAAGAAAATGGTGTGCGAGCTGTGCTCTGTGTGTGTGCGAGTGTGTGCGCGCACTACACAATTATATTACACATGGACAAATTCCTATACAATAATTTCTTAAATTATTTTTATTAAAATTTCTGTATGAATCGATAAGAATCGTTTGAAAATCGATAATTTATTGGATGAACTGACATGACTATGATTTCGAAATTGATTCTTTTTTCTTTCACCAAATCGAAAAAAATTTTTTGAACATACACGTGCGCCTGCAGCTAATGCAGTATAGGCGAAGTTCGTTCAGGATGAAGAAGCGCAGGAAGACGGGAGAAGGAACGAACGTGGGTCACGAGGAAGAGGAAATGAGGAAAAGCGAAGGTAGGCTGGTAGTAGGGATATGTCGCGTTCCGCAAGTGCTCCAGCGCCCATATGTATAGAGTGTATACGGGCGCCCGAGCGCGCGCGCGCATGTTTGTGTGCGTGTGTGTGAACGCGTGCATCCACGAACACCCATGCAAAAGTGCCACTGCGAGATCACGCCATTAACGCGTACGACAGCTTGCCATTACTGTACTTATGTTATGTACCATTACCCGGAAGCGAGGACGGAAGTCCGCAATGGTTAATTGCCCGACGCCTCTTTATCCCGGAACGCACTTTCCGTACTGGTCAAACGCTGCCGTCAGTTGTTGCAGTTGCTCTATTCAAATTGTCACTTTAAATACATCGGTCGGGAGGATATGAGCGCAGCCAGGAAAAACAATCGATTCGGTACCTCGAAATTTCATCCAACCGAAGGGAATCAACAAAATCCGTTTTTCTTGTGTTTCTCCTTTCTTGCTTGACCGACATATTCTCTGAGCTTTGTTCCGAAGAAAAAAAAAACAAGTTTTCAAAATCTATAATTTATAACACGTGCATTTTTTTAATTACTCGTATAATCACGTAAAAACTTAACGTATACGCTTTGTGGATCGATCATTTTAGAGATCAAGAAGAATTTTACTGCTTCATAGATCCATATAAATATTTCTACATTGTTAAGTGATCTTTTAATGACAGTATAGATTACGTTTTAATATACTATAGATAGTACTTTATAAAACTGATTATAAATATTTTCATAAAACTGATTGTACTGATCAAGTCCTTCTGATTAGTTTAATAATACAGAGCCTCTTGAAGAGGCCTCTTCAAAATTGGTTGATAGAGTATATATAATAATTGAGAATTAAAAAAGAATTCATTATGAAATTTAATGGACTTGTCTTCTTTTATCAGTGACAATTGCGCTATATTCTCTTGCTTATCAGAGCTTGAAAGACTACTTTTATTCGTCTTTTTAACAAGTATACTTTTGATAACGCAATTAATTATAACCATATTCTAAAGGATTTAATGTAATGTAGAAACGTTGTAATGTTGATTTTTTTCATGCTAAAAGCCGAGTTTTTGATTAAAATCAATAAGTAATATGATTTTGTACTGATAACATGGTTTCATCTTAAAAGGACCAGTATGTAAAACATAATGTAAATTTAACTCCAATATCAACCGGCTTGTTTTTATATAAATAATCGAAATTAAAATAATAAATAAAATTAAGCCTATGACTCTTATATATTTTGTATGAGTCTTTTCAGACTTAAATGACAATATAAAATTACAATTATTGTAAATCTACAACTTATTTTTAACAGAGTAAAGTAGCATATTAGAAAAAGTAAATTAAAAGTAAAATAAGCGAACAACCAAATTAAATAAAAACCACATGAATAAATGCAAAATACGAAAAAATATCGACTTTTGCTACAATAGTGCTTTCCTGAATCGAGCGTTTAGATAGCATCTTTTTGTACGGATGCGCCGATATTATATATATAATTTTCAGATTGTTGGTAAAGTAACTACCTATCATTTCATTAAATTTTTAGTTGAATTTGAAAAAAAAATTATAGCCTATGTCTTTTGGAAGATGATATAGATTATACATTTCGAATTGCAGAGCAATCGATTCAGTAGTTTCTTGTTTAACGTGTACAAATAAAAACACGTTTTGTTTTTCTAAATTAAAAAAATATATTTTTGTTTTAGTGAACAAGTATCATATAAAATAGTTATATAATAAACCATGTATTGTAAGTATAAAATAAGGTCAAGTATTCGATTACTTTACATTATATCAAAGAAACGTAAAAATTTTATTCCATGAAGTAATTAATTAAAAATAAAGAAGTGCAATTTCAAGAAAAAAAGGGTAAAGGATTCATTTCTTCATCATATATGAAGTATATAATCCACATCGAAGTGTTGGATTACCCGCTCATTGTAGTGAGGTACTCCCCTTGTAATTCGAGATAACTAAAATACTGAAAGGTACGTTTCGCCTTAGAAGTCAGGTGACCTATTCCTTATATACACGTTCGAAGAAAGTTTAAAAAATATATAAATATTTATAACCGACAAGTGACTATTTTATTTATAAGAAAGAGGGAAAAATAAATTGAGAAAAATAATTTTAAAATAATTAATTCAACTCGTACAAGCTGCCAATCAATATCTGAAATTTGGTTATAAACGTAACGAGTTCTTTATAGTTTGACCAATTCTTTTCTGGAGTTTTACGATATGACTTAAAATTTTTGTCCGTTTAAGTTGAAGTGAGCCGTCGCATTCTCGATTGCACAAATTGGTTCGGTTGGATTAGCTGAATTTGTATATAGATAGATAGACCGTATAGTGATCCGTTCTTCTATATTGCAACAGCGACGTGATCAATGTTCACTGCATATTGAAGTCCTTTAGCTCGATCCGTTTATTATTTCTTTCTTATATCACAGATAAAATTAGTCACTTTCGAGTTATGAGTGTTGGTACATTTTTAAAAAAATTTTCGTCGGTTGCCTATTGTTCTATTTACTGCTGAGCTCGGGGGGATAGCTAGGGCCAAATGTATACATACATTTTCTTTACAATAAATTGTTCTCTTTTTTACATAACATTTTTTGTTATGTGTAGTGAATCAATACATTAAAATTTTATACTTATTATGAAATTTAAAATTATTATTAAAATAAATATTTTAACATTTTATTTTACACCTAACGAGTGATAGTTTAACACATTATTTGATACACAAATAAATACATGTTGTAAAGGGTACGTATACACCTGTATAATATATATTTATATATAATTCAGATTCCCAAGTAAGAAAACGGCATCGTTGCATCGTTTGCTAAACGAAATTAAAAGCTATATCAGCCGACTGCACAAGCGAAGCTATGCAAGAAATCGATAAAACTACATATATATACGGAGCGTGGAAGCGCTACACCCTGATCGCGTTCAGTACCTTCTATACGTATAATCCATGTAAATATATCATCGATAAAACATATAGACGCTTATAAGAAAGACAACAGTTATTGGTTAAATGCAGGCAAACCGATGCATGCATGATCCGCGTGCGAAACATGCTCCGATGTATATTTCCAGGCACTGAACAGAACTGGATATGCGATAAATGATTGCTACCATAATTGTCAATGTGATTTTTTGTAAAAAATGTTGCATTTTTTATGCAATAACTTTACTGTTACAGTACGATGAGTATAATGCGCACAAAGCACATACAGTATTATAAATATAATGCACACAGATAAATAAATAATTATATATATATATATATATATATATATATATATATATATATATTTATGAAGTGGCTATAATATGGTGTATCACAATTTTGTTAAAACGTTTTTTGCTTTTTTCGATAAAAAGATTAGTGTCAGCAGAATAAATTAATAATGCTCGTATTTAGTGCGCTCAAAGCGAATCAAAAATTTTGGTATACGTACGAGGTTACGCGCTAAATGGGCATACTAAATAAAACTTTTTATCGAAAAACCGCAAAACACAATTTATTTTGTAAATTTTTCGTATGGAGCGCCTCATGCACGTATTTATAATAATCGAACGGTACACTTCGACATTCGCATTCGACCATCCTCTTTTGATGGGATGAGCAGTCACGCATATACATATGCACTTATATACATGTATATATGTATATATGCATTAAATTATTGTGGGTGAAAGAGAGAGAGAAAGAGAGAGAGAGAGAGAGAGAGAGAGAGAGAGAGAGAGAGAGAGAGAGAGAGAGAGAATCGAATCGCAACGTATGCAAAATATGTATGTGTATGTATAAGTTAGGTAGGAGAGTCGCGTTACAGCGGAATAATGACATCAGCGATTCTTTTCACCTGCAGATGTGCCTAATGTGCGATTCTTCCCTCGTTCGGCAGAGTTTTTTTAAGCTCCCATTTCGTAGTTCCACTTTAATAATCTATCCGCGTCTCCTGCGATTCGCGCGACGATGCATTAAAGCGTGTGCACCCCGGTAAAAAATATATAATGATTTTTTCTTTTCCGTATAGTACTATATATATAAATCTTCTGGACTACTATAATTTTTGTAAACTTGAGTTCAAAGCTTGTTCTTGCATTTATATTAATTGGAAGAAAAAATGACCAATTTTTCAATCATACAGAGCACTGTAAAGAGTTCGATTGTAAATTGGACGGCTTTACGTATATCTGTTGAAACATACGTCTTATATTAATTCTAATTCTAGAATTCGAGTTTGATTAAAGTATAAGAAAAATTTATATTTCTTAAGTATAATAAAAAAATCTGTTATAACATGTGCAATATTATTATACCGATCGAAATAAATTGTCTTTTCTTTTTGTATTTACAATATAGTATATGTAAATATATGTATGTGGAAGAAAAATTATTTCTCCAACACGTTAACTGACAAGGAAATACGTATAATTTTTTTATTTCAAATCAACTATACAAATGTTATTATTTTGAAATATTGATAATTTAATATTATATCTTTTGATAGACCATATCGAACCGTATCTAAGAGGATAAATGCTATAAATGACTAAAAATGTATACTCTAAGCTCAATCTTGAGATGTAAGAATTATTATATACGCGATTCCACGTCTAATGTTCATCGGTTTTCAACGAAGATTATTCAAATCAATTTATTTAAAAATATTTTTAATTAAAAATATTTTGAGAAAGCTATTGTAATTATTACCGCAGAAATTAATCGAAATACGGCTTTGAGTTTTTTTCACAATTAGTAATTGTAATAATTATACACAAGTCTAATTTACATATAATCTTATTTTGGATCCTACATGTATATACCTTTATTAGACAGTTAAAATATAAACTCGCTCGTTAAAATTTATATATCATGCATATATAAGTACTCGATATAATTTGAAAAATTGTAATTTCTGGAGGATTGCAATCGATAGAGGTAATTTTTATTTCCTGTATACGCTAGCTGCTATAATAAAAAACAGAACATCATTCAATAATATAAAATTATTTCATACTTAATTATAAATAATAAGCATAAAAGATAAACCATGAATCTATACTATCTATGTATAATTATATAAATGAATAGGAGTATGCAAATATAATTTTAATAGATTGTATATTTTAAATATTGTTCTATATGCGCGACTGATGCTATAATCTAATATTGTTGTATTTGCATGAAGACGATACAATCGAAGGAATGAGAAATAGTAATAAGAAAGATGTACTTTAAAGAATATTGCTGTAAAAACGGAATTTTATTATTTACAGATATTATTTATAGACTTAGAAGATCCTTTTGAATTGTAGTTCTTACTTTTAAGATCTCAATAATTTAAATATTGCGATCATAAATAATTTAATTAAAAAATTCATAAGATTTTCCGGAAAATAACCAATGTGTATTCAGATCATCGTATGTGTTTCTGTAAGCAATCGTATTAAAGGATATTTTCGTTTACATATTAAAAAGAAATAAACAAAAGGTAAAAGTATAATAAGTAAATACGTTGCGCATATTGTACACATTTTTGAACGGGTTAGATTATAGTTATAAAATTTGTTTAATATTCATTACAGCTTTTACTTTTCCCGGAATAGATGTCACTATTTCCTGTAAAAGAGGATAACTTCCCGAAACTGCCATTTAAGAGATTTTACATAAATTTGAATTTCACACGGCCTTGATTATATATTTATGTACCCTTACCATTTTTTTCCTTCTATCGAATCGATCGTAAAATTACATTATGTCATTTTCAAGAAGCGCGCGAGTTTCAAAGATAAATTTTCTATTCGCTCGCTGTTGTATACAATCGATCAACTTTATTATCGTGCGCGCCTTCTCTTACAAAGTTTTTTTACTAACTTTGGAGAGCCATGACAGTATTATTACAGTGTTTATATTCTCGGCACATTGTATGAGTGAAATTTAATTGACATTTTTCAAAAACATTTTGAAGCAATCGCATTGTGTAAAAAAAGGATTACATATATGGTCCCAGCAGTCATATTTATCAGGAACTTATAGCTATATCGCATTTGTTACCTATATATGTGTGCAAGTAGGTACAAGGACGGGAGAATTTTTCGGGCGCGGCCCGGGTCCTCGCATCTTTGACTGGATGCGAAGTCTGATGCGGTCTCTCTCTATCTCTCTCTTTCTTCATTGCTACACACCAGCACGCATCAGCAGTTCGCCGTTGAAGCGAGGGGGAACACGACATACACTTACCTCTCCATACATGCTCCATACTCTCCCTACACACACGACACACTACGTTTGAAAAGAGGGGCCCGAGTCGCGATGCGCGTTGTCTATACGGAGAACGAAGGGGAGAGAGAGAGAGAGAGAGAGAGAGCGAAAAAGAGAGGGAGAACTTACCGAGACGCCAGAAGGAAGAGGGGGGAGGCGCGAAAGCGAGAGGGAGGGGACAGACCGGTGGCCTCAACTCAACTGTGCACTGCTATAGCGATGGTGTATATTGTGTATATACTACCAAGCGAGAAAGAGAGAGAGTGAGTGAGATCGCGCGAAGAAGTGGGAAAGAGAGTGAGATAGAGAGAGAGAGAGAGAGAGAGAGAGAGAGAGAGAGAGAGAGAGAGAGAGAGAGAGAGTGAGAAAGAGAGGGAGAAAGAGAGAGGAGGAGGAGTAAAACGTAGCGGACCGTCTCGTGGCGTCTCAGTCGCAGAGTAGCAGTGTGTGTATAGCGCACGCGTTCCGTGTGCTTCCGTGTCGCGTTCTTCGCAACCGCCTGTTGTTATTCTTCCGCACTTTTCCGTATTATACCCTTCTCGCGGTTCTATTATTATTTACAATAGTAATATTTATCTCTCCATAAATATATACGCGGTAGACGGTCCGCCGCGGCCAGAGTGCGATTCATTGCAATTGCAATCACACTGTGCAATTCGTCAGAAGCGCGAGCCCGCGCTATCGCACCCGGTGCCGCATCGTCTCTCGACGACGTTGCTCCGCACTCTGCGCGTTGTTTATGTGCGCCGGTCGTTCATCCGCGGGGAATATAATTCGCAGCGCAGTCGCGCGATAGAGAGGTCGCGTGGAGCGATAACATTATAAACAAAGAGCTTTTTTCAAAATACGTATAATTATCGTCTGCATCGTCAGTGCGCATCGGTTCTTTCTAATCGCAGAAGTTCGACAAACGCCGGTCCTAACACATTATATATATTTATATTGTAATATATATATATATATAGGAAGAGAAAGAAAGTAGAGTGTCTTTTGCACTCTCCGCGCATCAGCAAGCCGCCTGCACCAGTTGAGGTTATGTGCCCGAGGAGGCGTTAGGGAGATAGGACGACGACACAGGACGAGGGAGTGAGAGAGAGCAGACGCAGGCGCAGAGACGAAGGAAGGAAGCGCGACGCGCGCGTACGATCGCGAAAGGAGCAGGGCTGCAGCATCGGAGCGGAGTCCCGGAGGAAGAGAGAGAAGAGGCTAGCGGATTAGCGGTCATGCAAGTGACGTAAGGTAACGGATCCCCATGCGCTGTGTGTACATGCGCTTGCAATCGTGTATATATGCGTGTGCGTGCGTGTATATGCGGACAGTATTATATATATAAACGCGCTCGCTCTCGCCCTATACCCGGCCGGCAACGCGTTAAGGGAGATGCGTGCAGGAAGTGCGGCATCAGGACCTCCCGTTCCTCGAGGTCTTTTTTGCCGGTTATATCTCCGCAGCGCGCGGTGAGTGCGAGAGGTAGCTGTGCGTTTGAATACTATATAGATATATAAAGTGTGGCCAATTTGGTCTGCCCTTTTGTCTCGATTATTGCTCGCGCTGGAGCGGTCAAAATATCAGTCGTTTGTTTACTATTTATATACGTGCAGAATGGCGGGATGTCATTGCACTCGCGTTACTTTTTCTGACACATATTATCTGTACATTATATACTTACATGTGCGCGCACGTACACACATGCACGAACGCAACGCTCATATATTTAAATGGAAAAAATTCATGTATACCACGTGAGTCACCCAGCTTGGTCACTAGTATCAATGTCAACCCGACCGAGTAGAAGAAAAAAATTCGTTGGTCTCTCGTGAAGGTCCTTTAAAAAAATGAGCCCCACTCTCATTTCCCCCTTTCCTCGTCGCATATACATTCGTAGAGGATAGCGTCATTGGTGTCGCGGCTTCTTTTTTCTCTCTCTTTAAATTTTATTCAACCTTGTGCGCTGCGCTTTTCGCCCGCCCACGTTCGAGGACGTTGGTTTGCTCTCGCTCGAGTCCGGCGCTTTTAGATTTGTATACATGCAAATATATAATTCGAATAATCTTTAATCGATCAACAATATAATAAGATTGATTGGTTTTATGCCAATTTTGGCGATTGAAATTTTAGACCCGTTACATTCATCGATCTTTCATTAGATGTAGTACGTACATATATTTTTAATTACTCAAGAGTGTTGCTATATGGTTATATGAAAGAAACGCCTATAGAAACATTGAAACGTTCAAGATCAACCTGTAATTGACATTTGCTCCAATACTCGATCATAACTAATCGACTAATATAGAATAAATACAATAAATGAGTACGTTATGTTGAACTTAATTATCATAATGTATCATGCATTACTAGTTCAATAACATATTGCGTGTAACTAATAGGCACAGTATAAATTATGTAGGTATTGAGTGCAGATAAAAAATATATCCTATCGATTGAATTATAAACTCATTTATCAATTACGAATTTTAATTAAGTTTCGATAATGGCTATGAAAGAATACATAAATGTACATGGTCGCTTGTCGCACAGAGCAGAAATAAATTTTACGTATATACCTTATTATTATATATTATTCAAATTTTTCACCAATTTATTTTTGGCCGACTTTTTGCATGTAAACATATTATATATATATATATATATATATATATATATATATATATATATATATATATATATAGTGTAATACCAGTACAAGTTGCTAATGCACGCACGTCTGCGCACAGTAACATGTCCAAAAATCAGGTTTTCCATTATTCAGCTAATATATATTATACACATATAGCAGAGCTTTTATTTATAAATAAAAGCACTTGCGCGCGCGCACACACACATACACACCACGTTTACATATGCATGTATGCATTTATATAAACAAGCTCTTGAAACTATTTTGAAATCGCGTTTTACACCTTTTGGTGCGCGCGGTCTAGCGTAACGGGTCGCTGACGGGTCCGTTGCGGATCTAGAGAAGAGGTGCGGAGGCTCGTTTAAAATTTATCAAAAGAACAGTACATGCACATACACACACACATACACACACACTCCGTGAAATATAATGCGCTGGTGTCAGCCGGTCAAAGAGGCGCGCATCGGGGGAAAAGTTCGCGCTGCATTTACAATATGTGGCGAGTCCGTGTTCCCTCTACAATATCTAAATTTACATTATACCGATGTGCACATCGCCTCCTGGCAGGAGAGCGAGAATCGCACGCGTCAGACGGCATCATCAGCGATAAATCGAG
This sequence comes from Sycobia sp. Sy_11, assembly GCA_018907035.1. Taxonomy (NCBI): domain Eukaryota; kingdom Metazoa; phylum Arthropoda; class Insecta; order Hymenoptera; family Epichrysomallidae; genus Sycobia; species Sycobia sp. Sy_11. Next base: position 1,743,779 of record JACCIC010000059.1, on the reverse strand, counting down.
AAAGGGAGATAATGAAATGCCTCGCTTCGCGCGCGATCGCGTACGCGAGAATCAACGAACAATAATCACAATGCGCGCGAGAGGTCAGGAGTCGCCTGCCTATATATATACACGAAGGCATGTATTTGTGAGAGAGGGTCTCTTGGATGCTTGTAGATTTTCAATAATAAATGAATTAATAAAATTATTTAACTGTCTTTTGAATCAAATTTTCCACACATTTACGTACATAAATGTTGCAATGTTAGTGGTTTCGTCTCCTTGTAAAATAAACTAATTTCAACCATTTTTATTGGTTTAACATTTTTATTTTGTTGTTAAATTGTTGCAATTTCTACCTCATTAAGTCTAACATTTTTATGTCTTTCTTCTCGTTCTTCGTTGTTCAAAAACAGTTATTCGAAAATTACATTATTCTTGTTGTTGCTGATATAAAAAATAATTATTTTTACCTTTTTAACAATTAAAATTTTATTAGATACGCCAACTTTGTACATTTTTTTATAAAGACACTGTAAGTCTGTATGTACGAGCAATTACTCTCTTTTGAATACATTATGAGGTGTTGAAATGAGAACGTTTTTCATATTTGATTTATAACTTTTCGTAATAAAAACTTTTCGTGGAAAAACGTTCTCAATTTCCGTGCCCTTCGACAAATGCGGTTAAAACTTTGCAGCTATTTATAATTTACTTATACATAAAGGGCATAATTGGCTAATTTTGTTACAAACTTTTATTTGCACAGAACAGTCAACAGTCCGTTAAAATATTCGTATAAAATATTTCTTAAAAAATAATTTGACAAGTTGAGATAAAAAATATATCTGTAAATCTTGTATTAACGCACGTAGAATAATATGTATTTTTTACACGCCTATGCGCGTTAAATAAAATCTTCGTAGAGCTTATAAACTACTTTATGAACTGCATCCGTGGCGCCGCCCCCCCCCCCCCTCGGTTCCCCGAGAAGCACAAGTGGCGGACCCTCTCGACTCTCTCCTGCGAGTTCGCCCCCCTTCCGCTTTTGTACGTCGGGATTTTTGTATTACCTTGCGCGCCCCTTGTATCTCCGAAAGGCTCGTGTGTTGTTCCCCGCGGCGAGGAATGGACCCAAGCCTCGCTCTGCTTTAGCTTGTATACGCGCGCGTGTGCCGCCTCTTCATTAGAGGGACGAAAGAGAGAAAGAGAGAGAGAGAGAGAGAGAGAGAGAGAGAGAGCAAAAAGGGGCGGTGAGAACAGGAGGGGCGACCAAACGAAGAATATACTTTAGGCCGTTATAAAGGGACCTCGCGCGCAGGTTCGTCCCCGTATATTTTCGTGTGCCCATATACCCTTGCCTATACCAGGAAACGGAGGAAGCGATACCAGCAGATACCAGTCAGAGTAAAACAGCCAGTGTACCAGCCTTTTTGGAACTATACGAGCACCAATCGTTTATAGTATGCCCGATTCCACGTGCGGCGATCAAATCGTTTCAGGTCGAAATATCGTACGAAAATCTACATTTCCTGGTAAAATTTTTATGCTCCAATTGAAAATTCAAATATCGGTTCAGAGGTGCATATGAAAATTGAGATTGATGAAATTTAAGATTAAAAAAATTTGGATCAATCGTTGATCAACGAGTAAAATTGATTTGATAATTATTTCTTTTTTAAATACACAAACTCGCTCCATGTAAGTTAGCCTTCTATAAACTTAAAAAAAAATCATTGAACAGTAAATTATATATTTTAATAGATTTATGTCACATTATAATCCACTTACTTGTTAAGCATACATATTCAGCATTAATTTCGTTGATTACTTTATAAGGTAGCTAACGCAAATAAGATAAGAGGTGTAAAATTTATGAAGTGTTTAAAATAGAATAAGCATATTCAAAATTATGCCACTTAAGCAGATTCAATAGTAAACTAACTCCAAGAGTAAAAGAGTTTTTTCGAACAATTCTGACCCTTTGTAAATTAATACCGAAAATTATCATAAAAACGACAGACGCCCTTTCGTCGTGCATCTCAATGGATGTAAAAACAAGGTGGCTAAGAAGGGACTTAGAATGCATGAATCTAAACAGCGACTGCGCCTTGGATTTTCCTTTGAAAGAACCGTCACCCCGCCATGAATTAGCATCTACCGAGAGAGAAAAAAACAAACAAATGGCGCATAACAATGTATTAAGCGCAACGTTACTATTGGTCATTATCTGAGTAGATGGGGGCGGTAAAATACACGATGTTTGTTTGACATTGAAAGAAGCAGCGCCACTAGAAGTGCATGAATCAGCGAATGCTTTGATCGCGTAAGCACACGCGCCTGCCTGGGATCAGGTGGGATAAGCGTATAATTCGATCGCTTCCTCAAAAAACTATAAGTTCTAACTTATCCTCTCTCTCTCTCTCTCTCTCTCTCTCTCTCTCTCTCTCTCTCTCTGCCCTTCTCTTTTATATCCAAGATCACGAACAAAGAAAAAACCAATCTATCCCTATATCTCTCGAGCCTTTTTGGGGAAAATCGTTAGTTTTCCAGGAAGCGCCAGTCAGGACGGGATTTTCCTATGGAGCACACTAAGAGCATCTATCAACGGTCTTCCGAGCGCTCAAGAGGTGCGAGGCGCGCTTCCATTACCGCTTATATGGTGGCTTCCCCCCCCTCTCTCTCTCTCTCTCTCTCTCACCCTTTTTTTTCTCATTTTATCTATATATATATATATATATATATATATATATATATATATATATATATATATATATATAGAAGGATAGGGAGAGAAAAAGAGAAACACGTGATTACAGTCAGAAGCGCGTATTATTACATTGAGCGAGAAGCGGCATAGGCTGGTTGGTACCAGCCGCATTGGCGGCGGCGCTCTGGCTCTAGTTTCCTCCTTCGATCGTTCGATATCTGTATGTATGTATATGGTTATGCATGCGTGCGCGCGCGCGTGTGTTTGCGTTTGTGTGTGTATATATATAATACATTCTCGGGCCCCCTGAATCCACAGCGAAGGATCCGGCGCGCGCAAAACCGGTTATTATTATATATGTGCGCTAGTCGCCCGCGCCGCCCGCACGCCGTCGGAGTTGCCGCGCCGGTAGGGACGAAGGCGGCGGCAGCGAGGACGCGACACTGCGCAGACGGACCGACGACGGCGGGATTGGTGGCGGCATCGGGGAGAGTGGGAAGGGAGTCAGGGGGGATGACGCCGTGAGAGAACGCCGATGGCCAGAAAGAGATAGGGGCCCAACTTCTGTTAAAACCACGCAATATTTATATATTGCCTGGTGTCTACTCTGAGAGAGAGAGAGAGAGAGAGAGAGAGAGAGGTAGCTAGAAAAAATGCAGTTTCGTCTGCAAAAGTATCTTATATATATTATATGTGGAATCGTACCACTCATAGGATTCGGGGCCATCATGCGCGGGCTCGCGTTTCTCAGTCGTCCCCGGTTAAAAAACTAGGAGCTTCTTTAACGGAAGAATAATTCCAAAATTATCTCTCATATATTAATTGTCTGTTTATAATAATACCTGCACTTGGGTTTCTCCATGACAAACGAAAAGTCATGTATAAAAAATGTTTGGTCTAGAGACCGTATCTTGAATTATATAACTATATCTCAAGTTGTGTCCCAGCATTATCTGTGTGTGTGTGTGTGTGTGTGTGTGTGTGTGTGTGTGTGTGTGTGTGTGTGTGTGTGTGTATGCGCACACCTTAGATTAAGAATATCGATTAATATAGCTAGTGAATGCTTCTCGATAATTCTATTCAATTATTTAAACCAACTATAACCTGACTAGAACGTTATTTGAAGAATTTCCCAAAAAATTTTTTTAATATATTATCCTATATATTATTATACTATATATTATTTTTACGGATTTGTATACAATAAAATTCCATTTTACTGAAATACGAATCGTATTGAAGTAACTTTTGATATCAATGACAAATATATTAAAAAAATTTTTTTTGAATAGTCAGCTACGATTTTATACGATTCACGACATCCATTATGATAACTAAATATTTTACAATATAGTTTTTAAAATAATTAATCAAAAGTCCATATTTGAAAGACTAAATGTTGAGACGAGACCCTTTCATAAGCTAAACGTGAATATGACGTCACGATCACAAAAAATCTTTAAAGCTTCAGTAGAATAAAATATCATGCGCATAAGACTATTCTAAGACAATAATATAAAAAATATCAGACTCTTTCAGAATCATAATTATAAAAAGTGTTTCGTGTCAATGTATAATAATAAACTAATAAGAAAACATTCGACTAAGACCGTTTTTATTTACGTGCGACCAAATAGCAGAAATAAAAAATTAAGTTATACAGTGCATTGATCGCCGATCAAAATCAAGCATGGCACGTAGCTAAATAACCAATACTTGCTTGCTTGATCGCCAAACAATGTAATATAACGTTTGAGCATCAATAAAAGCTTTCGTAAGGGAGTTTTTATTCTTATTATATCAGTTATTATTGTACACTGACACGATACACTTTTACCAATGCTTTCACTGGCTTTTACATTTTTTCTCATCTTTTTAATTTTTCTTTTTTTATATATCTCATACGCATCCATGCTCATATCCATGCCATTTCTATATAAGACTCTACGAATCGTGAATAGTTTATAATTTCATTTTTTGGCTTAATACAACGCTTGTTTCGGCTTGGAAAACAAAACTATCAAAATTTGGTACGTATTATCATTAGCACTGTTACTGAGAAGTATTACCAGGATTGGATAATAATTTATATAATTATTTTTAATTATACCATTTCTTCCTGAAGAAAAATTCCTTAAATATATATTATATCTATCATATTTTTTATTTCAGATACAATGGCAAATAATTATAATTAATTAAAGTAACCGTTATGTAGTAACGTTCTACACGTTAATATATAAGTACTTATTACCAAGCCTAATTGCAATTTCATCGAAAATTGATTGAACGGTATATCTAAATTTCAATAAGATAATATATTCCTAGATCTATTCACATTTTAATTAATTAATTAATTATGCTAATAATACACCGCGTGACTAAATAAAACAATAATAAAACATTTTCTTAATGAAAAATGCTCATAAAATATATACTTTTGTGTATGCAATTATGTGTAATACTTAACCTCAAGCGCACACTGTAAGGGTTCATGTATTATATCTTATTTTTTAGTTCAAAAAGTATGATTCTTATTGAAGAAATTTGAAGCTTTTCACCCAATGTCACAACATTTAAAGGAAAATTTGTAAACTGAGATTTATATTGCACTTCGCTTAAGTTTCATGAAAAGTGCGAAAAATTCTCAAGAAATTAATTCTTAGAACCTCCTTAATACTTATGACCGCGTAAAATATCTGTATACAGTTATTATATAGAAGAAGAAATAGCATTAAAATTATATGATTAACAGAATAATTTGTGCCGATAATCTCTCGAATCTTTTTCAAGCATTTATACCGTTAACTCACTATAGCGCCGTTTCGCACGTGAACAACTTTTTACGCGCTAATATATATCTAGATAGGTATATACACTCTGCTGTAAAATTAAGATAAATGTCGATTGTCCGTGAACATTATAACAAATAGACTTATTGCTTTTCTTTTATTGCCGCCATCCTCGTTCGCTCTCTTTTACCGCGCGCAGAGAGATGACCGTATATACAGATATATTAACAATGATAATAACAATAATAATAAACGAGCGATTCTACGAGCGCGTACTTCTGGGATCGTTGCGCTCGCGGGCTCGCTTGCGGACGCGTTTTAGAGAGTCGCGTCTCGTGTATTTATTAAATCGGTTTCGCTCCTTAAAGATGATCATCCTATCTTCCTGACTCAAGCGTTTGATTATTCTTCTACGGGAATAAAAACAAGGGAGAAGAGACTGATGAAGTTGCGTGACGTGATAGTGCGCGAAAGAGAGATAGAGGGGGGGGGGATTCGTAACGCATGAAGAAAACGTGTCTTTAAAATCCAGAAAAAAAGTGTGATCCTGATATATCTATTGTTTTTGTAGAGAACCTTTCTCTAAAAATATAATTTCTCGACTTAAATTTAAATAAAAATTCAAAAAATAAAATTTTGTACATTCCTCTTTATTATAACTCTCGTTCAAGAGACCGTTAAAGTAATGTACACTGTTAAATGTATTTTATACAGTGAGATTTTTTGAGCAATTTCCTTTTCAAATTATTTTTGCTTTCGGAATCATTTCTCTCTCTTTCTGTATAAAGATGTTTACACTGAAAACGGAGTTTCATTATACAGAAGGAGATTCTTGAACAGTTATATCAGAATAATTTAAATACGACCAATCGAATAAGGCTTAATATAGTAATCTCCGCTTAAAAATATTATATAAATATTACATCAACAACTTTTGACCTGTTAAAAAACATCTGCAATTAATTTTCATATAACCATAAATGCATTATACAATAAAAAGTAACTTTATTTTTGGTATGCGTTGGGAAGAAATATTATAGAATTGTAAAACCAAACATAAAGAATTTTTTGAAATAACAATCTTATGATAGGAATTGCGTTTAAGAAAGATGATGCAATGGGGAACTCAACTTTTTTATTATTATATGTAAATTAATTAATAGCTCATAATAAAATAAGTAAATAAACTCGAACTTTTTTTATAATGCGTAATTTTTTTGTGCAAAATTTGAAGACAATTTAAACCAGTTTTACACCTTATAAGTTTCGTGTAGTACAAAAAAGTTGGTTGATTTCAATTTATGTATAATAATCATTATTTGGTAATAAAATATCAATTTGTGACAAAACACGTGTTGCGAGTCGATACACCTCGTCTATCTATTGACATGCCTTAATGTTCATCGTACTTTTATATTAAAATAGACCAACACTTTATTGCGACCCACTGACGTCATCGTGGCGAGTAAAATAAATTTTAATTTAAGCTTAGATGTAATTCTTTAAAAATTTTATTTTTTTGCGGTTTGATAATTTAAATGTTAAATTATACATTGTTAAATAATAATATTGAGTAATTTGAACCTGACTAATGCTAGTCTATTATTTTTAAAGAAATTTTTTTAATTTTTTTTTTTTGAATGAGCCGTATATACAAAAAAGAAAAAAGATCATGTATACCTGAACCTACCAATGCAACTGTTGACTAATTAAAAAATAATTATTCAGCGGTTGTAGTTTTCGATTGTTCAGCCATTCTCAAAGTATAATGTCGAGTAAATGATTACAAGAATTATTTTAATACTGGTAAGAGGAATTCGCGAGTTAATGTATGAGAAGAGCCATCCTATAATAGACCTATTCATGACGTATATATAGTCGCTAACTGTAATACAAAAAACATATAGTACTCGTCGTGTCATTAGCGACGCGTTTGCCGTTATTTAAAGTAACTAATTTTTTTTCTTCTTTTCTTTCTTATAAAATATTAGCAATTTGTAATTATCAGTATTTATATATGGCCTTTGAAATTCGTGTAACACGAATCGTCTAGACTAATAAATTTTTTATTATGTTGTTTATGTAAATTGTATAACTGTTCATCCGTGTTCACCTGTATTTTTGACTCGAATAGTCAGTTTGACCTAAAATACTTAAGATTTAGTACTTAGACAGATATATACCAGTTTTTGGAGAGATATCAGTTTCTGCTTGGTTATTATATAATAAAACTTAATTATTTTTTTAGAATAATGGTATTTTAATATGAAGGTTGCTTTCATCAAATTGCATGTTAGAATTATAATTTAATTTATATAGGTCGGAAAGTATATATTCGATTAAAAAACGCATAAATGAATACTTGATTTATCTCGTGTACAGAATAATAAAACATCAGATTGGAATGGAGATGAAAATTGTATTCATTTTAAACACAGTATAATACTGGTAAATATAAATTCCTATTGAATGTTATAGAAGAAAAAAAGAAAATTAGATATGTACTTTAAATAACGGCACGAGCATTGCTGTAATAATACGAAGGGGTTTATTGCGACTTGGGTATTACAGTTATCGGCTGTACATTATAAATAAATATCTGTTATAATTAATGTAGGATGAGTCTCTTTATACATTAAATCTTGAATTCTGTCGACCTGTCTGATATATTAGATATACGCGTATACGTTCGAATAATATTCTTGAACCATTCAGCCTAACACTATTATCTATATATATATATATATATATATATATATATATATATATATATATATATATATATATACATACATATTATGTTTCATCTATATACCAAACATACAATTTATCTTCAGTCAATTACAAATAATAACACTGCTAAATTTAGCACAAATTTGATTGAACGATATATATGTATCATTTAGAATGGTTCATAATACAGCTCTCTCATTATGCATATCAAGCAGACTAAAAGGCGACAACATGTGACAATTCAAGTAAAAAATGTGTAGGCTGCGATTGTGCATGCTGGGCATTAACTTGATAATAAGGCAAATTCGTACCTTAAAACGATTAGTTGTACATAGCAGATTAAAATATTTATTTTTTGTTTGAATGTAAACTTATAACTTTTATTAGATTCCTTAAGAAAATATTTCAACTTGAACAATTGAAACTTAATTTTATACTTGGAAAAATCAAAAATGAATTGGTTCTGTAAATTTAAAAAACTAATGTTTTTTGACATTTAAAAATAAATATTTACACCAATTTTAACCTGAAAATTACAATTCAACTCGATTTCGTGACTCTTTTGACGATGTAATAAGTTCGATATTAGTATATGAAGGTTAATATTTAGCTCGCGAGATTTTACTCTTTACTTTTTAAAATAGTCAAGTAATAAGGAGCATTATTATTTGGAATTTTCACTTAAACATTTCGAGGTCTATAGATCCATCTATTAATATTCGTCTAATTTTTATCATTGATGTAAATGTACTGACTAGAATAATTATAATTGTAATTGTATATTTTATACACCTGAAGTTAGACCATTCATCTCATTCACAAAGCTATTTTTTAAAAGCACATGAATTATTTATTAATGTTTCGGATGCGATAGCATAGGAAGTTTTCTTTTTCATATAATATTCCATTATTAATTGTAAAGATCATTAAATCACTAAACGTCTAACTAAAGCGACATAAATGTGTTATTCGGGCAAATTACACGACTCGCGCTTCCATATTCCGTATTAAGTAGGCCCATTGGGAAGAATTACGTCTATTTGATACTTCTCCGTTCGTCTTCTCGTTCCATCGCAGAGATCACTTTGGAAGAAAATAAATATTCTACCAAAATGCGAATCCCATCCTGGCGTCTAAATAAAAATGTGTGTGCACGCGCGCGCGCGCACAGGGGCACAGCAAGTGTAGAAGCTGTGGCATCTTGACAATCTACTGCACCCGCGAGAGATTTCCTGGCGGGGATTCAAGAGGAGGGGGGCGTAATTGCCCCAACCTCCATCCTCATTCATCCAGCGGATTCAATTATACTCCATACAGCCCGCGCGAAGGAGTGGGACTCAGAGAGAGAGAGAGAGAGAGAGAGAGAGAGAGAGAGAGAGAAGGAGCGCTTCAGTACCTGCGGTCACCATTTAAATATACGGCAAAACTGTCTCTCAAAAGCTACCGTTGTCGGTTCACACCCCCTTCCCGTCAGATCCCCGATATAATACATACCAAAGACGCGACACTTGCTGCGCATTTCTCTACATATCTGCGCTTTAGTTTTAAACACATATCTACAAGCTGCGAATTCGCCCAGATCAGCAAAACGTTTCCGCGATGTGTAGGTATAAATAAATAAATAACTAGATATATATACTTGAAAATTAGGAAGAGGGGGAGGGGGAATTGCGCCAATTGGACGCTGTAGAAGCGAGTATAACGAGGTGGCATGACTGGGACAAGAGATCGGTGGGATTGCGCGGGTGATTGACATCGTGATCGGTCAATGTTTATGTGCGAGCGGCTATAGCAGCCCGTTCGGATCTTGGTCAGTATGTATAGCTATAATAAGCGTGTGTAGTTACGCAAACAGACTCGAAGGACTATAGTTCTGTACAGCGTATACATAGTTGATATGTGTGTGCGCGCGCGCGCGTGTGTGTGTGTACATAGGAGGAGAGCGCGCACGAAAATGGCTGCGCATAAATGATTCTCCCTCGCGGCGTGTAAATTCAATTTTACAAGCGTTGTGCAAGGCTCCCTCGTTTCAAGAAATCGAACTCGTATACATAATATACTCTATATATATATATATATATATATATATATATATATATATATATATATATATATATACACACACACAGAGTCGACTGTTTTATAAGTGACAGCGGATGAATGGATTTCGTCGATTCCCCTCTCTATCGGTCTATCTCTCTTTCTCTGTCTCTGACTCTCTCCGTGCCTGATTACTTTAGATCATTCATTACGTTGCAGCTTTCTAACAGGACGCGCCTGATTGCGGTAACAAATTATTATTATTATTACGAATTGGTCTCTCGTGCTTTCAGATAAACGTAATTTGTTGAAGTGATAATTGTTGTATAAATATAATATTCCTTTCGATATATCGAATACTATATATCTAAGAAACATATTAAGATCTTTCATATACATAGGAGCCAACTTTTGTAAATCCCTCCCCCTATCTCCTTACAATACATATCTGGTGAGAAATCGCAGGCCGCAAACGGAAACTCGCCTGGCTTTATATTGTTCACTGATTATCCTTGCGTACTCTCGAGTATAATTTTCAACCCGCGCGCACGGGGATCCTCCCGGCGCTTGTACAAACAGATGAAAAATAGTAAAGCGGCGGCGCGGCGAGGAGCGTCATAAAAGAAAATTGTCCGTTTCCCAAGCTCTTCGCGGTATTATTGCCCTTAAGAAGAGGTAGGCTAGGCAAAGGGGTGTAAGAGAGAGAGAGAGAGAGAGAGAGAGAGAGAGAGAGAGAGAGAGAGAGAGAGAGAGAGAGCGCGAGCGAGAGCACAGGCGTATAGGAGTTTAGAGGAAAAAGTCCGCTCGTGACGTAAATTAGCATTTCCTAGCAATCTCTATCTTTCTCTGTTGCTCGTACTCTACGAAATGAGGCATTTCTCTCTCGTGGCCTTGAAATTATCCCCCTATCCAACGGGTATGTATATATACGTATGTATATATATACATATATATATATATATATATATATATATATATATATATATACACGTGTGCGTGCGCGCGCGCGCGTGTGTGTGTGTGTGTGTGTGTATCACACACCGGCACATACGCTAGTCGGCTTCCGTATATCTATACGCCTTATATGCACTTATGTAGATACCGTTGCACTACCAGAGATTTTCCCTCGAGAGCAGCAGAAGCTGCAGCAGTGCTCTTTTTTTGCCGAGTTCTAATTTCGTCCTGCGGATGATAATAGCATGGAAAACATCTCTCTCTCTCTCTCTCTCTCTCTCTCTCTCTCTCTCTTTCTCTGCGCGCGCGCGAAGAGCGGCAGCGTTCTCTTTTTTCATGCTTTTGAATTCATCCTGCTCGTATTGAATTTATATATAGAAACAATTGGACGAAGCCATTTTTGTGCAAGAGTTCGAACGCGTTCGCACGGAACCCGTTGGACCGTTGGACATTGTAGAATATAAATAAAGTTGAACGGAAATCGTGAAAGATAAGGGAGGGGGGAACTCCCTCAAAGGCAGCCAAGTTGGAGGTGTATATGTTGAGTTTCTATTGGTTGTATGCATACCAACGAATTCGGAGCTTCGATATAGATTTATATTTTAATCGATTTCCAACGCAGGTATAATAGGCAAACGAGGGTACGCGACCCTCTCCTAAATACCCATATGACTTTACAAATATCCAATACATACTGTTGGATTATTAGTCCCACCACAGAATTGAAGAGTTAAGGTTTTATGCAAGTGTTCGTCTGCATGCAATCGTAATGATAGACAACATTTTTTATTGTAATATATTGCAATATCTTGATCTTAGCTGTATAGTTTTTTTATATTGTACTTTTATAATTACATATAATATTTGCTTCGTAACATACTATCTTCAACACCCCATAATTAACTATCCCTGAATATTGTTTATTACTTAATGGTTGAAAATATATGTGTGCATAAGATATAAAATAAAAATCTGACGAGAACACGAAAAAAATTTTAAATTGTTTTCAAGCTTGTATACATTCTATATCCGTTTAATATGGTGAAATATTCATACTCGTCTGGTAAAAAAAAAACAACAATGTTCTCAGAATCATGTTTCTGGAAATAAAAATGCTTTCAAGCTCAGTCTTAATAAAAGGTGTGTGATTTGCAAGAAAAAATAAAAAAGTCATCAATATGTTGATTTTAATATATTTTTGCACGATTTTGAAATCTCATCGTATCTATAGGCCTCTTTTGAACGAATTTTCTTAAACAATTATGCCTTCGTGCTCATCATTGCAAGATGAGTCGATAAGAGCTTTACTATTTATAAGACAATGAATGCATGCGAAATGCATACCACGTATGTTTAATAATTTTTTTAGAATTTTATCTCATCGGTTGAATGATCGTTGGGTATGAAAAACTATAATTAGTTTAAAAAATTTTCTTCGAGTTCTGCCTGTTCGTATCATGTGCATTATTCTATAACACGACCGATTAATTTTGAAAATTAATCTCAATACTTCCTTATAAAGACCAAGACAGTATTTCTTTTTCGATACCAAGGTATTATTTTACCCAAAAATGTCCCCTATTGTCTTAATATTACTAAATCACCCTTCTCAATCGGGATTATGGGGCATAGTGCAGACAGATAATAATTTGCGCGCGAACATGTCTCTCTGCCTCTCGCGCCCGCGCCTGATTAAAACTCCCGTGGAAGATTCTTATAACAGAGTCACTTTGCACCATATCCTAAGCGCGCCAGCAGCCTCCCCGCTGTAACGGCGGCGGGTCTCTATCCCCTGACCAGGTGACGGGCGGAGGGGGAGGCGAGGAGGAGGCTCCCGCGAGTACGTAAGGTCTCGCTCGGCTTTTCCCCTCCACCTTTCCCCACCCCTCTTCGCCGAGAGGCGACTACCTGTTATACGAGCTCCGTTCCCACGGTGTATATCCTCGTCTATATACATCCAAGAAGAAGGGGGAAGTAAGGAAGAAGATAGTAGCGCGAGAGCGCGCGTCTACGCGTATGTGTATCGGGTATATACAGACTGTGCAGGTACATACACAGGCGTTCACAATACACGTATGTTCGTATACATGTATATAGGCGCACTCAACACGACGCCCTCTGCTCCCCTTCTTCCATATCCTCCGTTCTTCCCCTCTTTTTTCTGCCCCCCCCCTCTCTCTCCCTCTCTCTCCAATCGCGCGCACGCAGAATAAACTCGGCTATAACGAATCGTCCACTCTCTCTTTCTCGTCTATACTATACCCGTACACAACGGCTCTCTCGCTCCATCTCTCTCCTAGCTGACTTCCCCTCCCCCTCTCGCTATCACGGCTTCCAAAATCGAACAAAAATTCCGGTTAGGATAACCACAAGGCTCCGACGAGCGTTGTGGTTTGAACGTACGTTCTGGTTTTTTTCCCCTTTTGTTTATGTCCCGGTTGCGCTGTTATAGCGAGAGAGCGCTTCGGAGCGCTTCTTTCTGAAACTTTTAATATATGGACAAACCAAAAACTATTAGAGCCCATATTATACAGCCTCTATCTAAATGTATATAATAGAGATAAAAGATCGAATATAAGATTTCGCCTGTGGTATCACTTATATATAACCTTATAGTTTTAGGCAGATTAATAGATGTAAATTTATTTATATTAATATTATACAAAAGAATGAAAGAGATAGAGACAGCTTATTGTTTTTGCAGGAAATAGATATATTCTAGCTATGCATATAGATGCTTTTTTCCAATCTCCAGTGCGCAGATAGATAAGAAAATGCGTGCGACTGCTCATTGGAGATGCGATACGCCGCGCAATTGATTAATGAAGTTGCAAATTCTTTTTGAAATCTGTCGCGCCTCGTTCGAACGACATCGGGGCTAGAGATGAGCGAGAATTTTCCGGTCGATCTATGATAACATAAGACTTGACGTACGTTATATACACATTATGTAGATAAAATTATTTTTAGCTCAATATAACTGGCTTTCGGTTTGCTCTCGGAAATGCGATGGAAATGTTGCGCGTGTTGTATACATATATATAAAATTTTATGAGACAGAGGGGACATTCTCAGTGCGATATGCAAGATGATTATCAATTACGATTGTAGAAAAATAGCGAACACTAAAAGTTAGCTTTATTCTATATATATATTCCCGGAATATAAATCTCCGACCAAGCAGAAAATCTATAATTTTAAAAAGAAAACTCGCTGCTTGCTCATACTATAAGCAATTAGAAAACTTCGTTAACGCATAAGTAAATTTAACTTTATCTCCATACGCTAATGATTTATAGAGTAAAAACAGGGTTATCGAGAGAGAGAGAGAGAGAGAGAGAGAGAGAGAGAGAGAGAAAGAGGGAGAGAGAGATATCGTGTGTCATTGATTACGGTATTTTTAAATATCTATTTTTTTATTCAATATCAAGTTGCATACTACCAAAAGTGAAAGTTATAGCAAATGAATAATTTTTATAAAAATTATCTTCGTGTTTTGATCATTTAAGCAAGGCTGGTAAAACATTTGTTTTTGCCAGTGTTCACTTTTATTATGAACATGTTTTACCGCAAAAATTCTGGAAATAGTTAAAATACGTTAGAATCTGAAGGAACTTAGCCACAAATTTTTCACAAATTTGGCCACAGATTCGATAATAAGACGTGTTATGGTTTTTCTGTAACGTTCCTGTTACAAGTTTGTACACGAGGATTTATTTTTATTTCCATTATCGTTGACACGCAATTCTCCTCCACAGCTTGCAAGATATGACATTACTATCAAACCACTACTACTAAACTTAAAGCCTATAACTATATATAAATATATAAATTTTTTCGATTTTATCACATAAGATGCAAAACCAGATTAGAGTGCGCAAGCGTGTGTAATGGAAATAGAACGCAGTTGCTCGTAATGCAATAAATGAAAACACTATTTAAAAGCGTTCCTTTTCCCCTCTCATCTGCCATGCATTGCCCAACATCCAACAAACAAAGAAAACTGTGTATGTCCTCCTGCGCGTATCAAGAACCACGACCAAATAGATTTAAGCGAAAAGAACATATTCCGAGTTACTCACCTTTTATTTTTATAGAACCCCTCAATTTTCAATTCCTTCCATTACCGAATTTGAATAGAATGAAACACAACCACATTTGTATCGTTTAAAATGCATTAAATTAGCTCGTATAGATCGGCCGCTGAGTGTTTTATTTATATATATAGCTACAGGGTGGTCCATTTCCGGGATGTCCCGCGATAAAATTCTCCATCCCCTCACCCTCTTTCAGCGAATGAAAAAGAGACCGAGAACTCGAGACGGACCTTGCCATCGATAAGGCACACATCAGATAGCGTGTATCTATCGAGGAATGTGTGTGTGTGTGTGTGTGTGTGTGCGCGCGCGCGCGCGCGTGTGTGCGTGTATTTCTATATAGGTCGGATATGGTGCGCACATCTCAATCTTCCCGTTCGCGTCGTATACGGGCGCAATAGAGGGAGTCTAGCATCAATTTACACAGGGCTTCGAGATAATTTGAGGTTTTTATATGGATTTTTTGGGGTCGAGGTTATCAGGACCATTTATATACTCCGATCTTGATGGTATGCATCATTTTTAGAGCTCAATGATAATTTATCGCTAGATAAAATAAACATTGTACATACGTAACCGTTTACTTCCATAAATAAAAAAAAAATTCAACAGTGTCCAGCATATTTTTGTATGAATCTTAATTATAAGAAGAAGCGAAGTGAAAAAAATGATTGACGTAACATTAATCGAGAGTATCTCGCGACTTGCCCACAGTAAAATATTAAGTATAGTTTTTCACTATCGACGATGACGTAACTTCGAATCAACTACTATATATACGCTACTATATATACAGCTATACTATATATATACTATATATATCTATATATACAACTACTATATATACACTGAGAAACATATTTGTTATCAAGTAAATATTGTTGTATTTTGTACCAAGTAAATTATTTTCCTAAATTAAGAAAGTATCTTCTTAAACGAAGAAAGTATTTATTTGATGCAAGATTCCACATAAATCAAACCATCTCGTTTTAAATTTAGTAAATATTTTCTTAATTTAAGAAAACGATTTACTTACGTAGTTCAAAACAAGTAAATATTTACTTGATATCAGAAAAACCGAATTCACTGTACGCATATATAAATCAGCATCAAATAGTGCATTACATCCATCACTGGTGTGGAAATTGATTATTTACCTTGTGAGACAGTTCACACCCGCGCGTCTATATCTGCATTCCCATTACTGTTGAACGATTTTTTACGTGGCAATATCCGAAAAATCATTCTAAAGTTGTGATTTTGACGTAAGCGTAATGTAAAATATATATAATATCGCTGAAGCCCCACTTCGCGCTCTCAGCAATCCCATTTTACCGTGGCTTGATCCGCGAAGGAGCTGCAGCACTAGGCGATGGCAGGCAGGAGGGACGGGGGGGGGGATAGAGCACTCGGGGCCGATGGAAATTAAATTTATGAGAAAATGTGCATACTTATAGGTTGTTCCGTCGATCACGACGACAATATCCTTCGATCGATGCGACGCTTCCTTCCTCCGTCGCCTTATCGTAAGGGTGGTTTAAACTGTTTCCTCTTTTCCGGATATACGTGTGCGCGTGAGTGCCGGTATAAGAAAAATTCGGTCTTTGTTTTTTCATCATGGTATTAATTTAGCCTTTACTTATATAATCTTAACTCTGTCCTTATTTATACATTTAAAATGTTTGTACGTTTAATTTATTTCTGGTATTCACGGATGTGTTTTTTAAAGTATAATTTAATTATTATAATTTCTGATAGCTTTGGTAACAAAGGCTACCTGGATCTAGATAGATATTTTAACATAATATTAACGATTGCTCCACTGCCTATAATTAATTCTAAAAGTGATATTTTATTAAATTAAAAAATTAATATAATTAAATATAATCAAGTAATAATCTTTATTTGAGGAATGAGTTTAAAGCCGATGAAAGACTGTGTGAGTAGTACAAATGTAAAGCTTTTGTTGTTTGTTGTTTGAATGTTGTATTATTTTGTAATTATTTTGTATTTTTAAAGCAGTTGAATTGTTTATTGAACATAATTGCTATGCTAGAATTTGATGAAAAAATTGTATTGGAACACTTTTCAATCGAAGTTGATAATTAACTTTAATCATTTCCCAATTGAAAACTAACTTAGTTATAGAATTAATGGAAAGGTGAGGTAAAATGTAGAATAGTCGATAAAACGACAAGATAATAATCGAAATTTGTATAATAAGAAAATCTCCATAATTTTTTAATTATGACATTGGCATCTAATTCATGATTTCATCGTTAAAAATTATTGTCTGTCAAACTTTTGTAAATCTACATAATATGTAGGTTAAGTATACATAAGAAAGAAATAGTCCGAACAATAGTTTTCGCGGGAATCCATGAATCCTTGAAGACTTATCTACAATCGGCACAACGCGACGTAATAACAATTGCTAAAAGGCAAGGGTCTTCGAAGGATCTATTTTTGTACAGAGAAAATGGCCCGTGCAGCTCGAGTTTACTCGCAGATGCGAAGAGGGAGGAGGATGGAGGCAGTCGTTCGAAGTAGTAGCAGCAGCAGCAACAACAACAACAACAAAGTGTCCAGAGCCACGGCACAAGGGCCGAGTAGAGTTGATGCATCGAAGGCGTTTAAGATGCCGCGCGCTCGCGATCGTTTCGTGTAAATATAATACAATATAATACGAAAGAAAATTACCCACTGCAGTTCTCTCTCTCTCTCTCTCTCTCTCTCTCCCTCTAGCTCGCAGCTATACGCGCGCTCCGCGAGCTCTCGCGCGATTGTTCGGCGGGTGTAGCATCGGCGCGCGGCGGGGCTTTGTCCGCGCGCGCTCTCCTCATGGGCGCTAGCGTTCCTATTACCTTTCTTCTTTTCTCTTCCTCTCTTTTTCTCTATGGGAACGGGAAGAAAAGTATCGGGGAAAAATAGTGCACGCAAGCAAGGGGGCGAGAGAGAGAGAGAGAGAGAGAGAGAGAGAGAGAGAGAGAGAGAGAGAGAGAGAGAGAGAGAGATCTAATAAAACCAGTAATCGGACGCTCCTTTTCTCTTCCTGCTCCTCTTCCTCTTCGGGATTGCCTCAATTTAATGAATCGAGCCGCTATATATTGCCACCTTGCGCGAATCTTCCCGTAGTGTCTGACGCTCTCTCTTTCGCAAGCTCTTTTTTTAGGAAGATCACCGACGGCGGCCTGTAACATCGCTTTTCTTTCTTATCGCCATGAGAACACTGCCTGTCGCGGAGACGGGGGAGTTTCCGCATCTGTCGCTCTTCTTCCTTTACTTATATATATAATTGCCGCTGTAACGCCGTCGGAGTTATTGTTCGCGAGATTTTTTTTCTCACGACGACGCAGCATTCGTTTGATTCAATGGCGCAACTTTCTTTCAAGCTTGTCGCAATCGCGGGCGTATTGTTAGAGGAGCCAATGCATCTCTATCTCTGCGCTGCCGATATGACGAATATGTTGTAGGTGTGCGGAGCGAGCATCTATCAATGATCGACGAGTACTTTTCAATTGTAGCACTGTTGAACACTGATGACGATAAGGGATAGAAAAAAGGATTAATCGACGTGGCTTGTTCGGCAACTATGTATATATATGCTATTAGCTTTGCACAATATACATCGTTTCGAGTAAAATAAAAATGAATTGTGATGTTCGATGGGGCAATAATAATGGACAGAATAGCCCATAAATCAAACATTTTTAATCTAACATTATCATTTCAGTATTTGTTTGTTATAGCTGTAGCGTAACGTATAATGAATTGAAAAAGCACAGAGATACGAAGAAAACTTGCAATTCAAAATGAAAATCGAAGAAAGCGGAACAGTTACAAAATGATAACATCTTATCCTCGAATGTTTGTCCGAGAGAATTTTCAAGATATTTCGCTGCGCACGGAATATTTTGTAGAAATCAGAAAATGTTCGCCATAAATATCCCAGGAAACGATTTCCTGATTTATTGTCCGAAGTATGCGTGTAGCCGTGCAGAGAAGTGTCACTGTTCTTGTTGACTTCAGTAGTCCAATGTAGTGACGATGACGTCTTCACAATCTCGATTTATCGACGCGGCAAATAAACTCACAGGCCATCAATTCCTGGCAAAGCGTCCGAAAGTTCCTATAGAGGGAATAACCTCTCTCTCAAATAATTTTCATGCGAGTTTCTGTTAGTTTCTATACCCTAAAGAGCTTAATCGCTCTAGATACATCTATAAGTGTATATGTAAGGAAGAATTAATACAAATAACCTGAATCATGGGTGTACACACGTTTTTACAACAATATACCGATGAAATACTGACCTGCGAGTTTCAGGTCTTGTCACAAAATCCTGGAGTTGATCATAGATGATTTTCTGATGCTATAGGGAATATAACAAGAAAAGAATATCTTTCATTTCGTACACGACGAAAATCTCCGTATTTCTGTATTTTTTGCGGAAAAGTGCTTCGATCATCGTTGCTAACCATTCCTTAAACTTTTGAATTACAATTTCAGCGATAGAACCGCTTTCTCGCACAATTCGCGAAGCTATATATACTCTTCTACGATAACGCGACCTCGGTCTTTCCATTTGTATATAGTTCTTCTCCCCCATCCCGCCTCCTCTTCTTCTTTCTTCGTCCGCGGTAGCGCGAAGCAAAAACAAAGTACACCTGCACGGAGAGGGAAAATAGAAAGAAGGAAAAGGGGTGGGAACGCTTATAAAATCAACGAGTGCACAACGGAGAAAGAGCAGAGAGGGGGGAAGGGGCAGGGGGGACGAGCTCCATATACTATATATCCGCCGAGCACCAGCTCCCCGGTATCGTCAGGGCTTTCTCGGTCGATAACGCTTAGAAAGCGAGAGAGGGGCAGAGCCCTTCTCAAACACTTACCCTATCTCTCTTTTTCTCCCTTTCCTTCGAGACTCCACGTCCGTCCAGCTCTTCGTCTCTATTTCTCCGTCTGCAACGTGCTGTAGCGCCATATATATAATACCCTCGTAACTTCTTCCCTCATTTAGCTTGGCCACTCTTGCGCTCTGCCTCTCCCCGCCGATCGTTCCGTCGCTCCGCCTTTCTCAACTCGCGCGCATCAGCAGTAAGACGCAGGAGCTCACGCGATAGCTCCCCTCCTCTCACCCTCTCTTTATCTCTCTCCCTTCGTTTCTCTTTTTTCCCCTCTCTTCCGACTATACAGAGAGTTGTTTCCAGTATTTAAAAGTTCGCGTGAGCTATATCGACCTTCCTTCGATGGACGATCCATAATTAAGAGGCTGTGCGCGCCTGTATGACTGCGCGAGCGCGCGTCTGTGCCTGTGCGTATGTGTCTATATGGGTGTAAGTGACTGATGGAACAACACAGAGGGAACGAATTTTTTAAAGAAACATTATAATGCGCTCCTTATACAGGAGTCTGGTCTATCAACGGCTGTTCCTCTTTCGTGTTCGATAAATGAAAGATTCCCCCCCTCCCTTCTCTTTTTCTATTATATAGTAAGTTCTTCGATATATGATATCTTAAATATACTTATCTGAACTCTAATTTGAAATTTGTATAAATGTTTTGCTATCTCCGTCTTCCATTATTATACACTTTGTTCGCGCAAATTTATCATGGACACGATGCTCATGTTATTGCGAACGTACGAAACACCGATGTTAGAAAACTTCTCCCTAACTAACATATCACGAGGCAATTGATTATTACATCGCTACATAAAAAAACTCGGATAAAACACCAAAGTATTGAAAAGAAGAAGCAATCGTTATAAGACCCGTATTAACGCATCCATATAATCTTGTAAAACCCATTGCCGAATTAATTGGATATTTTGAATTAATGGAGTTTTGCCAGCGGCTTCCCCTAACAAACAAAGCCAGCGCCGCCCGGCGACGTTCCATCGTGTCCTCGTAGTCCCGGGGATTTAATTATATATACCTCTTCCTACGGCGGGAGAGCTGCGAGCGCGCGCAGCTTCGCGCCCGACTGTCTGTCGAATTGTTTGCTTGGGATTAATATTAATTATCGGACCGGAAGAGCGAGGGATTGTCAACTGCACTCTGCCCTTTATATATACGTCACGCGCGCATGCAGAGATTGTAGCGGAATCCTCGTCCCTCCAACACGGACCCACAGAGGAGATTGTATTCAAAAGTTGTAATTTTAATTTAAAAAAAAGAAAACCGAGATAAAAAGGCTCGCATTTTCTGCAATTTTACGAAAAGAATGTATAAATAGAGTATGAATTTTAAAGATTGATTCATATTCATCTGCCTGTAATAAATAATTAGTCTTCTAATCAAATATTGGAAATATCGTCCAACAAATTGTAAACTGAAATATAAAATTGATTATAGTGATATACTCAAAACTAAGAACTACGGCAATAGTTTTATTAATTAGTTACAATTTTTTACAAATATATTTTCATTTAATTACAAAATTATTAATAATTTATTGCTGGTAATTTTGCTTTAATGTTTAAATTAAATTTTAAGAAATATACAAATTGACCAATTATATACATATATATCTATATAGTCTGTATATATATATATATATATATATATATATATATATGACTAATTACCATCGTTAATTTTTAACAACACTTTTTATTTACTCAGTGAGGTAAAAGGAAATATTAATTTTTTTTATTTTCCTGTTATTGTTTTATATCATTCACCTTGTTATAATTCTACAATAACTGGAACTCCTGTGCGAATAGAGAACTGCAGAATTGCAATGATTTACATAATAATGTTCACTGCGCTCGCCGTGAACTAAATGTCGCACCTGGTGTGTGCTTGCGTGTGTGTATGTGTTTATGTGTTCGTAAATATATAGGTTTCCTATATACAACTATGTACGAAATTATCCATAACTATACGTACACCTCAAAGTGTTTGATTTCATTTGCGGGTTTAGATCCAAATTATAAAATTGGTAATTCCTAAAGACGTTAGCTATTGTTAATAAAAAAAATTGGAATTACATGGTATATTTATGTTCTCCGCCCGTGCCGTAAAAGTAAAGAGAGAATTCTAAAAACAGAGTTAGACTTATGGAGAATGGCACCCGGCCGAAATGGCGAAGAGAAAATAACGTGTAGAACGTTATTGTGTTATTTTATCTTTATTTTTCTTTACAAAATTAATCCGCGAGGAAAATTGTGGCCCTCTTTCGCGCGTACCAGAAAGATTACACACGCACACGCGCACACACAAGTACTCATAAATCGAGCTGCGGCATATCCCAATACAACAAGCGTGGTTTGCGATCGCGCGTGTCTCGGCGCGGTATTGCGCGATTTTATAATGCGCGTTTGCGCAACGCATTATAATGTTTACGCGTGTTGTCGCACGTCAGCCTCTGAGTGATTTCAAAAGTGCCCGGTCCAGTTTTCTCAGAGAAATTTCGCTGGCTCGTGTATGTGTGTATAATATAATAGGCTGCGTATACAACGTGGATATATGCCTGCGTACAAGCGAGATCAGCTATATATATATGCTCTTAGTTTGCCACTGAATCTTGCGCAAAAGGCTATATGCCCTTAGAGAATTTTTTTCGCTGGTTTACGACTTTATATCGAATAACAAAATGGGGTGGCAAGAGAGAGAGAGAGAGAGAGAGAGAGAAGAGCAGTCGAGTGTGCAATCGTTGGAAATTTTAGTGGGCAATGATGCGAAGTTGATACATTGCGAAAGGTTTTTGTATTATAAAACTCGAAAATTCTCTTTTTTTTCTCCGGTATTCTGGCTTTCACGATAAATGATGAAGTTTCTTTGTAATGAAAATAAAAAGACATATATTATATATATATATATATATATATATATATATATATATATATATGCCTTTATAAAAATAAAAAAATAAGATTAGATTCTATTTGTAGATTGCATGTGAGTATGTACATATTGCAGTGCTCTGTTTTGACACAATATTTTATAGATACTTTATTATATCTGTACTGTATAAAATCAACTTTCAAAATCTATACGAATACAAAGGTATATATTACGATAGAATTGACTGAGAGTCCATTCGCTTGTTTGCTACTTTATCGAACTTAGCGATCGCGATAAAAATCAATGTCGTTTCCTTGTGTTATCGCCCTAAACGTCGAAATGTCGATTTATCCCATAAACAAGTCGTTTACAAGGCGCCATATATACAGGAACCATATTTATTATACCTCGTCTTACAGGTGAATTTTGTCCCCCTTTCTTTGTTACCGGATTATTCGCAACCCTCTTGACGCTTTTTCGTCGCCAATAAATGTCCGCCTGCGCGAACAATAACTGAATTCTTGGGTGGTTCTCCACCGTTATCGCAATGGCTTGCGTTGACCATCCGCCTTCACCCGCCTCCGCCTTATCTGCCATGTCGCCACGCTGACTCTAACCGAATTAATCGTTGAATATGTAATATCAATCGCGAGAAATTGCGGGTACAAATATATATATATATATATATATATATATATATATATATATATATATATATATATATACGCATATACTAAGATCCATTCAACAGCGCATGAAGTCGTAAATCACCGAGAGAGTTTTATAATTTTGAATATAGAGACCTGGTCGGAGCGCAGGGCGCGCGCCTGCGCGATTGTTCGAATTCATGCAAATTTTGCAATAACCACATTCTCCCCTTTAATATCTTGTAATACCGCATTATATATTGGATAAGACACGAGTGTGTTATACTCCGCACGTGAATGCTTAATTGCCTGCCGTGCCGTTCAATGTGTACATCGAGCCTTTAAATAAATACATGTGTATAGAATTGCTTATTCATTATGAAATTTGCATTATATACGTACGAGAGTCCTTGATATGTGTTGTATATATATATATATATAGAGTGTGTCACGAGGCAATGGCGAGATAGAGAGGGAGAGAGAGGAAAGCAAATATTATGAATCATTTAACCTTTCAGATTGTCCTAATAATGTCTATAACGCGTAGTGCATTTATGCTCATGTATGCCTTTTATGCTCGATCCTCGTTATCCCGGACGGCGGTATTGAACTCTCCATCTCCTCGATCTATCGAGCCTTGTAACGTTGACGTAATAATTTACATTGTTATACGTGTTCCGCGCGATTGGATCTTTATCTCGACGCTCGATGAATTTTTCCGAGAATTTTACCTGGGAGATTGCGAGGAAATTCATAAAGGTGAGAAGGATCCGAGAAAGGATCTCGGTGTATGCGACAGGGCATTATAGTTCTTTGTTTTATAAGACTTCGATTTAAATTGTTTCTATTTTACAGGAATGTCAGATTGAACGCTGCCGTACCATGTTTACCCCGATCCCGGCATATCGTTGATATCAGACGGATTCACATTTTACGTATCGATAGACAATTATTTATACCTAGGTGGGGTCGTTTACTGAAAATATAAGTTTTCTCGCTGCTCCCATTGGTTTATAAATGCGTATTGTATGCGCTTATATTTATGAACGTCGAATTTGAGTTTACAGTCGAGATTCATCCATGCATACTTTACGTTTAGCTTCTAGTTGATGCTTTTATTAGCCAGTACGGGTTGTTTTATATGCCTCAGAATTTTTCAGTTTTAGCACCGAAGAAGATAGCTTCTTATTTTTTTCTATTGATTTTAATTTAATAATCACTAACTAATATGTGTGTGTGTTTATGTATGTGTGTGCGCGCGCGCGCGCGTGTGTACATAAATAACAACTACATAAAATTAGGAAGAAAAATAGAAGTTCCTTTTGTCACGTAACTTCTTCGTACACGATATCTCCCACCGACTAAGCAGAGCCGCGTAATTATATTGTATAGTCTAATTAAGCTCGAGTACTGGATTTTTTCTCCTCTCTCTCTCTCTCTCTCTATATATATATATATATATATATATATATATATATATATATATATATATCATTACTCCTTTATATTTGTATATTACAGTGCTGTAGCCCTCGCGCTTTACGTGAACGCGTAAAAGTTGCGCATCTTGTGAAACTCCAGCATGGAGAGGAACTTAGGGGGCGTTTGTCGCGCCTTCGCTAAAAAGTACGGATGTGGGGTACTCTCATCTTGCCTGCATTAAGAAAACGGAGCGAGAGAGTGAGACAGAGAGAACGGGTCAAAAACAACGGAAACATAAATACGCGTATATATATACATAATATGCATGTACTCGCTGAGCCTAATGAGAACAAAGTGTCGTGCTCGCGCGACGGTCGGCAACGGGGGCGGTCGGGCTGAAAAAATTTAAGACCATCGTACCCTTGAATCGCTATATTTTAATACGCTAAAATTCTGCGCTTGCGCGGCTTTTACATCTTTTCTTCCTTTCTGCCTCGCCTTGCGTCTCACGAGAGCTCGTTCTAGGGAAAGGATGTTATGACAATTATGTGCTCGCGTGCGTGCGCGAGTGTGTGAGCCCATTAAGCGCAACGCAAGAGAAACTTGAGGATGACACATATGTATGTTCGAATCTACAGACTTGTAATTTTTTAGTTACTTGGAAAATGTGCACGTTCTTACAAAGGAACAATTTTGAAAATAATAAAAACCAAAGAAGGAAATAAACACAAGTTTTTATTAATATATAATTCAGTGACAATAATGTCCCAGTCAATGACACATATTTTACAACGCGTTGTATCTAAATTAATAAATATTTTTTTATTGGTCTTACAGTCCAATCAATTCAATCTAAAAATAAAAATAAAAAAAATGAAATAAAAATTAAAAATAAAAATTAAATTAAAAATTAAATTAAAAATTATAATGACAGTCAGACTGCCTATATCTATATTAAATTGTATATATATATTGCGTTGTATCTATATTAAATTTTTTTTTTTCATACTACGTCGATAGCTGCCGAAAGCAAATATAAGTGTCAAGAATCAAATATAAGCGTACATAACCGTCTTTCCCTTTTCTTCGTCAGGATGAAAAATTAAAAAGATTATCTTTCGAATGCCAGTCGGAATAAGAATGATCGCGCGGCTGATTTATGCATTATGCAGGGGAGAAACTTTATTAAGTAGCCTTATCTCAGTGGAAGAAGTAAATTAAATTATGCGCACTTTTACGGGCCCATGAGTAATCACCCTGTCACCCCTCCCTGTGTCCTGTAACGAAAGTATTTCAACTCTCCTAAAAATAACATTTTTGTTTTTAAAAAGACCGGACTTCTCCACTTGTGCCAAGCACCAGTTGTAAAATATTAAATCGGCTTGTAAAGCGCGATGAGTTTTCATCTTCAAATTTTTCAAGTTGGTAAATTCTCTTTGTCAAGCCCATTTTAGCCCGGCAGCTTGCGATGTACGAGAGGAAAAAGCAAATTCTAACACCGAGCGCAATACTGCTGATCAGACAGCCGTATTACAACGGGATCGCGTGGGACTTCCCCATCGTACTCGCTGTACACCACGTCCATATTCGTAATTAGTTTTAAAGCAAGCGACAGAAACGATTTAAAAGGAGAGGTGAAAAAGTAAGAGGAAACAAAAGCAAGGAATTAAGAAAACTACAGATGCGCAGGCTCGCGCTAGAACGCACGTACGAATTCAACTTGTATTCTATAGAGAGAGTAGTATAGCGACGAGCGATTGGGCCAAGACTTTACGTGGGCCCGGTTGAACTTTTAAATGCACGCCGTCCACGGCGCGGCGTCGCCACGGCGCGTTGGCCGTAGGATTAACAACCTCGCGAAGAGCGCGGCGCCGCGCGCCCGTCCTCCCTTGCCCCGCTGTCATTTCCAATGCGGTCTCTCGAAATTGATATAATTACGCTCTAAAGCCCCACCGCGCGCTTAGCCTCCTCGCCGCGGAATAAACGCGCCCCCCCCCCTTCGCCACCTCCCTGCCCGCTCCCTCTCTCCGCTCCTTTCCGTCGTATACCGACTCCTCTCTTTTTACGTATCTACACCGTCGTAAAGGAGACCCAGAGGGAGGAAGGGAGGGAGGGAGCCAGAGAGAGAGAGAGAGAGAGAGAGAGAGAGAGAACCGTTATCTTTGATGCTCGTAGGCAAATTACTTCCGAGATGTTAACGTTTCTTTTCCAATTTTCTTCTTTCCCCCTTTTTTTAAATCTCGAATGACTACCCGGCGCGCCGTGCCTGCAACAGCGATCTCTTTGGCTTCTATTAAAGCAGGGCCCGCGGTCTGCATCGAACGCCGACGGGTGAAGGTGGGGGGGGGGGCAGAAAAAACACTACTGCGTATAAAGAGATCACGGCTTCTTAGACCCCATTACGATAGGGTAACGGCCGACCCGTTGTTCCGCGATGTGTTCTTGTTGTACTGATTTTTCACCGACGATTATCGGTATATTCCCCATGTATATAGATTTCCAAATTCTAAAGTTAAAGGTCTGCGCCCTTTTCCCCGTAAAGGCCGGCCCAATTCAGGCTTGGAGTCGTGTCTCAACGCGAGGACCCCGTAATATATTCAAGAATATCTCGAACAAGATGAACTTTTGAAAATATATTTTCATTTAATTTTGAATAAATAAATTTACAGATAATTTAATATTTTATGTATCGTCGTTTTAAAGAAATTTTTCATATGAGACAACAAGCACCCAAGGCTTGGGACTCCGCTGTCCCAGAAGACGGCACAGATATCGATAGACAAGGAATCGTGATTTCTTTTATGCGATGTCCATTTAGAAATTCAGAAAATTATTATAATGCAACTCATAACCAACTTCAATCCAGTCACGTGGTTTAAGAAACGTTTCATTACTACCATGAAAAAAGACAAATTAATTTTTTCATTGTCATCTATACTGATTATTCTACTTACCGTAAAAAAAATTTACGGTTTCATTAAATTTGCTATTAATTTTTGAAGTTCAAATTTCACTTACAGTGCCAAAATGAGAATCAAGATTTACGATTAACCCATTTAAATGCGTGCATAAAATATGTCATTCTTTAACTGACAATACAAGGAAAAAAACAATTCTATAAATGAAAAAGTATTCACATATTCCATTGCAAATAATTCGTTTGAACTAGTCTAGCTTGGATTTTACTAAAAATTGAACAGCATAGAAGTATCTTATAACGACTATAGTATGAAAATGTATATAGATACTCTCACTAATTTTCGACTAATCCGAAACGATGGTAAATCATCAGTGTATTGTGTGTGTGTGTGCGTGTTTGTGCGCGCGCGAACGTTTACACTTTATATTATCAACTTTATTATTTGGTTCAGCAGCTATTCAAATAATATCCTTATTTTGTTCGTCCATAATTCATATGTTAAGAAATCATGAATTTTATAAAAATAAAACAACTAATATTTTATTATTTTTCTGTTACAGGTAAGCTGCAAATACTTTCAAGTTCTACTACAATTAGGATTTACCTGGAAGTGTAAGTTTAAGAAAACAGTATAAATTTGTCAAATGGTTTACAAAAGTATTTGGGAGGGAAATAGTTATTCAGCACTAAACCAATTGTTAGACTACGAGTTTAATTTTTTTAATTTAAAATTTAAATGTGCCTGACGAGGATTTCCATATTTAAAGTAACCATTTAATTACTTGGTTTATGTTTCACTAAGAAATATGAAGACAGTGCCAAATAG
The DNA here is from genome assembly GCA_018907035.1 of Sycobia sp. Sy_11. Lineage (NCBI taxonomy): Eukaryota > Metazoa > Arthropoda > Insecta > Hymenoptera > Epichrysomallidae > Sycobia > Sycobia sp. Sy_11. Next base: position 1,714,872 of record JACCIC010000059.1, on the reverse strand, counting down.
TATAGACCAACATACTGAAATGATTACTCGTTTTTATTTCTGAAAATTCTAGTTGAACATTTTAAAAAATTACAACTTATTCTATACTTCAAAGACATTCCCTTTGCAAGGTTTCAGGATTAAATATACTAACACTTCTTTGCGTGTTCAATTCATGTCAAATCAGGAATTAATTTTATATAATTCTATTGTATAATAAAAATTTTGAAAAGTTCGTTACTGAAAAATTTAATTCGAACATTCTGTTTAAAGTTATATTTTGTAACTTCACATATTAAAATGTCAAAAAATTTCTTTTTTTTTGGTTTTATGTAATTTTATTTTATATTAATTGAATGCGATTTAATGTTTTTAATAACACTTCTTATTCGATAACTGATAACCTCTAATAAATGTAGATTGTTTATCTTTTGAAACGTAATTTTTACACGGAATTTTACATCTAGGGTTTTCAATGCCATAACAAAGTAAATTCTTATCGATTGTTATATATATATATATATATATATATATATATATATATATATATATCTGTAGATTTTTTTACGCTTTGCCTGTAAACTGAAGAATAGCCAGTTTCTATACTGTATAATATAAACGTGTACATGTATATTACACAAAATTCGTATATGTGTATGCAGCGTCTCGGTGAACCGCGGCGATGATGCAAGGGAAAGCAGAGTCGTAAAGAGACGAGAAAGGGGCGAGAGTTTGGCGCCGAGGAGGCTCTGGGAAGAAGAGTAAAAAAAAAGAGAGAAAAAAATATGCCAGCCGCACCGCGGGGAGGATTTGAAGCGCGTCAAATGCAGGAGTGTAAAAGTCGAGAGGGTATTATATCGGAGTCCCTGTGCGCGCGCGCCATCGGCTTATTTTCCAAGTCTTATACGACTGTTTCCGCTCTCCCAAAGCTTCCGAGCGGCTATCCTCTTGTCTCTCTCTCTCTCTCTCTCTCTCTCTCTCTCTCTCTCTACGCGGAGGTCCCGAGACGATGATGCAAGTCCGTGCCGATGCTGCAGCGCGGAAATTACGCGAGTGAACCTTCACGGCCGAAGCGATAAACTCCTCAGTCCGTGCCAGCCGAGGGATTGTAGCATGTCTGCAGTGCGAGTTACCGCAAGAGGTATAGAAGAGGACGCCAGGCCAGGCTGCTATATTCATATATATACACACACACACACATCACCATATATATATATATATATATATATATATATATATATATATATACACACACACATATATATGTACATGTGTGTGTGTGTGTGTGTGTGTGTGTGTGTGTGTGTGTGTGTGTGTACGTACGTACGTACGTACGTACGTATGTATGTACGTATGTATATTATAAAGTAGAAACGATATACGGAGACGCTGCGAGCGACTCCTAGAGGGAGGAGGAAGGGGGACTAAGAAATCGAGTCGCTCGATGGAATTAGCCTTTCTGACGCATGCCCTTATACTCATACAGCCTGATGCAGGAAACACGAGAGATGATTCGCATTCGTCCTGATGAGGGTCACGAGCGCGGGAAAAATTGTTCGATGCCACCGCGCGTCGCGGGTGTACGTCTTGGCGCCTGGGCTATCGCTCTGCATATATATATATATATATATATATATATATATATATATATACACATATATGTATATGCATACATTTAATACATACATACAGTGGTTGGAAACTTGGACCTGTATAGATTGTACACTAGTCGTGCATGTATATATTTGTATATATGCATGCTCGTATGCATACATGGTGAAATTTCCCTGATGTGGGAATATGTATGTTATGCGCGCATGAGTATGAGCTCGTGTCATCTTCACGCTCCCGTGATTTAACGTAGCTATCTGCAGCGATGCATTGTTTCATTTGGCATCCGCTGAAAGCATTCGAAAAAAGTGAGCGATTGCGCAACCTCTCTCTCTCTCTCTCTCTCTCTCTCTCTCTCTCTCTCTCTCTCTATATATATATATATATATATATATATATATATATATATATATATATATATATAATCATAACTAAAACAGTTGGCGTTCCCTCCGTGAGCGCGAATCAGTCCAAAATCTTTTTCCTTTTCATTTGATATTATATAATCAATTGTGTATTGGTGAATTATATTCTTCGATTCATATATTATATTCTCTGGATTCCATTATGTATATATACATAGAGTATTATACGATTTTCGTTGTTACGGACATTTTCGCAGTCATATATTTCCGATACACTTTTCGATGCTACGGTACTTATACTTTCGATTCGAATTGCGGGATTCTTCTCTTGGCGGAATCTTTCCAGCAAGCTGCGTACAGAGCCTGTTTTCCTCATTCGCGAAGCGCAGAGCGGAGGTCTTACACATATAGGCAAGCGTACGCAGCGCTCGTGTCGTATCAATCAAGCCTCGGTCAAATCGCGATTTTTCTAATACTTGCTTCTGACGCGTGTCAGAAAAAATACTACAGTTGCTGGGAATTCTCTTCTTCTATATTGATAAAGCCATATAGATTTGATTTGCATTTGAATCTGATAAAAAAAAGAATCGTATCCTGAACAAGTTTGAATAGAAACTTCAACATAACGAAACAAAAAAAATTTTACCGTTCTTTCATACAATCTAAGAACAATATAAGTCGTTGGAAAAGTTCCCGAGCTGATAAGAAACAACAAGATTTTCTATAAACTTCTTATTTGTATTTCAAAATTTTATTCTCTAGATGTCGCGTATACTGAAAAGAGTAGGTAAAAAGTGCGCACGAAATTGTTTTTTTTTTTTTTAATATTTCGGGATTTAATAAAGGAACTATCTAGTTTCCACATTTACTCAAAACTGAATACGATGGAGCATTGAGCAATTATAAGAGTCTAGATGTAGTGATTATACCTTTTAATTCAAATTATAATCAACATTTTTAATCCTGCGCCATTACGCTTTAATACACTTTTTTATGTAACATGAACGGTAACGCATACGATTTCGTATACGTTAAATAATTATACTGAATTAAAACGTGCGGTTATCATCAGACTCTCTCTCTCTCTCTCTCTCTCTCTCTCTCTCTCTCTCTCTCTCTCTCTCTCTCTCTCTCTCTCTCTCTCTCTCTCTCTCTCTCTCTATCTATCTATCTATCTATCTTTCTGTAACGTTCAATACGCGCCTTTCTCGCTATAAAAAAGAAAAGTTTTATAAACGCTTCGTGTCTCCTTTCCGAGCTTATTCTTTCGCTATAAAAGAATGCGCGCGATCCAGACCGCGTATGCTTGTATGCCTGAGGTCTTTGTTGCCAAATTGCATCATCTACATATAAATTTCCAAGTAAATCAACGCACTTTATGCAAAGTCGAAGAAATAGCGAATAAAGAAGAATTTACCTAGAATGCCGAAGAGGGAAGTACGCGACATTCCGTTCGAGTATTTAGTCCAGGTTGAGTCGTAGATCAAAACCGCCTAATTCATCAAATAAGCCTTGTAATATTTTTTAAGTTACCGCTTTCACTCTTTTTAAGAAATGGCATTTTTTTTATTTAGACAATTAGTATACGCTCTTGTAATTGAATTGGATATGTTTTGTAAGGATATTATAACAAAATCTCGTGCATTTGACGCTGATCTTGAAAAAATAATAAAGTACACACAGGAACGGGCGCGCGTATTTGTTGGTTTTGTATTATTATCAATTAAAATTCGAATGAATTTTCATGCTTTCACGTGTAAACAAACAATTAGGTGTTAATTCTACCAAAATTTAATCAATAATAACTTTGAAACATCGCAACTTATATACATATATGTTTAATAAAAAAGTATGCATTTTAATTAGAGATTATTTTTAATTTGTAACTAAAAAAGTAATTTAATAACAATTTAAAAATTTAAGAGTTTTCTTGCTCACTTTGGAACAAATTTGGTCCGAAAATATCATCATGATCTAACTTTATGATCATTTCAGTATGAAAATTGTTTTTTAAATATCTTGTTTTTTAACCCAGAAGAGTTGGAAACAATTTTTCATATCAAGCATCTCAAGTCACTTTATTTTTCATTTAGTGCCGCATAATAATTCAGATACTTGCAATTGCTTGCATATAGTAATCAATGTGTAACATAAAAAATAATGCTTTTCCGCTCGAGGTATATGTATATTTATATGTATATATAGCGGTTCGCTCTATTTACTGGCGCGCAAATTAAAATAGTGACTTGGAATTGTTGAGCAGATTGAATTATCGAGCAATGATTTAAGCATTTCTAGGCCATAAAATAATGTTTTATGTTCCGCAGACAGTATACGCTGGTATATGGTACGTATATTATCAGAGCAAACTATGTGTTGCAAATTTTACATGATAAAAATACAGAGCGCGTGTGCGTGTTTATATATATATATATATATATATATATATATATATATATATACATACATACATGCACTACATTATTAACTATGAATATATAATTGATATACACGTAATGTTCAATTTTTACTAAAAGTTACGTCAAGCATCTAATTCATGTTTATATAGATCGTGCGTGACCAATACACGCGTAGACAGTTTAAAGTATACATTCTGCAGTTTTACAATAAATTTAATTATTTAAACAACATATATTTATTTGATAATATATATTTATTTATATAGCTGTATAAGTCTTTTTATAGGCTTGGGTAAGCTCAATAAAAAAAAAAAATATATATTTATTTATAATAAATCCCGTCGAGAGTTCAGAGTTAGGTGCTCTATCAGATTCGAGTTTCTTTCGATTCCACGATATATTTATATATCATATCCTTTCCAAAGACTAGTTCAAGCCCAATTATTATATATACGGTAACTCCACACACGCGATCGGAAAAGAACTTGCCGCGACTTTCCCACCGGTGCAACGGACCAGAGGGAGCGGATTTTTCCGCACGCTGGCATAAAAGTCGCGACCGCTCGCTCGCTCGCTCGCGGGATTCCAAAGCGACATCGCGGCCCACTCTCGCTTGGAATTCGTCTACAGTGCTCATATGTGTATGTACGTGTGTATGTATATCGTAATTTTACATCGGCATATACGATCGGGCGAAAGTACTTGCAGGCCTCTAAGGACGAGCGTATATCATTATAGGAGGCACCGGACTCATATATATATATATATATATATATATATATATATATATATATATATATATATGAAAAAAAGAGCGGCCGCGCATCGTGGACGGCGCGAAAAATCCCCCGATGCGCGCCGCCGCGCGGGCGAGGCTTCGCTTTTTATACATTCGCGCGCGCACTCTTACTTTCTCGCTTTATTCCTGTATTTATATACGCGCGCCTTGGCATTTATCGCGCCAGCTGATCGTGCCCGTGACGCGCAAAGCGCGCCGAAATCGATTATAAAAGCCTCGCGACCGGTGAATGTTCTGTATATATATAATAAGACGCCGCGCTCTCGTCGTTTGAAACCAACCAGTCATGTCCGCTCGATACCGTGAATTAGCTCGAAAAACGGAGAGAGACAAAGAGAGAGAGACAGAGAGAGAGAGAGAGAGAGAGACTTTTTACGTCCCGATGCGCGCGCGAGCATTAGAGACGCATCCATAGGTAGATTGCTGTTAGGCACATTTTCTGCCCCTTCGACGCCTATGATTACCCGTGTATAATCGAGAAATCGCGACCGACTCGCTCGGTGCACCTGACCGCTTATACGCTTTGAACTGTAATATATATATATATATATATATATATATATATATATATATATATATATATATATATATATGAAAATGCGCATATTTCTATATGAGAAAGAAATGGAGTATTGATCACGAACTGTTTCCTCTGCAATTTTATCGTATAATATTTTTTTCATTTCTTATCTTGATTCAGCCTAATATAATTTAGGAATGAAATTTATTTTCTATTGAATTATAAATCTGAGCTTCAAAGCCATATACATTTTTGTTATATTAATAATTATCGTTTATTTTGGAATATAGATTCCAAATTTACCTGAAAATATCGAAAATTCAATACATAGAAATATATTAAATTTTGAAGATTCAAAAGATTCAAGACTGGAAAATGAACATTACAAATTACAAAAAATTTTGTAAGCTTAAGTTGTTTTTTCAATTACGCAAGGACACAAATATGAATTATTTTATGAAATATTTAGGTGTGACTCAAAAGGTGTTTATTGTAACTATAATTAAATGTAGATTAATTAGACTGCACTTTACTAACAAAGAATTTTTTCAGCTAATATTTTATTTTCAGATTAGTCTACGGGGGTGAATGTAAACAAGGACAGTCTGACTGTCATTATAATTTTAATTTAATTTTTAATTTAATTTTTATTTTTAATTTTTATTTTATTTTTATTTATATTTTTATTTTTAGATTGAATTGATTGGACTGTAAGACCACTAAAAAAATATTTATTAATTTGTATATGGGCAGTCGACATAAGTACAATTAAATTATAATTAAATGTGTAAATGTGCTATTTTATATTTATCAAACTTATGAAATGTGCGAAATTTGTTTTCCTTCGTCACAGAAAATGGGTTATATATTATTTTTTACGGCTAATTCAGAAATATATTACTTTTTGTCGCGAACTAGATCTTTCTATGCATACTCGCCAGAACATCGATATAAAGCTGAGCGAACAAGTCGTACATTTAATAAAATATAGCATAGACGTTCTATAACGCTTGAGTACAATAGCGTATAATGTAACAATGCTCTAACTACATTGGTATATTTTTTATTTCTCTAGTTCATAGTTGAATACTAAATCATCGATCAATCAGAGCAGTCACTCGCTTTAGTTCCCCCGCGGTGTCATGTCTTTAGTTACGCACTCCTTTTTTATAGGCGTACACTTCCGCTTAATAAAATCCGTTACGGGCAATTATACGACTTGTAAATCAGATGTCACTCGTGGACAATGCAGATGCTCCGTGTCGAGAGTTTTCAAAAGTCCATAAATAAACTTTCCACCTGGATACTTCCTCTCTCTCTCTCTCCCTCTCTCTCTCTCTCTCTCTCTCTCTCTCTCTCTCTCTCTCTCTCTCTCTCTCTCTCTCTCTCGCCCGTACTTCACGTCGGTACCGCCTGTATGATCGAAAGAAAGAAAATCAGGACAGAGGATATGGACTGTGGTATACATATAAATATGTATAGTCAAATATATAAGGGAAAGTCGAGTGCCTTCATCCAAAAGAAAAACCCTCTGCGTTGACCGTCTCTCGGGAGGTTTTCCGGGCCCCCCTAGAAGTGTACAGCACTGCGACATCGAGGCGGAGAGCCTGGAGAGGGGCGAGACACGGGCCAGAGGAGAAGAGCCGGAAAAAAAGAAAAGACAGAAATATGGAAAGGGAAACTGGAGGAAGGGAGGGAGAAAAAAATAAAGGATCGGACAGGTAGTTTTTAAAGTTGCGCTCCGCCAAGGTGGAGAGGGGCGAAGGAGATTTTTTAAGGACCGCCCTGGCGCGGCGTCGGTCGGCGGCGCTCGCCTTTGAGACGAGCGCGGGGCTCTCGTGTCCCGCGGGCTCTTTTGGGTTTAGCCCCTGCTATCTCGCGTGTGCTCCCTCACCCCCTCTTCTCTCTCTCTCTCTCTCTCTCTCTCTCTCTATCTCTCTTTCTCTCTCTTTCTCTAGAAAAAAGAGGCCCCGAGAGGAGGACGAGGGCGCCGGAATCGCGTGACCACCTACCCGCGCGCATCAGCTCGAAATTACTTTCTCCGAAGGCTGCAGCCTCCCTGTGCCCCCGGCCCGCCCGCGCCCCGTGCCTTCTTTGTCCGGCGGAGAGTCCTTCGTCGCCCTCCTTCCCTCCCTCGCTCCCCCTCGGCCTCTTCCCTAGTCCGCTTGGTTCCCGCTCCCCCCCCCCTCCACCCAACAATTGTCCGATAGATACCCGTATTTTTCACAGTCCTCCTTTTTCCCCGTTTCTTCGGCTCTCCATTTAACTTTTTCCCCTCCGGCTATACCTCTCTTCTCTACGTCGAACCGTCCGCATCTCGATATGTTTGTTCTATTTTCAATGAAGTCCAGCGTTGCGTCCTGACCTGCTTCTAATTGCCCCAGCGCCCTCCCCCCAATCTTTCTTGGGACGAAGAAGACGGAGGAAGAGGATGAACAGGTGTCAAACAAGAGGTTTCATTCATGCAGAAACCGGCGCCCTTCGGCGCTTCCCTTGATGATTAAGTTGGAAAGATTTATTCTCATAAAAAAAAAAAATAATAATGACCGTCCCCCGAAATTATCCCTTTTATAGTATCCGCTCCCTTTTTTTCTTCCCAATAGTTTATTAACACAAATTTTGTTTTTAACAATTTAACTGTCTCTTACTTAGTATGAGGATTGAATCTGTCACTGTCGATCGTTTAATAGAGAGAGAAAGACAGAGAGCGAGAGAGGGGGGAGAGCGCGAGAGAGAGCGGGGGCAGGAGGGAATGAGGGAGGGAGAGAGTCATAATGTATAGGTGCAATCGTTAGAGGAGAGAATAATATATATATATATATATATATATATATATATATATATATATATATATATATATATTGTGTTCAATCTTCATATATTAAATACGTTGTAAATATTAACTTCAGTCTTCATAAATAAGTTACATACTTGTTGGAAATTGCAAGAGGATATAAATTCATGTTCCAAATTCAGAAAATGAAAAGTATTATGTTCGTTCAAGAGTTGCGGCTCCAATCTCTTTTCCTCCGCCCTGTGTGTGAAATCTTAATAATCCAATATTCCAAAGTTTTCAAGAAACAAAACAAAGTTTTGGCACTTTCACTTACTTTTCTTCCGAGTGGATAGTAATAAAGTGTGAAAACAGGATGAAATTTCTAAGCCTAAATAATCCCTCAGCTTTCCTCTAATCACTATGTTTACCGAGTGTTTTCTTTAAGGCCAAGGATAAAAATGTTTTGCAATTATCCATGCATATACAAAGTTACATTTTATTTAGTCGATGTAATGTCCGTCGAGGAAAAAAGCGTTATTAGACGAAATTAGGCATTACAGTTTGTAATTTCGATCTCATACATAGCAGGTTCAATTATAGGAATTTGAATTCGTATTTACATATATGAAACAATCGCGAAGAAAGTATATACATTTCTTGTACGTGCGCGGGTGTATATTTACCAAACCGGATATATATCTTTTTGGATATACATCTATAGCAGAGCTTTCGCCGTTTTTTCATATATGCATAACGCATAAAGAACTAGATTGAAATGTAAGGCAAATTTCTTCTAACATCCGCTGCACATTGGATGTTCACGGATGAACTATACTAGATATGAAATAATACATTTTTCATGATTATATCAGATGAGGAATCTACTTACTGCCACATTTTCTTACATGCCCAAATGTCGATGTAAACCATAATTGAACTCAGCCTTTTGTAAAATGCATACCCTAATTGCGAATGTTCGGAAACTGCTCTTTTTCTATCTCGCTCATCCGCTACTGTCACAATGGGCAACGACCAATACGTGCTGTATGCTATATTATTGATAGGAGACGGAGAAAAAGTGAAACTGAGACGATCAAGAGTGCAGGCAGAGCCTTGGGTATTATAACCTAATAAAAGTAGAAGACAAAGAGCGGACAAAAGCAGAGGAAAGTATATGTATGTGTGCGTATATAAAGAGGTGAAGCAAAGGTGAACACGAGGGGTTGAGTGAGAGGGGGGAGAAGAATGGAAAATGGACGGGCGCACTTTCTCGTCTCTGGTTCCTCATTCCGAGGGCTCTCTGCCTCTACCTTTCTCTCTTCCCCACGCGTGTGTGTTTGTGTGTTACCGCGCGCACCTTTCCCTCATACCGTCACTGTCACACGTCGAGGGCTATTCCAGTTTTTCCGTCAGTCTTCGGTACAACATTATTATATAAAAGCCTGGCAATACGAGCCCGTGGGACTTGCAGGAGTGTTCCCTCACAGACACACGCGCGTACGCGTACAGCACACTCGTCCGTATAATGTCCTCGCGTGTTATTATAACATCGGCCCGCGCAACTCTCACCGGTCACGCTCGAAACGAAGAAACGAGTCGTCGTAGCGCGGCGGTGACTTTTCGGTAAAAGCCCCGTGTGTTTGTGTGTGTGTGTGTGTGTGTGTGTGTGTGCGCGCGCACGATAAGAATGTATCGGTACTTCGTGCGTGCGTCGAGTTCTATATCCCCATATCTCTATTAGATCCTTGACTTCCTGTCTACCCGCATTGTCCGAGTATTATCATACTCGCAGCGCATTTCAAGCATTCTCAGCGCGATGACTGTAACGCATTTCTCGAGTACTTCCATTGATCGTTGAAGACTGGCATATTTGATATTTTTACGCAGAAAACTACAATAGAAGTTGTAAAGTTTTACGACAAAAACTCATATAATAACACATTTTGCATTAATAAGATTTACATTAACACTAATCCATTAGATTTGTTTTTTGCGAGGGAGAAAAAAACACACCATGAAAGTTTTAGAGGAAAGTTGTTACTTGTCGCTGCGTATTGAATTGCGCTACCTCGAAAATACAACGAGTCAAGATGTCAGTCTTGAAAGGAGCGCTTATGAAACATCAATCAAACCACTCCCTAAACATTCATTTTGCGCTAACTTTGGTCATTCGGAAAAAATTCGCCCGTGCTAAAGAGTGGTTTGAATCAGTCTTGAGTAAAAAATGACAGTATATATTCCACATTGCGCATTTATAACCAGGCAGCGACAAACTAATGTATACAAATAAGGATTTCTGAGTATAAAAGTAGGGAGCATTATAAGATCTGTTTAATCGTATCGTTCCTCAGATGAGCATTCCCTCGAAAAGATCGTTTTGAGTTAGTGGCATCTTTCTCGCTCTACTAAGACACTATGGACTGGAGGACACTACCAAAATTTGTAGCAATATTTTTGTTATATTAAGTGAAATACTAAGATGTATTTAAAGAGTTATTAATAAATTTTTCATAATTGAATGAAATTCAGCGAATTTTCAACGAAGCCAAAATAAAAGAAGTATTTCTAACTTATTTTTGTACATAAAAAGTTTTAATTCTTGGGCAAAATACAAATATTATTATTCACAATTTGGTGAGTTCACTCTACAGGTTTTAGAGAATTTTCATTGAAATCATATATCAGCGCAATCATTGTTTGATATTATCGGTTCAGCCTCTACTCTATGTCAAAAGTGTAAAGATTAAAGGAGGATAGGACTTGAATTCAGAGTCAATTAATGAGATAGACGATGATGAATTGGTGCTCGTTTCCTAAATTTTAAAGCGCTTATATATAAAAAGAAAAAGGAGGGGAAGGGCGAGGAAGAGAGAGAGAGAGAGAGAGAGAGGGAGGGAGTTTTATATGTCATACATAAGGTCATTTCGACGGTGACTTTTAGGATTTGAACCCGTTTGTTCAGAACACAAAAACCTCTCTCTCTCTCTCTCTCTCTCTCTCTCTCTCTCTCTCTCTCTCTCTCTCTCACGGGACACTTTTTCTTCTCCCGTAGTAGCACCTATGTCTTGCGATATTCTAGAATCAGGAACCATGGCCATTTATATACAACGGCAAAGTCTTTATATTATGTAACGGCAACAAAGGTGCCTTCAATAAAATCCACTCTATACCGAAGTTTTGCGCGGAAGCACAGTTGAAAAGCGAGGTTTTTTTTCAAGATATAAAAACCAAACTGTATTTGTTCGATTTTGCAAAAAATTGATACTCCCGGGTCTAAAGAAACACTTCCATAACGAACCGATTTGGTTGTCAAACGCGAATCGCCCATATCAAAAACCGTATACGATATCCGCAGGTAAGTACAGCTCTCTCGGATAGTGCAGCAGCCAATTTCCGTCTTTGAGAAAGCCAGTCGGCCGGAGGCTCTCGAGGGCCGATCGCGCGGAAAAACTTTTCCACCTTCTTCTCTCTCTCTCTCTCTCTCTCGTCCGCTCTCTTCTTTGTGTTGATTTTCGCAGAAAAACTTCACCGGAATAAATTTCTGCCTCTTTTCTCTCCTTGCTCTATCCCACCCTCTCGCAGGCACGGAACCGTATAACTTCTGTTTTTTTCGGCATACTTTAGCTTTTTACTTTTCTTCAGACGCTAAATTAATCCATCTGAAGAAATTTTATTATATCAAAAACTTCGGTTCTTGCAAGCGTGTGTGTATATATATAATGCAAAAAGCCGTCCATTCTTTATTTCCAATGATATTTTTTTCTGCACGTATAACAATACACTTTTTTGACGTTCCAATCGAACTTTAATGAGATAATAATCGCCATGCATATTACAATTGTCTTTTTCAAGTAAATACTCGTACGTAAAATACGTAAATTATACAGTCGATTACATTGACAAATTCTTATTAAATGATGATTACTGAAGAATATAATTATTATGCTGGAGATATAATAAGTGAATATACAGAACGATACACAATCAGAAATTACATCGCAAGCAAAAAAACTTTTCATCAATGTCAATTTGAGTTTGAGCCCCATTAAATAATTAACAAAATTTTCTGGGATGAGTAAACTTGTTATCTGCCTCAATGGCATATACAATCATTTTGAAATAAATTGAAAATCTCTGAAATGATATTTAGTGAAGTAATTTCAATCTTTTAAGATATCCTTAATTTATTATCTTTTGTTCTCAGTTTTTTACACGATAAAAAAAAGCATCCGTACAGTCCATGTTCGATCAATTTCATGTGTAAATACCCGCACATATTAAGAAAAACTGAAATTATGTGAAAAGCTTTTCATGCAGAACATATATAAGCTTGAATTGCGCAAATATTTGATGAAATGTTTTGCAAAATTGACAAAAAAAAATGTTGAATTAATAAAGTGAAAAATTGTCATCTTTAAATCTTGTGACCGCGGTCAAAACAGTTATTTGATAAACAAAAGGAAATATATAGCTATAAGCTCTTCGAGGTAATTTAATGTAGCAATGCCGCAGCATATATAAGTCTCGAGCGCGTCGTACATGCTAATTCCAGAAAAGAAAGAAGAAAAAAGAAACACACACACACACACACACACACACACACACCGCTTAGCATGACTTCAAGGTGCGATCCTTCTCACATATATACTCGAAGCAAATAATAAGCATATATAACTGTATTTTCCAAACGGGAATGAACTCTCTCGCCGGACATTTCGCTCCCGGAAAAAAAGGCAAATGATACTCTCCTCGAAGAGTCCATAATATATAATATTCTCGCGCATTTTCTCCATATAATGAAATCGGATGAAATATTATTCAAATATACCGAGGGGGAGGGGGTGATGCAGCGGGACAATAATAAAATTTCCCCCGGTGCTCACGGAAATGTGACATTTCGTCTTTATAACTGCTTTTTATATCTCTCGTACTACCTCTCTATGAAGATCCAATGTATGTGTGTGCGGTTGGGTGGGTGCCCGGGTACGCGTGTGTGTATAACTAAATTTGAAAGCCGTAAAATGAAACGAAGTCTGAGAAGGAAGAGCGTATAAAACAATGGTAGAATGAAAAAAGCCATATATTCAATTTTCATTTGTTTAACCAGTTATATTACTGACTAGTTTTCCGACCTTTCGAAAGCTATATAACACATATACTATATATTAAAAATTCCGAATGCGCTGTAAAAATCTCTTGATGGAAGAGGATCGGAACTTCGAATCCAGTTCAGGTGTGTTTCTACGTGATCGGATATTATACATGCGTATGTATACACAACTGTACATTAAATAAAAGAGCGCCGCTAACGGAGTGTGTACATATATACACATATATATATATATCAATACTCGACAAAATAGAAAGTCAAAGGAGCGATCTCTCTGCGAGCGCGCGAACGTCGTCCGGTCTAAGCTAAGGATATTATACGCGACGATACGCGCGCTCCATATTTTGTGTCCCCATCGCCATCGTCATCGTAGGTACGCGCATCAGCTGATGGCCGGCCCGCGCGACGGCCTAGAAAACCACGATGTGCAGGAGTTGATCTATATGTGCGTATGTTTGCGTGTATATATGTATAGGGCGCGCCGGCCATTCGAGGACGTGCAGAGGACTCGTCATGCACAAGGAGTTTCCTGTGTAAGAGCGGTAAAAGAGAGAGGGGGGAGAGATGCCGCAATCGCGCGACTGCGCCGCTAATTATACTCCCCTCCCCACTGGCTCGCCAGTGCTCGGATCTAATATGCGAGGTACCGATATACAGATACCGATATACTCCTTCTCTCTCACTCTCCCTCGCTCTCTCTGTTTTTTAGCACTGCGCGGCCTCTCTTTCCTTCTCTGCGCCGCTCGCAGGTGGCTGTACATACGATAATTAATCCGGCGCGTCAAGCGCGGCGCCAAAGCGCGGGAATTATATTGTATATTGTTGATGTGCAGGCTTCCTCGGGTATTAAATGGTTAAATTGGAGTTTATAGGAGCGTCAGAGAAACGACGGATGATTACACGCCGATTTTATGAGCGCGACCTTACGAAAACGACCGTCCAAGAGTATATTATAGCTCTTGCCCGACCTTTTCGTCAAATACGATCGTCATTGGCAGAAGCAAAACACGCATTCGCGTAGAACCACTTCAGCCTTCTACCTCTAAAGGGGAGTCGTGTGCCGGAATACACGCGGGTTTTCCTTCCAATTGCAGGAATACAGGACTCGATCTGCACTCTGTAAATGCTCGCGTCATGAGCTGCGCGCATAAAAAAAGCTGGTGCCGCGCCGTATCAACAAGAATAGCTGATTCTGCTGAACTGCGTATATATATATAGAATCAGTTACATATCCCCGTGCTCGGTTCTGATATATTTTCACATTTCTTTATTCACTTTATATAAACATAGTTGCGTTCTTGCAACAAAACACCCTTCCGCTCGAAGGAAATGGGACCCTTTCCTGATACATTATTTTATTCTTTCTGCGGGTTGTACTATCTTTTTATTATCATTTTATTGCGTATTATGCCGAGTTCGAGTTTATTTTCTCTCCTTCCCCTCTCTTTCGCTTTTCTCTCTCTCTCTCTCTCTCTCTCTCTCTCTCTCTCTCTCTCTCTCTCTATCTCTCTCTTTATTATAAAATATTAATAAATTGTATTTAAAATTTTTTTTTCTGCTTCGGAGACATCACGTTTTTTTTACATATCCATGTGCATGCGCATGTACGATCCCCTCCAATATTCTCAACTGCTGCGGCAATGCAAAAATGAAAACGTACAGCTGCATAATTGGCTCGTTCGTTTTCCCCCAGATAACCTGCGCCTATACACAGTGCACGCGCGCGCGCGTCCCAAACTCACACCGAGTGGTTCGCGCATGCGTGCGCCATGGGTCGTCTATGGCTAATGTCGTATAACTTATATATTACATGCTAACGCGTCTTGTGCGATATCGATTTTTCATTCTTTATGCGCCGGGGGCATTATGCATTGTATAATAATAATAATAATAATGCGCGCAAAAGGGAGAAGGAGAGCGAATCGGTGAAACTTCATTGTCTAGCTGGCAAAATGTTATCGGGAATCTCCTGTCGATATAGTAGGCGATTCGGGGCGTACTTACAAAAGCAGTTTTCTAGAACTGCATGTTGCCGTTGTTACGTCGTTGCAGAATTTTGCATATATATATATATATATATATATATATATATATATATATATATGAATTATTGTATATAATTATATATACAACGTCGCGGGTGAGACAAAATTTTCGATAACGATTTAAGTTTACGGGGCGTGAAAGTAATATATAATGCTGCAATGGAAATTTTTATTCAGAACATTATCGCCATTTAATATCAAAATAATAATTTTTGTAATTCTTTTTAAGTTTATCCGTAAGGGGCTGTCGACTGCTGTTTCATAGCTAATGGGTATAAAAATTCCTCTGCTTTTAATAATACTATACGTAAACATTATATTATATAGATCGGTGTTAATTATTAAGCCAATTCATCCAATGCCGTGGAAATAAAATTGTTTTTAAAAATTTATTAACAATTTCTAGTAATGAAACTTTTTTAAAAGTTTCCATTTAGACAGCATTTGATCAATTTTTGTTGACACTCGATTAACTAATATACCGTTTAGATATAATATTATTCCAAACCCGACCCGTATGAAATAACATTAGCCAGCCAGTACAGCTATATTTATACTGCTCCTTTACGAACAACTTTCCATGTTTTAACTTATAAAATACAAACTTAACGTAATTACATTAATACAGTGGTAATAATTAAAAAGAAAAAATTATTAAATATCTGTTATTAAATTTTTTTTAAAACTTAATTATAACTTTTGAAATTTTCCAAAAAAACTTTACTAAGTAATCTTTAAAATATAGTTTGGCTTTTTTATCTGCTAATTCGTATACAATGCAAACACTTCGTGAACAATAGGTTATTAGATATGCACTTTTTATATTTAGCTCGTGTGTGAGTGTTATAATAGCGTGCCTTTGGAGTTATAGATACATTATTACATAAGATACATTCAATTTTGCTCAATAGGCCAAATCTTATAGGATATTTAAACGTTAATAAACGATTATACAGTTAATTAGAAACGAATATAATAAATTTATCAAAACTGTCATAATCGTATATAAAATTAATTTTGTTTTTATTAATTGTTAATAAATATTAAACTCGGGTTTAATATACTTAAAACATGTTATGTTAAATTTTAGTTTTGCAACTCAGTAGATTCTACAGATAAAGTTTGATAAAACGTATTTGATATGTAATAAATTTACAAAGTAATGAAATTTACAAGCAAGTCGCAATGATCCTTGAACAACTCTCCAAATATATATTGCAAGAGTAATTGCGTACATAAAACTGTCTCCAGAACCATTTCTTTAAAAAAAATGTAATTGTTCCCTCTATATATACATATATACATACACATGCCTATGAGCGCGCGTTCACACACACATATGGTTAATTGGTTCCTCGACATTCGTCCTTACATAAAAAGACCTTATATACTAATTATAAAAGAAAGAGATCTCAGTCATTGAAGGTCTGCTTCAGTTCCCGGGGCTCTAAAAACCTTTCAACGAGTCGATTCATTCGATGAAAAAAGAAAGCGGCAAAGTTGCCTCCTTAATCGGCCACTCGTAACAGCTATATACGTATGCTACTATACGAGCTCGTTTACTTCGCTTTTTTAGGAAAACTTTGCACACTCAGCGAATCATTCTCAAGAACTTCCGCGTCATGTCGCAGGTTATCCCAGAGATTTTATATACACGCGCGCGCACGCACACACACACACACACACACACACAATGTTTGCGAAGAGCCTTGGCTTATCGAGAACATCGTCGAATTGTGTCCAACCTTGAAAATCGCGCGCTCACGCATCCCGTTGCCGATAAGCGAAATAATATAATTTTCGCGGAGCTCGGCGCGGCGCGCTTTAATCGCAGAAAGCGACGCGCGCGCGGTGAAAACTCGTATAAGCTTCGGCTTTACGACGGTGATTATACATTAACCAGCGTTGAACCGCGCCCGATGCTATTACGGCTGGCAAAAGTGACATTCCGCTGGATGTTAAATTTTTCTCTTCGTACTTACGCAGCCTTAAATATTTGTGTGTCCGCTGCACTTTGCGTTCATTGTATAGTTCTAATCAAGCTCGAAAGGTCCAAGGATTACGTAGAATTCGCGGTATGGTGGTACGTATACAAGCTTAAGTTTAATAAGTTTTAAGAACTGATGCTCGTGCAAATTCGCCAAGTGTTTCTTTAGGGGGATTGAATACTTTTTTTTTATATCGCACTTTCGCGAATAATAAAGCACGCTTGAAAAGAAAAATTACAAGACACAACAAAAGGAGATTTCCATTTACAAATTAACGGCTCGACTATATAAGGTTATGTCAGAATATAATAATGCAGAGCTCAGATACCGGCACACTGTTGGAACTGTGTGTGTACACATATACGCATGGAATAGTATTATAAGACACCTTTAGTATCCGCGATACATTAGACGACAAGGTGACTGCTTATTCAGGTATGCAGATCGTATTCCGATGAGTCTGAATTAATACACCGCCAACTATCTTATTTATATATATAATTCACAGTATGAGTGTAAAGAAGATATACAGTTTGCGAATTTCTTACTTGCAGAATGCAGCTTTTTTGTGATTTTATTGCATATCAAGACAAAATAATTTACACAGTCTAGGCTAATTTACGTTCTTCTTAGAAACAAATATTATATTCGGAAGCATTTTTGATGGTGGAGCGGATTGCTTTAAAGTTTTAATTTTTTTATGCAAGTGGTGATTTATTTTTGAGGATATATTAAAACGAAAGTCTTAATTGTACTACGAATTAACAATAGAATTACAAAATAATAACCTCGTGCTAGAGAAGATTGGTTATGAAGTTAGTTAAGGTAGATATCATTATCTATAAATTTTATTGCTGTATCATAAACGAAAGTTAGATTCTTTTGAGGCCCCACATCAGTAAATACAAATATGGGATATTGTGGCGGAGCTTTGTCAGGCCGTTATTAAATATATAAAGAAACCTCTGCCATAATTTCAATCCCTGTCGACGGTAAAAATTTAGAGAGCGAGACTTACGGGAGAAAAAACGGAAATGAGATTTACTTTATTGATATAATTCTTTCTAAAATTGGAGATCTTAATATAGAGAAACTAGCTACGTATTCACGATTTTTTAAAGAATTCTTTAGGAACTATAACAGTTAAGTATTCACGTCAAATTTCAAGAGAAATTTATCAACAAATACTGGACTAGCGCGAAATTCAAAATAGCATAAGATATAATGATGTAATATAATTAAAATTATAACAATCGCAATAAGTCAATGTCATAATTACTGAAATAATATTTTTATTATTCGCTTATTATGAATAGGTATTTCATAAGAATTTTTATATATACTAATATTATGATTATAGAAATATTATGGTTCGACATTTTATAATACGGACTAAACAGAACTTTCTAAATGAGTCATACACCTGGGTATTAGGAGGAATGGCTCACGAATAATGTTATTATCAAAGTTATTATCGAAGCCGGTGAGCTTTGACTATTTTGATAATTGCACACATAGGCAGTAAGACGTTCAAAATTAACTACAATCAAGTTCGTAACTATTTTTTCTATAATATTTTATTCTAGATTACGAACTAATCATTCATAATCATTATAAAGTCTAATTTTAATTTATATTCAGTGTTTATGAGTTTTACAGGCAGTATTTACATAAATTTAAAATAAAACTTTGATGACTACGTAAATCATACGAACATTACTAATGGGCGAATTTAATATAAGCATCTACTATTTATTTCGAAACAATAAAGAGAGAATGGAAAAAATTTCGATTTCCCCGAGTGAATTCCGTAAGAGTAACTAAATCTTTCCGAATTCACAACAAGAATCGCGAATGCAGGCGCCGAATGCGAAATATTATATCAGAATGTAATCTTGATCGACCTCGCGAATGCGTATATATATATATATATATATATATATATATATATATATATATTTATATTGGCATGGGCCGTATTCTGACTGTTTCTCGCTCTCTCCCTCGCGCCGTTGCGAGAGAGGCACTCAGCCGTGTCGCTTGCGAATCGTTCCTTGCGTGCGCAGGTGTGTATCTAAGAAGGGCGTTGTATTCTCTCGCTTCTTTTACATGCACGCACGCACGCATACACACATGCGCGCGCACGACCGCACACGCACTACAAAGTAGACATGCTTCCAAGCCCGGTACAGCCCTCCGTCTCACGCTTGCCGTTTCTTAAAAACAGATAGGGAAACGAAAAGATCCGGCCCCCATCTTTACATAACCAGTGGAAAACTATCATCCAGTCGTCCGGATTCTTTTGAGCGACGCGCAATGCAAGTGAGTCGGCGCACATTATCGCTCGATTCGATTCATGACGATTTGTATTTTTATATAATTCATATGTGTGTGTATGTGTGTGTGCTGGTTCATCGAGTTTTGGTTCATCGGGAGGGCGTAACAACGGCCCAGGGGAAAGCTTATTGTATCCAAAGTTATCGGAGGGCCATCGATGCGATAACGCGCCCGACGAGGTGCTCTTTCGCGCATCGAATAAGCCTCTTGCACGCGAGGATCGAACGCTTTTTAAACACGTACCCGTTTCATTATAGGACTTGGAATACCAGTCGTTTATGTATAATACTGGCGAATGACGATGGCAATATAATAATTTCGCTGCTAGGCTTGGACGTATATGTATGTACCTATACATATACATATATATATATATATATATATATATATATATATATATATATATATATACGTACCATTGTTCGTTTCATTTCTTTTTCGTTCTTTCCTTATACACGAGAGAGTAATTTCCAATTCTTCGTCGGCTAATACCAGGCGCATCTTTGGGACGCGCGCACGGTTGTTTCTTATATAACGATCTACGATTCTTGGCTTAATGTGCAGCGCTGCTAGATCTCTATATACATTACATACATACTTGCGCATCATCTGATACTGCAGGGGTGGGCGCGCGCGCGCGCGCTCGTTGTGAAATCGCGCGCGCTTTTCTCCGCGAGAGTCGCGCCTCTCATCGTCGTGCGGGTTGACGCGCGCGAGCCTCACGCAAATAAAATTCCGAAACCTCGCGGCGCAGCTGCACCGCGTGGCAGACGGCAAGAGCTATATGTGTGTACGATTCTCAAAGAGATCGTCTCTCGTTCGAATTTCGTGTATTGGTTCTCGTGTCGTGCCCAATTATAACGATCAGATATTAGGTGTGTATATACATACACCTAATATATACCTGCAGCGTTACGTGTACATGGGCAATAAATATATATCGCGCTTTATTGTTATCAAAGTCACGACTATATACATATATATATATATATATATATATATATATATATATATATGGAAACTTAACTACAGTAGCGAGAGAGAGAAATAAAGATATAAAAATGGCGTGAAAATCTTTCAGAAACTGTTTTAGCGAAAAACTTTAGCGTGCTCGCGCTATAAACTGTATATCAAAGCCTAAAGCGGGCCCGTATCTAATACGTAATATCCGCATTTCTTTCTAACTGCATTACATACGCGCCATCAGAAAAGCAGTAAAGATCGCGCAACGCGAACGTGACGTACGCGCGTCAGGGAGCTACGCTGCCGTGTATGGCGTTCCACGACTCCGCGCATATTATCGCCGCGGCCGTCGGCGCAACAACTTGGGGAGGAAGGCGGGCAATTAAAAAGTAATGGCCATTATCTAATCGAGATTATCGGGCCATTAGGCCGAACGCGCATGCCCGCGGCTGTCGTCGAAGTTTACATTTATTGGAAAGCGTAACGCAGTTTCATGGGTAACGCGGTCTATGTAATTCTATACATAAAATGTTCCACGATGTTCTTTCCATTTGAATCGATAAAAACTAATAAAATATCCAGTTGAAATTCAATTACTGACAAATTTACTTTTTTTTTTAATTGGGATTTCCCTTTTTGGCCCCGAAAATGGAACGAGTGTAAAGTATCACACACCGTGCATAGTCAAGAGATCTATCTTAATCACTTTTTACATACATTTAGTTTCCTGAAAATCTACATCTAGGCAGATTTTTTGGGGTTCTCGTATTTTTAAGCCACTCTGTTATACGTCAGGTAAAATGTGTTTAAATTCAAAAGATTCAGAAAAAAGTTAAGTGTAACGAATTAGTTATAATAATGAATAAAATTAAATATAAATACTTATATAGATTCACTTATTTAACAGTTTTTGAAATTAAAGTTATTGAAAAATAAAGTAGAAACAACCCCAGCGTTTACCTTGTACTAAGGAATCCGCGGGCTTGGAAAGACACTAATTCAGTCGGTAATTAGTTACTTATTTTTAGTAGCTGAATTGACACTATTTTATATAATCACTATTAGGGGCGTTATATCCTTTCATTGTGAGCTAGTGAAAATCATCCCACTATGAAAAGCATGGGTGGAATTTTGACTATTGTAAAGTAGTAGTGAATAGTTTCCCAACTGTAAATACAAATAACAGGAGATAAGTAGGGAAAAAATGACTGATTTACCACTAAAGGTTTTACTGCTTTTAACAGCGGGGCGATAGTCAATAATTCAAATTTAACAAATACAGCTCCAAAAAAGCTAAACGAATGAAAAAGAAACAGTAGATACTGAGAACCATGTCTACTACATGTTGTCATTCTAAAAATAAATTCGTCAGTTATTCATTCATTAGTCGTTACAGTAATAATTACTTATTCGCATAATGCCGTCAACCACCGAGAATCGTGTTAATTTTATGCCGATTGAATCGCTCGCTTTGAATCAATTTACTGATTCGTTAAAAAAAAAAAAATGTTGACATTAGCCGTTTTCTAGTAAATTTCTTAGATTTAGTTATACAAGCATTAAACAAATGGATCTACATACTTAAATTTTTAATTTTTAATTTTTAATAATTTTTTGCAAAATCTTGAAGTCGACAGATTTTAAATGCATGCTCAAATCATTCTTATGATGATTTACATACCCATTGTGATTGCGGGACATTTGGCAGTGATATTCAGCAGTATGAATACTATAGTCTTTAATGTAAAGTAACAGTTCTATAGTGAAAATCAAATTCACCGACTAGAATAATAAAAAAATTAATGTAGTTTTAGAAAGTATAGATATAGATAGATACCGATCTAGCTATTCTACGCTCGATTTTTGAGTCCCGAGATCTTTTTATATACATTACCAGTTGTTCACTCGGTCACTTCTGTTTGTCTCTATCTCACTCTGCGTTTCTATATTCTGCAGCCTCATTATTTTTTACGCCTTCGATTCGCTATCTGTCTATATTATAATACTATATAACCGTTAACATGGTGTCGCGTTCGGGCCAGCCAGCGCGCGGCTCATTGTGCTCGTTTTGCGATTGCTCCGCATACTATACATACGGGGGGAGCGGAAATGGACATTTATCAGAGCGACGCGCGTTCACTGTTCGATATATATATATATATATATATATATATATATATATATATATATATATAATAAATTAATTCCTTATTGATTAGCCATAATAAAATCTTCGACGTGGGCGAGCGCCCTGACAAATCGTACAGTGCGCATACTATAACTCTTTACAGTTAAGTCGGTGCTGCCGCGGGGTCGAGGGAGGTTTGTTAGTTGGATGGAAGTCCGTTAATTTTTGCCCTCGGGCGCCACGAGAACGGTTAGATATATATATATATATATATATATATATATATATATATATATATATATATGCGCATATTGCGTCGGCGCAATGTGAGTAAAATTCATCACTGCCCGCTGCATCGGGATCTCCTGGTCCTCGGAAATAAAAACAAGGAGGGAAATACGCACGGGCCGATCGTAAA
The DNA here is from genome assembly GCA_018907035.1 of Sycobia sp. Sy_11. NCBI lineage: Eukaryota > Metazoa > Arthropoda > Insecta > Hymenoptera > Epichrysomallidae > Sycobia > Sycobia sp. Sy_11. The sequence goes on along the minus strand of JACCIC010000059.1, from coordinate 1,691,413 downwards.
TTCGTCATTCGGTCTCTTCCTCTATGTACAGAAGAGTCGCGAAATTCGCGTGCATATGTTACATTGGGTGGGGAGGGGGCGTCGAAAAAAAGTACGAAGTGTATAAACATATACTTTTCAATATATAGGTGAAAAATGTTTAGTAAAATTTATGCTTTTAACCCGGCAAAGTAGATTCTAAGTGATGGGCTAATTGCGTTATGGTGTATAAATTACGCGCTTTTGTAAATAATACCGTTTTAACGACCCCGCGGGGAGGATGGCGGAGAACTTAGCGCACGGGGCAATGAATCATACGAGTGCATCCATACGCATTGTGTATATGCGCGCGTGGATAAACCTGATGCGCGCGAGGGGGGGGGGGTACGATAATCCGATTCGTTTATGGAAAGTAATAAGGGGGATATCGAAGTGAATTAAATGTAAATTAACAAATGTTTAATAGCCCAGTACAAATTGATCGACTTACGTTTTATATATGATTGCGTAATGTATTAATATATTAAAAAGCGAGCATATGATTAAAAAAGTATTATGTTATCGTCAATTGAGAATTAAAAACAATATACAAATATAGAGGGCAACACATATGGCTAAAAGATTTGGTCGAGATTGAGCAAGGTGACAATTACTGATTATCTCTAAAGCCATTCCTGTCTAGATTTATAACCTATAAAGCACTTTTATTCATAAGATATGTTACTTTCTTATTGAAAATTAATACTTTTTTGCACTGTACTCGAAGAATATTTTTTTGACAAACATTCGTCTATTTAGCACTAGATTCTAAATAAGAACTAAAGTTTCGGGAAGAAAGATTTTTTACCATGCCGTATCTAAAAGTTCGGATTTTTCAACCACCATCGTTGATAAATCTTGTAAATTGCATGAGATGTCAGCCGCTGACTTAACTTGGAACTGATAATTAACTAAAAAAAAAGGAATAATGTCTATTGAAAGGAAGCAGTACGTTAATAAATTTAAAGTAAATTTTTGCAAGAAACTCGCAATACAATTATCTCGATACGACTCGGAGACGTAGTTATCGATGAATTAAATTTGTCACGCTCTGTATGCTCAAATTTGGATATAGCGAGACAGGTGGCGGAAGTGATATTTTTCTTTGTTCTTGACGATATTCGGAGATTTCCATCCCGCGGGTATGGTTAAAAATCTTATACGCTCCGCGCGACGAACGTTTGAACAGTTTCAAACCCGCGCAAATCTGCATAATTTCTCAATGTTCAATTTTCGTCCCTTGATGTGTAAAGTGCACTGTTAATCTATACCCGCAAATGTCTAGTTTCTGAGTTGTGGCCAATTTAAGTTCGGCTGAAGTTAGACGCATTGACGAATGATTGCCCATTCAACTAACGTATTTACAATTGTCGTAACTCTAATTGAGAATAACTAAGTAACTAATATATTTGCGAGCATATATGAATTACAACTGTCTGCCTGAAATTTTATTTGTTTTTTCAAATCAAAAAAAAGACAACGTGTTCCACAATATATCTAATTTAATTACTAAATAATTATAACTAAGAAAGTACCATGTCTTTAGAAACGACGCTGCTAGGACTTACAACTTTACAGGTCTTATTTTTCAGATAATCAGAGTTATCTCGCTCCAATTCAGACCCATATCTGGATTCAATTCAGCACCCATATATTGGAATCTCTTTTTGGTAAAATTCATCACACTAACAATAAGTGGCCACGATGTTTCGATGATGGAATTGATTCCAACTAGGACCAAGATATAATACTTTATTACAAATTGGTATATTGTCTTTTATTAAAATTAATTATATTACATAATTAGAGGATTTTTTTAAAACGACAACCTCTGCTTTTGACGCTGGATTCTAAAAAAGAATAAAATTTGAAAGAAAAATATTCGATGGAATCAAAGTCCTGAAACATAGTTTACATGTCATTGATGCTTGATGTTTGTCAAATTTACTCCCATTAAGTTAATTATTGGTCTGTCTATGGCAATAAATTAACCCAACTTTAATTGACAATAATAAAGTAATTATAGATTTGTGGGTATGAGACTCAATGAATCTATTGCGACAGTAGATATTTTCATTAACAAAAATCCTTTGATTACATAGTACACTTAATTTACATACAAGAAAGTATAGTAATTTGTAAATAAGAAAGTATTATATCTTCAGAATGGTACAATGTTAGATTCTAAAATTTTGAAGACTGATCCCAGTCTGTGTTAAATGTCAGTCGAATTCAAAATCTGGATCACGTGGTTAAGCATTCAAAATAAAGGAAATATCATGGAAAGGCTGTGGTATAATGCTCTACGGAGAGGAGAAGGGAGCAACCGAGAAGTATATAGATGTTGTAAACAGTAAAGCGCATTATGGAATAAAGATTACAGGAAGATACATATACCATATTACCTAGTTGGCAGTCATAAAGTGCATTACGCACATATAATTCTTCTCTCTACACCTGACGTGCGTGCAGTGTTTTCCTCGACCCGAATTATTTTCCGCAAAAATAAAAAAAAGGAAAAATCGGATCGTCGCGCCCTCCGTTCTTCCTCCCTTTGCCAATCATCTGTTCTGTGTTCCTCAAAACTTATTATTTCACCAGCAGACTCCTGATGCGCAAGCGAACATCAAAAGGGTGGGGGGAGAGGGTCATACGCAAAAATTACGCGAAACCGTTATCGCCCGTGCAGTACCAAAAGATAGGACAATACTGTAACGGCGGAACGGTTATGCACGCGTGCGCATGCGGCAAGAAAATAATGCTCTCATTAATTGACCGCATTCTCCCTACTTCTGTGTTTTATTCGCGCAGCGGCGTCGGCCCCGCGCTCTGCCCAATGCTCCAGTGTATATATATATATATATATATACGCACACACGTACATACATATATTCACCGCTGCATAAATTACGGCCGTCTGTCCACTTAATGAAATGGTTTTAATACACCGCATGCAGGAGATACTTCTAATGCATATATGACTTTATATATACGTGTATCAGTACAACGCGTGATTTCCCGCTTATATATATATATATATATATATATATATATATATATATATATATATATGCACACACCAATGTGCGCACAAGCACATTTAGCGCCCATTAAAAAACTCATTCGAATGTAGAGAGAGATAGAGCGAGAGAACGACGGCAGAGGGGGAGTACAGTGAAAAAATTTCCTCACATGGTCTTCGCGCAATAAATTTTCCGCAATGTAAATCTTCTCTCTTGCGCGTTCGGTCGAGGAGATCTGCGCGTACGTATACACATATATACGAAAAGAAGAAAACTGCTTAGAAAGCCCATATTTCGCGCACGGCACTGATTTACAACACCGCCACTGTCGATATCTCTCTTCCCACCCTCGTGTCTTTTTCGCACGCTCTCGTGCGCACACACAGACACGTACAGGCACTGGTATATACATATATATATAAACATATATATATGCATACTAACGTGTGTGTAATGCACATATATAAATTGATTTAAGACGGTCTCTTCGATTACTATATATCTATCTATCTATCTATCTATCTATATATATATATATATATATATATATATATATATATATATATATATAGATATATATATACTCCATACTGCGCCGCGTATGCATCCAAAAGAGGATGACCCCGATATACGTATGTATAAGCTTTATACTCGAATATAGCGCGCGACTAAACGCAGAGCCACAGGTGGTTCTCGCCGCAGGTGGTTCTAGCCGCAGGCTTCGGTCCTTCGAATCCTTTTCCTTTTCCCCCTGCACGTGCCCGCGCGCACTGCCTCGGCACGGCTCTAAATGCGGCTAAACAGTACATAAGAGCAATTTATTATACAGAAGAGATACGCTCGCGAGTCATCGTCATTATATGTGTAATTGTATATATATATAGCATCGGCAACTAGTGCACGAGACGATGGTGACGCGACGCCGTGCGCACCGGCTGTCAGGATTGCTGATTATCACGCGGCTTGAATCTTCCGCGTATATATATATATATATACATTTGCCCGTGCATATAGAAACCGGCGAGGCATTGTTTGTATTATATATAGATTTAATCCTAAGTTAGTCTCCCAGTCTGCTCCGTGCCTGTAATATATACCCTTAAAAAATGTGTTGGAATATCTTTGCATTTGCCAAGATTCCAAGATAAAATTAATAGTGGTTTTCCACACACAAGTATACATCATAAAATTACACAATACATTTATTTTGTTTGTCTTTCGAGCTCAATCGCGCTGCTGCTGCTGCTGCTGCTGCGATCGCTTGAAGTAAATTATTTTTCTGCTGATGCAACGTCAATTTTCTATAAATTCCGAGTTAAAATAAATTAAAATTAGAAAAAGATAATACAAAAAACTTTTTCGAAATTCATATATTTATAAGTGAGAAAAAGCTTGTGGTAGTGTAGTGTTAATGTCATGGAGTGAATTGTGCTTAGCAACGAGTATACAATTCTAGAGCCCGTGTATGGTCTCGGGAGGAAGTAGTCGGTAATCAATTTCCGGTTTATTAATCAAATTATTGGAAAAGTAGAGGATATTAGAGTATCATGTATAGGATGCTAAGCGACTGAAGAATCTACGAATTAGAAATTAAGGACTAACTAACAGAACCTGATATTCGTAGCTAGCGAATAACAAGGGGGTGACTTGCACTAGTAAACGATCGTTTAAGAAAGGTTAAACTACGGTTACTGCTCATATAAACATTGACCTGTATTAAACTGCCTGATAATTCTAATGACTGTCATTCACTTATCGTATTTAGAACCCAAGAAAATTGCTTTATCATCACATATATATCAGTTATCTATTTGATTCACATTGAGCGAGTTGCACATTTCCTTAATCATCGCTGTAAGAGCACATCATTAAAGAAAAACAAATCTCTCTGATTATGCTATATTATTCAATTAAAAACCCTTCACCAATAAAATTAGACATGGAAGATTATAATAACTTTTTATGATCGTTATGGAAACTATAAGAAGCTCTAACTCATGGGAGATCAAATTTCGTAAGCAGGCCTTTTGATTCATATTAGCAGTTTAAACAAGCTTTTACGAGAGACTAACTCCGGAAGTATGATTTATTTTATTAACTATACTGTTTTAAAAAATAGCAGACTAAATTTTGGATAAATTATGTATTGTTCGACGTATTGATTATTTCTTAAGGCTAATTGCCGGCACAAATTGTGAAATGATATTGAACGACAAAAGTGATCATTTCGTTGATTTACATTTATAAACATGTTCATAACGGCTATTATTCTATTATTTTACTATAGATTAAGAAATAATTAGCAATAATATCTTCATTAAAAATTATAATTTCAAGTTTTATTGAGTTTTTAAGAAAATCATGAAAGGAATTACCTTTTTTTTAAATATACGTTTAATTATTCAACATATGTCATCATCATCTATTAGAGGCCTTAATTTGAGGGAAAATATGAAATTGTACACATGTAGGTGAGAGTACCATATTTATGGCAATGACACAACGTTAATTGGAGCTAATCAGACTCAATCTAGCCTGTATTCGTGATCCATTTTGTTTATATTCAAACTTTTCGCGAATGAATCACGCACCACGATATTCTATCTCCTACATTACCGAATATTTCTACTTCTATCCTAGATTTTAAAATTATTGTATCCTCGTCGTCGTTAATATGCGTTACTCTTTCGCCAAATCAACGCAGTCCATTGTAATCAATAGAGACCGTACAGCAACACGAGCATCAGTCATATTCTCTCTAAAAATATCCGCTACTGTAAAAAAAACAATCCAATATTAAGTATTTTTTTTGTCAAAATTAAAGAAAATAATTATTTTGTATTATGTAGCGTTCCTATTGGTTGTGTGTGTTTTCGGTCCGATTCTTCAATGCCCTAAACTAAACATTAACATCTATATTATTACGAATAATTATTTCAAGATCTATATAGTATTAAAAATTTTACTTATGTCGACTGTTTTGAATTAAATTAATAAACATTTTTATCTGTCTTACAATCTTTATAATACAATATATTAGCTAAAATAATGACAATCAGATTGTCCTTGTTTATTATCACTCGAAAAATATGAAATAAAACTTATTACTAAAAATAAATTATATTAAAAATTAAAAATAATAAAATAAAATAAAAATAAAATAATAAGTAAAATAAAAATAATAAAAACAATATTTTATGTTAGTAAAGGACAATCTAACTAGTTCCACCACCTATTTTCTCCTTTGGTATCCGACGTTTCAAACCGCTACGGTGCATCTTCAGGAACTACACTAAGATCTATATAAGGTTTGAAAATCCATTATATATATATATATATATATATATATATATATATATATATGTGTGAATGAATAAAACATGGTATATTACCATTTTGTTTGTCAAAAGGAAAATCGCTTTCATCGATCAAATTTAGTAGTCCGCTGTATAAGCAGCTTTAGCTTCAGTACAATCACTTGCCTGCATTCATCGATGACCTAAAAACATCACTCGGAACTAATTTCTGACGATTTAAGAACTGAAATATTATTAATTGCACTGTGCTGAATACTGACGTGCATCCGAAGACCGTATACGATGCCAATAATCCTTTATCGGCTTCGTGCGTGTAAAAAAAGAACCCGAATTTTCAACCATGAACATTATAAATCTCATAGACAAAATTCCATAAATTGTTTGACTATGCTCTTTTTAAAAAAATATTCATTAAATCTAAATCCCTTCTGGTTCTTTTATATATACACATACACCGTCTCTGTTTCGACTATGTAGATGAGGAAATTTAATAATGAATACTCGTCTGTTTTATACGTCTCGAAAACATCCGCGTATAGCACATGGAGAATATAATACGCAGATACGAGATTTTATTAAATAAGCCTGCACTGGTTTGAGAATTTTCAGCAGCATCGCGTGACGTGTTGCGCAATATGTTTTTTCCAAGAATAATTTAAAAAAAATTATACTTTTCTTTCCGTATCGAAATAAAATTTACCAACAATAATATAGTTTAATTTTAACAGTAATTGTAAATCGATTATTATTGACTTCTCATCCTATACATTATGTGCATTATGAACGCTTATATTGATTGAATACTTGTCAAAAAGTATAAAAATTTAAAAACACTTTAGAAACTTCTAGTGACAAATTACGACACAAATTTGCTTCCGCAACGAAATAATATATACTTACTTGCCTTCTGACAGTGGGACAAAAATACACTCATGATATTGTTTGCTTGAAACTTCGTAACTCGAAAAAGACGTCCCGATGCGACCAAGTTAGTCCGTAACATTGAATGTATCTTTCAAGCTTGGACACTTTATTCTACTTTGCGGTGGGCGCTAATGGATTATCCGGATCATTTCTTCCCCACGGACATTTCATTTTCTTTCTTTCTTATATATAGATACACTCGTACACACTCACCTACACTCACACACTCGCGCGCGCGTAATTATACATAGGTTATCTTGGTTATCCCTACCGCCTGTATGGATATAAACGAAAATGAATTTACTGGCTCGACTTAATTTCCAAAGTTCCATCGCATAATACGCAAGGCACGCCTAATTCTACAAAGGATAAATTCGATAAACAAACCACGTGGTATTCAGCTACAGGCCTACGAACGATAAATGCATCTGGAGATGGCCCTGTTGTCGCTCGCTTAATAGCGGTTCGTTGAACGGGTCGTGCCGCCCATACGCTCGGAGGCAATTCTATTGGATACGCCGAGAGGGCTTGCGGATCTTCCATTAGAAAGTTATCTCGTTTTGAATATTCAAGGATTTAATACAGTTTCAGCTTTTTCTCTTCCACAATTTTTGGCAAAAAGAAGATCTTTTTGCTCTTTTAAAGGCGATCCACTAATTTATTTACCTCATATGTATTGCGTGCAGTGCATATATAACACCCGCCTATCATATTGATAAATTATTATCAATGTTACCTTTCTAATTTTTCTGTATATCTATTTTTTCATAAATTTGACGTTCGTCAACAACATTTCTATTTCTTTCATTATTAAAATTTTCGTCACGTAATATAAGTCGTGACAATTATGAGTTTCTCAGATATTATTCTAAATGCGCAGGCATAAAAAATGCTTACAACTTATGATTATACAGTTATGTAAGCTGTTGTAAACAAAATTATTACGCGAACATAAAGACTTGCTAATATATAATATTTACCTCTTTGAGGTTACCAATTAATAATCCATTCTTAGATTTTGAAAATTCATATAATAGTGCGTTTTTTTTCTCGTTACATTTCTCTATATTTTACAGTCGTCAAATGTTAGGTCATTGAATATGAATTTGCAATTTATTATGTTTTTCAACTTGAGTATATAAAGAACAAAAGATTTTGATTCGTTATTTTATAAATTTCTTAATAAATAAAAAATAAAATATTATCGTTAACCATTATAAAATATGCATAAATAGAAGTCATCGATAAGTACAAAATTATTTTATGCTCTATTAGTTATTACATTTCAGTATAGATGTTCTGTGATATTTATTAATAAATATAATTGAATATAGTTATTGAAAAACCGTTGTATTTAACAATTTGTCTCGGATTAAAGGATTTTATTATTTATAAGTGATTACGATTTTGTCTGTACTATAAACCGTAGGATTTCAAATGACCCACTGACCGCGAAAGGCTGTTCCGCTAGGATAATGGATAAATCAATTAAAAATGCCGCCCGCAAGCTCCTTGCGAAAATGATCGATCGAAAAACACGAGTTTATTACAGTTAAATTGACAGCAAAAAACTTTAATCCACTTTTCTGAACGACACACCCCGTTATAGGGTAAATATGATTTTGCTAACGGATAGCGATGATTAGGCGCTCTCTTATCTTATGTCTTTTTTTTTTATTTTGAAATATCCAAGAATAGAACTTTATTACTTTCTGACCAATAAAAAAGGGAAATCAAATGAATATATTCGTTAGTATACAAGATTTTGTAAATTATCTTATAAAGACAATTTATTTACTTTTTTTTATATTATGACCATTTTACATATTTCACGGGTACCTCTATTCCGTAACTTCATTACATAAAAACACGATTACAGAAAGATATTCCTTTTATTTTTAGAATTTCCATCAGTCATGGTATAATTATGAAATAAACAGCGGATAATTATATTTTTAAATTCTGATCTACGCATCTTAAAGTTCATTGGCTCGTTATTGATTTTTCAAAATCTCACGCATATACAGATACATAAAATGAATATATTACATTAACGACACAAGGTGCATTTCACGGCCTTAAGCATCTTTCACAATCTGAATACAACGCACCTGGCAAAGAATCACTTTCACTCGTTTCAATAAATGCCGATATTTTCGAATTTATTCAGCGTTTAGCCATTAGGAAGTAGAAGAGAATTAAATTTTCATGAGTTACCTACATAAACGTATATTCTGTATGTTTTATAGAGTTTGAAAGGTTTTTTGTCACGATATAACATTGTTTCCCGTGGTTATATTTAAGCTACACGGAGTAGTCTCGTATAGTATAGTATCATACAATTTTTAACGGAGATTTTAATCATTGGCGAATTGCAATTGGTACTCCATATAGGCTTTTATTTTTAAGAAAATAAATGAGCAAATCCCATACATAACGAAACGTCTATTACTTTAGTCCAGTATATAGACGTATACATCAGGAAGCTCATTCTCTCCGATCGGACGCGAAGACGATAATATTTTTCGACCAATATGCTTCCGGCAATTTCGGCCTGACAAGGATGAAGCCTCGTCTGGAAAGAGAAAATATCGAGGAAAAATACCGTCCTGCCGTGCCGCCGCCGCTGCCGCCGCCGTCGTCTACACCTCGGCGAGAATAAACTTCTGTCTTTACCGCCAGAGTTGTAACTTCGCCGCGGCTCTCAACGGACATTTTTTTTGCTTCTCCTTTCGACAACTTATCACCCCTAACATATTATCGGCTGTACGGATGTCTTTTGTTTAACGCCGTTAAATACATCACAAAAAGAGAGATTTTTTTCGTTTTGGGCGATATCGCTACGATTTTTTCGGGAATTAAATTTTAAATTTCGAAAGGTATTTAATGATTTTGACTTTGGATGGCGCAGCGCATGCGCTAGATCTTTATTTTTTAACCTTCAATTGTGACCTGATACAATACTCAATCGCTCTATGCAAGCGCAATACAATATGGTACATACTTAGTAATTGATCTGGTGGCATATATATATATATATATATATATATATATATATATATATATATATATAGGTGCGTACGTGCGTGGCAATGGATCTCATGTTCTTGGACACTATTGCAGGAGGACCATATTATTTATATACATGTGCCCATACATGCTCAAGCTCAGTATCTTTCTCACTCTTTACGTCTCTCTCTCTCTCTCTTTCTCTCTCTCTTTTCTTTCTTTATGGCTCAACGGCTGCGGTAACAGCATTACCGAGATATTATTACCCTGCGCATGCAACTCTTGCATTATTATTATATCGGCAAAGCGCGCTTGGCATTCGTCGGGCAACCAGTGCGCGCAGCGGGCGACCTCGCGAAAAACTTGGCGAACAAGGCCGTTGCCATACATCGGTCGCGACGTATTTTATATATATATATATATATATATATATATACTCTATATTAAGATGCAATCTCCAAAAACAGCTCACAAGTACTCTTTTCTATATACACCGTGTTCCCGGAATAGCTTTCCAGTATGACTATATATGAGATTGGGATCGACCAATGGACCGATGTTGATCAGGCAATCACAGCACATAGATTTTGTATTCAGAAGATGGCTGAATTTCTATGAATGCGCCATTCCGACGATTTGTTAGAAAACAACGAGACCGATGAAAAGTCGCGCAGAAAAAGAAGTTGTTTTATATCGAATGTTGACTACGAAACTGTCTGAAAAACTAGGCTTGTTTTTTTAATTTCTAAAGGCTCGTAGATTGTAATTATATTTCACGCGTCGTGATTATTTCATGAACATAAGTATCGATCGATACCATTACATATTCCCCTGGAAAATTATTAACGCGCTTACATATGTAGATTATAAGGACTGCTATGTGAGTACTTTTACTACTTTGTTAGATGTATGTTATAACGCGTATGGTATGGCGCTATGTATATCGGCGTCCCTCTCTAGATCCATGGCGAGCTATACTACATAAACTGCGCCTTACTTCTCTATTTTCTCGCTCTCGATATCCCTTCGTAATTTCGTCATACTCTTCATTATAATATGTATGTATATATATATATATATATATATATATATATATATATATATATATATATATAGGCGATCGCGAACGCGCGAACAATGACGCTGTTCCATTCGATAGTTTTGCAAAAGCGCGCGCAAGATTTTTTTTATTTTTGTTTTGCTTATTCTTATCCTCACCTCGCCTCACGCTTTCCTTATATATTGTATATTATTTATCGTGGCGAGCTGAAGTACACGCGCATGACAGTCAAAAGATTTATCACTGTAGTGTGTGTGTGTGTGTGTGTGTGTGTGTGGGTGGGTGGGTGGGTGGGTGTGTGTGTGTGTGTTGCATGCCACCACTGCTACTCAATGCTATTCTCTATAATATAAAACTGGCGCGAACGCGGATTTTTTTCTGCGGCTCTCCCGACAAAGTTCATATGCATTTACCTCTCTATTCAATATATATATAAATGTGCTACAATTCTTCACGCTCGATCTTTTACGTTGCTCCATATATTGGTCGTGATTAAAAAATCATTGTTCCCGCGTCTTAGGTTAATCGGTCGATCTATACCATAAATTGTGCAGTGTGATTAGTCGGCAAGTTACTTTTTTATAGTATATAAATACATACGAAGGATAAAAAACTAGTTAAATGTTGATTAGAAGCTGTTAGAGGAATCCATATTCTCGCGGATAAATGGCGTATTTATAGAGATTAATATTTGTAATTCCCACATATATATGTTCCAGGGTAAACGTTTAATTATCCATAAAAATTTCTTAACGTTATTACAACGTGAAAAGGTTAACGACTCAAGTTCTCTTCATGTAGATTATATATATAAATGAAATTTCTATCGTGTATCTTCTCTTTTTTATTTGTTTTTGTTATCATCCATATATTAAACTGACTATATTTCCGCGTTTCAACGATTGGCTTTTAATACAACAAGAAATTCACAGAGGCACTGAAGGCGAACAGTTTTTAATTTTAGAAATGAACAAATGAACTCTTCGACATACTTCAGTCTCTCTCTCTCTCTCTCTTCTCTCTCTCTCTCCTCTCTCTCTCTCTCTCTCTCTCTCTCTCTCTCTCTCGCTATCTCTCTCCCTATGTATATACACACACACACACACACACATATATATATATATATATATATATATATATATATATATATATAATACACGCATCGAGAATGCGGAAGAACATTTATATATATGTGGCGCAAAACAGTAACATATTTTTCACATATTATTACCTCTCCCTTTCTACTGATGCGTCCTTATTAGCAAACTCAATAGTAATAATTAATAATAATAGGTAATCTTGTCCCGCCTCTCGGTATATGCGCTAATTTGAAATGCCGGACCGCGCGAACTGACGGGTGAGAGTTATCCACCAATAAAAAAACACTGCCCGGCGACATGACGCGCCCACCGAATGTTCTCAGACGATAATATACAGTTTATGTATACACAATATCTATGCTCGCGGCGCGCGAGATTTGTGCTAGAAAGACGCGCGGTCTTATAATCTCGCTGATCCATCGAAGAGAACTAGTACATGCGAGAGAAAATTGTTACAGAAAATAGCAATATAGTCGTTTGATCATTAGCGAGATGTGTATACGCGTCTCTGAATGGGGCGCACGAAAATCGAGACGACGACAATTGTATCTTTCCACTTCCACATAACTATTATCGAACACTGCGGATCAAGAAACAAAGTATCAAAACTATCTCTACGGGTCGAAAGTTCTATGGCTTGTTCTGCTTATAATCGTTCGAAAGAAGGTCCGCGGTTCGCTGACATCGAAATGGTCGAAGTTTCATTTTTATGTTAAATTCAAAGATTCAAAAATAAGAAACAATGAGAAGATTATAAAAGAGATCCTTTTTCAAACTCTTCTCTTTCTCCGTCTTATCAAACTCAGAATCATCATCGACTGATTGGACCTATGAAAATTTAATTGAAAAGTAATTTTTTTCAGACGATTGCGTAGAACCTTGGGCCTGTAATAGGCTTAATACGGGTTAATAAGGACGGTAATCCGGCAGACGTGGAGAACATCATAATATCTAGAATTAGCCAGTTTCATTACTCTAATGACCTCGTCTAAAAGTTTCTCATCTAAATGAAATGCCGTTTGCAATCTTTTTATAGCAATTAAATTGTATGTCCAATAGAACAAGACCAGTTATAAGACATTTATGGTCGTTAATAAAATGGATAAAAAGATATTCGACCAGTGTTTGATCTTTTTGTTCCGGCTATTATAAATATAGGTATTAAGAATGTTCATTGCTTTTCGATTATACAATTAATTTGAAGTTACAATTTTGTCTATAGTGCATTAGTTTTACATTTAAATTTTCTTTGCTTTTTTTGATCTCCAGCTTTGGGCAGCTATAGAGTATCATTCTTTAGACCTTCATACTTAAACCATTTTTTAGCGTTAAAACTAGCAATGACTTGGCTTATAAAACATCTAAAGTATTGAAATTTCTACCCAGGGATAATCATGGTGATGATGCGAAATTTTATTTCGCGCCTCCATCGATATTGGGAACTCCAATTGTCGCCATGGACTCTCGTGGCGAAATTGTAAATTCACATAACCTGTTGGCTTGCGTAGACATGTTGGTATACTATTAGAAATCCACGCCCCCATTTGAGTCCTCCATACGAATAAGCATTTCCTTCTTTGATTTGATCCCTCATAAAGCCTTTAATTAGATTCCTCAATTCCATCGTCCGTCGCCGTCATATACCACTCAGCAAATTTGCTTTTCCTTTTGAAATGCCGAACGGCATTCAAAAAAGAACTGTGCTACTCTGGTCCACCAGAGGTCGGCATATTTGTCGCAACAGAAGAGAGGTAAGGGCGTACAGGAGATGTTTGATAGCGCAAGCAACTTAGTCTTTTTTCCTTTTCTCGTTTCAGTCTGCACCCAGTTAAAAAAAAATTTGGGTGCGCGCGTCACCAAACGCGTTCAAACCAGTGCAGCGCTCCGTTAGTAAAATTGACGTTTGTCGCTTTCATTTTTCAAAGGCCGTTTCGTTGAATAAACTTTGTAGAGAACTACTATTGTGTTCTTTGAGTCGCTTTTGCTGCACACCAGAAAAGATTCAACGAGGATGAGAGTCAGAGAGAAAGAAAGAGAGAGAGAGAGAGAGAAACAAATAGGCGGCTCAGCTAATCTCGGCTAAGCTATAACTTTTCGATACGCACGCGTACTTTTAGCAGCTTTTAACTTATACTATTATTAGATTAACTTTTCATTCGTTTGTGATTTGGTATCTCTTGGCTATAAATACTAATTCAAATGAAATTTAACTAAAAATTATATTTGAATTTAGAATCAGTAATTCAGGATATAAAAATTATCCTTTGTCTCACAATAGGTAATAAATTTATATACAAGTAGTACATAAATTAAGATAGAGCAGAGACAAATTGTCCTTTGTGAAAGGAAATCCTCAAGATATTCACGTTGAGAATAATTCTATTAGATTAATTTAAAAACATTGATAAATAATTCGTTTATTTATATAAACTAAAGTGATTTCTAAATGACTGTTTCTGTTTAAGTTCTCTGTTACTTAATAAAGGCTCTATATAAGTTATTATTCTAACAGATACTTGGAATATGTTTAAATATGGTTTTATGATCTCCTGTTTCATAAATGTCGGATACTAATGAATAATTATTATCGAAAGTCAAAATTAACAAAAAAAAATACTGAGAGGTCACGTCCTTTAAGTGGAGCAAGTACGACGGCTATTGCTGATATATATATATATATATATATATATATATATATATATATATATGCCATAATAAAGGGTCGAGTATTATAAGCATATACGCTCCGAGTCAAGGCAAGACCGCCGGCCGGCAACTGGCGTTTATATCTGTGTATGGAGAAAAAACACAAGCAGGGTGAACGCGCTTCGCTCTGTTTTTGACCTTGGGTCCACCTTATAATTTTCCGAATTTCATCGATCATTTGCATGCGCGCCTGTGGGTCGTATAATATTTACAAGCGTAACGAGCGGTCGCGCGCACGCTACCGCGGGTTATTTTTCCCGCACCGTGGTGTCAATACAGCGCATTCATTTAATACTTGTACATTACGTATTATATAGCCCGGCGCCGATGCGTGTTTTTTTAAGGTGACGATTTTCAAAAGGTCGTAAACTGTGTGCTTCGCGCGCAGCCTTCTGCTATACTATATAACATGCATACACACACGCGCGCGCGCGTGTAATAAATGAACACGAAAATGTATATAAGTACGATGCAGTAGCCCCAGCTGCACAGCGCCGCAACGCATCATCAGGCGCACGATGTCCTCGCGCAGTATCCTATATAATAATTCGATGAGAGAGAAAGAGAGAAGAGAGAGAGAGAGAGAGAGAGAGAGAGAGAGAGAGAGAGAGAGACGCAGGAGTCGACGAACACGATGATGCGTTCAGTGTGTGCTGCATGGAACGAAAACCGCAGGCGGCGATGATGGGTGTCGCCCCGTGATGCAGATGCGCATGGGGAACCAGTCTCGCGAGGAACATTGCGCGTTCTCGTTTTTTGTCGTCGTCGTTGTTATTACTTTTTTTTTGTTTTTTTTTTTTGCTTGTTTTAACTGACGCCCCGCGCTTGCTGTCGGTCATCGGAGCGCGCGCGACTCTGCGGTTCCCCGCGTCGCGGGCGCTCGTCTCGCGCGAGAGTCGTGTTTTCGTTTGCGGCGAGGAAATCGGCGTGTTTGTTGGGATTTTTGTCGTTGTTGATGTTATTATTTTTGTTTTATTGTTTTTTTTGTTTTTGAAAAGGAAGCGCAGTCTACTATTACCTTTCGATATAATTAAGATTTTGGAGAGAACGCGAGTATCTAAAGCTTTGAGAAAAGTACTTGCACTTTCTTGTTTATGACTCTGTGTCAAAATAGCTATAATTACCGAAAAGTATATAAACAACTATTTAAAACGGCCACTGAACTTGCGCTTCATACTGCAAGTGAGAAATGAATATTCAACGTGTGGTAGGGGGCCAAATTGAAAAAAAAAAACACGAATATGGCCTACGCGAATCGACATATCACACGGAAGCGAAATTAATTCATTTTTTTATCTGACAAGCACTACAATTTATCATAATTTGTAATTCTATGAATTATTTCGAGAGAATTCACAATGTTTCTTTCGCAGTTTTTGCTTTAGCACGTTTTTTGATTTATTTATTTTGTTTTAACTCATTCTTTTTCTTTTTCATGTTGTAACTGATAAAAGGAATTTTACTAGATATATTTTCAATTTCGTTATTACAGTTATTTCAATTCACATTGACCATATTTATTGAATTTGATAAATGTATCAAATACTTTTTGATATATATGTACGTTTAAAAATTATTTAATTTTAAATCATTATTGTTATTATTATTATTGTTATTGTTATTGTTGTTATTATTATTGTTGTTGTTATTATTAGATATGGAATATAATGTGTTTGCCGTAATTGTACTCGTGGTAGCGCACGAAAGAGGTTTATTGTATAGTAATTACAATTTTTTTTTCATTATATCTTATAAGTTTAAATGGGTTGTTCAGTGAAAGAAAAAAGGATCGTTTTACAGGTCATGCCAATTATTTCTCCTATAAGGCTTTACGCGCATGTGAGCCTGCGCACGTGCGAAAGAAAGTTAATATAATATTAAGATTTACGTATTTTCTATCGAGGCCAGAAGAATTGTTATAAAACGTCGGCTTTACAGTGCTATAAAATTAAAATTTGCCACAATAAATGTCGAAATCGCGGCGGGGCGAAGGGGGAGGGGGCTGATGGCAGTAGGGCAAATATTCGGCACTTTGTTAAAAGCAGAGACGCGCTGCCAATTGGAAAAGCGAAGCCCCCATTTAGCTCTCTTTCTCTCTGCGGCTGAGCTCTCCTCCTAACCCCCCCTCCCCCTCCCCCCACCACCTCCGGGGCTTATTCTCTTTATTTTCTCTCTCGCGCGCACTGAACATAACAATTCCGAATGAGCATCCAGAAAGCGCCCCGGCGAGCGACACGGCAATGCCCGCTCCTCTCTCACACAATCTCTCATTTGCTTGATTGCAGGGAAGCGACGGCAGCGGTAGCAGCGACAGCGGCGGCAGCAGCGGCAGCTCGGCAGACGCGGCTTTAGGAGGAGCGCTCCGGTCGCCGGCGGTCATCCGCGTCATCCGCCAGCGCGTCGACGACGCACGCGAGCAGCAGCGAGAGCCACGTCCTCTTCTTCGCCCCGTGACACGAGAGAGAGCCACCCCCCTGGCAAAATGGGCGAGCGCCGCGGCACGAAGGCCCTCGAGCTCTGGTGCAGAAGGATCACCGACGGCTACCCGGGCGTCAGCGTACAGAACATGACGACCTCCTGGCGCGACGGCCTCGCCTTCTGCGCGATGATACATCACTTCCGGCCGGATCTCATGTAAGTCGGCCGTGGCAGTACGGCCGTTTTGTATTTCCTTGGTTTTTTTCTCGTACATTTTTATGTTTTTTTTCCTTCTGTTTTGTCTGTTTGTTTGCTTTTCTTGGTTTATTTTTTTCAGCGACTTTACTTATTTCGCGCGCCACTTTACGTTTCGGCTCGCTCGCGCGCTTTGCGCATTCGATCCGGGGCGGAAGCGCTCCCGCGGAGTTTCCGTATTACAATACGGGGTCCCCCGTGGGTCTCGGGTCGGCATTTTCTCTCCGCAGCCTCGAATTTTTCGTTTCCCTTCGTTAATTCCGCGACGCTCCTCGCTTTCTCGCGCGCGCATTTATTATCCCATGTAATCGATTTTCAATTGCCGAGAGTCCCGATGCGCGCCTGCCTCCCGCTCTCCTGACCTGCGAGGAATACTTATTAAGCTCGGCATTGTAGTTACACGATGTTGCGCTGTCCGAATATAAATTCATAGTTATACCGCTTATCTTTGCATCTGAGGAATTCACGGTACACACTGTTATAAATTTTGTTTGCCTGCTAAACTTGCGTGGAAATTAAATACTCGGTGGTACAAACCATAGTTCATTTTATGTTAACAAATTTTATTTTTTTTTACAACTTCATTGTTCTGAACTTTTTTCATTTGATCGAGATGAAGTCGCGGTTTTTAGTTGTTAAGAGAGAATATGTTATACATATTATAAAACTTATCATTTCTACAATAGATATTATTACCTATAATTTAAATGGTTTAAGACATGTTTGGAAGCTGTAATATAAAGTACGTATACAAATAGTATCTAAAATCACTAACCGTAAGAGTCGACGAATCAAATAAGCTCCAATTTGAAGATATTGTTGTTAAATACATTGGTTATGCTATGAATAGAGGAATCCATTGGAACATTGAGAAAAAGTTTTATCTTAACAGTATTCATTTTTTAGTTAATTATTAATTGCATTTTCACAAATTTATTTAAAAAATTTTTTCTTCCATTTGCTTGAATACAATTACTTCAGTTTAAACCAATATTTGATCCATTAGCTTCATTGAAATTCTACGGCTAATGACTTTGGATTATTATGGCATGGATTATTATGGCATTCGATTATAGCATCGAATCCTGTGGATTTGAATAGGTCTTGAATCCCTCGAATATTAGATAATAATGTGTACTGACTATACCAAAAATGAAAAACAATATTATATATAAATTATTATTTATAAATAATCTTTGCAACGTATTTCAAATGATTTTTTATTTTGCCATTTAAATAAGACGTGTCTCCTTAATAAGTCCGCTAACAGTTGCTATATTAAAAGTAAAATTTAATTTATATTTTTCGATACTATTATAAACTATCTGTTGTTGGTACTCTTGACAAGATGGTACCAAAACATTTTTATCTACTATATATTCATTTATTCAGCGACGTTTTCAATTCTGATAAAAATTAAAATTATTATAATGGCGTCAAACAATTTTCGAAACAACAAGTTTAAAGCTACAATGAAGAAAAAAGGTCTATTGCATGAAAATTTACGGGGAGCTGCTAGTTTCATCATTTTTCTAGCTTTCGGTTCCACTGTACAACGAACGATGAAAAAACTCAAAAAAACTCGGAAAATCGGTTCAAAAAGGGTATAAACCACAAATACAAGCATCTTTCTCTTCAGCACGGTAGTCGAGATTCTCGTCTCGTCTCATCATCCACCGGAACTGTCTGTCTGAACATCTCCGCTCGTCTGCTGAATTTCCACATGTGCTCTCGAGCGATAACCAAAACAAGCGCTTGCCCACTGGTGGAATGAACGCGTCGGCACGTGTATACCGCAAAAGCGATTGGCAAATGCATATTGACTTTTACGTATACGACTTTCCCTGTTAAACCCGAGTAGGCTGTATGGATCGTTTCTTCCGGAGACACGGCGTTAGACGAAAGCACATTAAAAATTCAGATAAAGTTTCTTTGACCGACAACAGAAATTAAAGTATAATCATATATAAAAATGTAAGCGAAAAGAAGTAGACTATAATTTATTTTTCACAAGCAGTTAATTTTAATTATAACATAATGCTAAAACAGGGGGCAGCTTTCTATAAGTGCACATTTGCAAGAAGTGAAATAAATATCTATAAGATTAAAATCGGTAAAACCTCTATAGAAAAGAATAAATAAAATATATATCAATTAAGATTTGGATGATAAAGAATTGTAGCGATAAAGCGAAGGAGTGAATGAAAATTGAAGAAATTCGAGGAAAAGTATAAGTAGATGAAATTCTTGTGCACCATTAAGAAAAGCTTGTCAATATTCGAAATCCCTGGAAAGTTATTCGAAAAGAAAACCCGACGCTAATGACAAAATAAGTACCTTTCCCGCATCTTATTTCTCGTCCCTTTCTCTCTTTCTCTTTATGTGTGAATTTTTCTCGTCCCCCCTCCCTCTTCCCTTCAGCAGTGCCAATTTACTTTTGAAAAGTGAAAAAAACGCGAAAAATGCCCATTTCTAATCTAGCGAAAAGTGAAAACGATAATTGCGCTCGGGCTGAATAATGCATAGCGCACACACATGCACACGCAAAAGCGCACGAGCGCGCGCACATGCCGCGGTACGCGGGAGCCGGAAAAAACGGCGCGACGCACGCACGGCATATTTTCAGTCGAGCCGGAACGACGGAATCTGCCCCTTCCCCCTAAGATCATTAATTAATCGCGTTTTATCAGCCATCGACTTTCTTGCTCCTTGCAAATCAGAGCCCGATGCGCAGACGCAGATACTCGGCGGTAATTGCCCGTGAGAGAGGAGCTTGGTCGGAGGGCGGCCGGGGGGGGGGGGCAACGAAAGAAAGTAATTATGTGTACAATGCCAATCGCTTAATCGAATAATGTCGCTACCCCCTCCCGTCATCCACGTCGCCCTGCGCAAAAGAGGAAGAAAATTCGCAGAAGAAAGGTCCTGATGCACTGCTATGAATCCGGGCGAATAGCTGTGCGCGGCTGCTCGCGAACTCTTCCTGTGGCTGCGCTAATACCTATATGTGTATAGCGCAAAAATCCGGACGAAAAAAATCGGGCCTCCAGGCGGCGGCGGGGAGCAACCGATAATTTAGGTCGCGCGTGGCTAATCAAAGTAATTAACGATTTCCCGGTGCGGACTGTATGGGCTCACGGCTGCGCAGCCTTGTCCCCTCTCGCGAGGCTCTCCTGTATACCTATATATACCTTGTTGTATATATACGTATAAGCGACTTTTCGCCGTCTACCATATATATATATATATATATATATGATGCTACCTCCATCAAAAAGTACAGTAATCACGTGAGACTATACGCAGGCACAGGCGGCCCGCCCACGAGCTGCCGCAGCAATTTCATCTACACACACACACACACACTTTCCGCGCTGCCGCGGTTGTGAAGTGGTGGAGAGAAAACTGCCACCGCTATCTCGAAAACAAGATAGATAGATACATGTATATTTATTTGTATATCTGATATCAAAATTTATAACACAAACCTAACATTAAATTTTTACAAAAATGACGTAACCTATAAATATATAAAATTAATGCTAGGGGATAATGAGCGTTACCATAATTCACTTGCGAAATTATAAATACACGATACGTATAATGTAGAAATGATGATATAGTATTATCATCCATTCGGAAAGAAAATAAAACTTAAAAAAAAAGAGGCCAAGACATTTGGAGAGTTCAGATTTTGTCCACACTGAGAGAGCTAATTCCGACTATCCTCAAAATGAGCCTTGCAACATTTCAGAAGATTTATTTTTTATAATCTATATTCGTTATAGTATCGAATACTTATTATTTATTAATCACGTATTAAATTAATACTAATTCAATGAAATATATAGGTATATGATAGGACAAATGGGATGAAAAAGAAGAGGAGAGAGAAAGACTTATTCGTGCTCGTCGACAATGCTCGTAGGGAAATGAATACGCGCAACAAATCTTTTTGGAATCTTTGAATTGTATGTGCGTTTTCAGATCAAATTTATCCGAGTATATCATGTATTATGCGGTCATGCTTATATTAATAAGAGCGGTCAGCGGAGCGACAAGGAGAAAGCTGGCATTTTGTTTTTGTCTATACATTATATCTTGAGTTGATTTTTTTCCTGTTACCGATTGTACTGTTTTATTAATTGCCAAGGCAGACTCTGTTAATCCAGAACCAGTAGTAGCATAATATAAGCGAAGACAGCCAATAAAAAATTTTATTCATAAGGCGCTAGACATTTTGAATGAAAAAGAGATTGCCATAATATATATATATTCCCATCAGTCATTTAAACATCACACGTATAAAGTTTTTTTCAGCCATAATACTAATAACAGCGATCCATAATTAGAAATACAGAACTCGACTTTTTTTATTTAAAACTAATTTATCATTTAATCAAGAGCAGATTTTCTGATTCTATTCTTACAAGTATAGCTACGAGATAAATAGTTAAAGTTTGTGGTAAGTAAATAATTTATAAAAAAAAACGGTTTTTATTTTTTATGGACCTAATTTATTTAATAACTTGATTTCTTTAGCATGGTACATATAATCATTTTGACGATTATATATAATTTTATATAAAAGTAATAAAAGTTTTTCTTTAATTATAAGCATAATTTCTTTCAATTCTATAATATAAGATAATCAATTTCACACTTGAGTCGTTTCACAATACATTCAATTATTTATGAAATTGTATGGTATTATTAGAACGTATATATTAGCAAACAATTGATTGAGTTTCAGACAGCTATAAATATCGGAGAATATGCACCGAAACTCATATTACTGTATTATGTTGTTTAATTTTTTACCGAATCGAGTAATTTATAAAGCAAAGTTTAATGAATACGAATATATATATATATATATATATATATATATATATATATATATATATCTATAATCTTGATAAAACTTTATGTCTGTATAGCTTTGCGCAGGACAACGCTTTCTCGTCTAAAATATTGAATTGCGATGGTGCGACTGATTGTAAAAAAGAAACGAGAGTTATAATATATGTTTAGTAGTATATATATATATATATATATATATATATATATATATATATATATATATGAATGTAATTTGTAACAGAAACGTTAATACGCCGGGAGTTTTGTCATTAGCAACTCCCTCTCCCTCTATTGTGGTGGGGAGAGGAAGGCCGCAGTCCGTACGCCCGCTCGCGATCTCGATTTCTAATCGATTTGACACGCAAGCGATCGGCTTTTAATCAATATATATATATATATATATATATATATATATATATATATATATATATATATTTATATACACACAGCGAGGAAGGGAGAAAGAGTTCTACATATGGGCAAGTATCTACGGCTCTCGGTTTGCAATGCGCACTGCCGATGTATATAAAGAGCGAATGTAAGAATAATGTATCTATCCTCTTGCACGGTGTGCTTGATATTATCAACATATAGAGAAGAAGGATAGAGAGAGAGAGAGAGAGAGAGAGAGAGAGAGAGAGAGAGAGAGAGAGAGACCGCAAAAAATATCGCGCAATCGGCTTCCCACCCCCGGCTATACTTTCTTCCCTTGGCATAAGTATATATATATATATATATATATATATATATATATATATATATATAGAGAGAGAGAGAGAGAGAGAGAGAGAGAGAGAAGATAGATAGATAGATAGATAGATAGATAAAAGGCTGTAAGATCAATTTAACAGGATCTCCGGAGTCCGCGCGCGTTCGTTTTCGCGCTCATTTCTATACATACGGGAATTACGGTAATGTGGGAACTCTCATGCACGCTTAGAACGCCTATCCGGACCAAATGTTACCGTCCCCCCTATGTGCAACTGCCGTCGAATTCAAATAGTGGTGCTGCCGCTGCTGCTACTGCTACTGCATACTGATCGCTTTTACGCGATTCATTAAAAGCTTTTTCCGTGCGCGCTGCAGCGTCGATGTTCTCTCTCTCTCTCTCTCTCTCTCTCTCTCTCTCTCTCTATCTGACGTATATAGTGCTTATTAAAACAGCCCACGATGGCGAACGAGCCGTGCACTGCACCAGTTGTGCTCTCGATAATGCGCGCGTGCGCCCTATGTCCGTTCCGAAGCCTGTATGATTGCGCGTACGCGCACGCAGATTCGCGCATGTAATGGCCATTATTGCGATTCTAATCGCAGAGGAAACGTGTCTCATGCTATATATATATATATATATATATATATATATATATATATATATATATATTTAGCAGCCTCCGGGGGAAATTGAGCAATTGTAAATTACCCGAAATGCGCGAGATTCTAGCTTATGCTGCGTTCTCCTATGTGCGTTGATGAAAGTAGATATTATATATAGATACATAGCAAATGAAATATACGAGAATCAATGATTATAATTTAGATAATATAATGCGTATGTTACAGATTCATTCCTTCAATTATAATTTATTAGAAATTAATTTTTTAATATTACTCACAATATTGAATCTATAATAGTATCGAATTGCTATTGCGTAGCGAATAATATTACTATAATAGATTTTTCAATTTTATTAACTGAACTGAACTTTGAGAGAAAGAGAGCGAAAATATTTTGTCATTAAGTTCAATTAATAAAATTGAAAAATGTATGACGAGAGAGATATATATTAATATGATAATATGATATATATATTAATGTTTAAAAGTTTACTTTGAACTGCATATCATGAACAATTTTTGAATATAAAACTTTATATAAGTATAGAGATAGTTTAAACAATAATAATATTTTGTATAACGCGGGGGTAGAACGCGATTTGTGGACCCTATAGTGCGATTGACGCCCACGCGACCGACAAAGCCAGTTCGATGAATACGCGTATAATGCGCGCGCGCGGAGGCGTAAAAATATACGCCCACCTGGCATATCCTATATATTTTATATCATATAGAGCGGGTGGAAAATTTGGAATTATAATCGCCTATACTGTTTCGCGCCTTAAACCGGAATATTACGCCCACTCAGCCGTAGGATGATTTTTGAGCGGCCGTGACGTGATTTATCGTTCAATACTAAAAGTGCAAATTAATTATTGACCTCGTATAAAATTCAACTCCTTCGATTCGCTTGCGCGTACACTGTATCACGAGGTAAATAATCAACTTCCAATGCCAGTGATGAAATGAACTTTGAAGGCACTTGTTTTTCAAGGGTTGGAATGTTAAAAAGTGACGATATTCCCGAGTAATTAGAAAATATTCTAGTATTTATCAGTTTTGCCATTTTTGCCAATTTATTTTGTACATGGTACTTTCCAACTTGGAACAATTTTTTTTTTGGTTTTTTTTTCCTAATATGGCAACATTTTCTGCTTTCCAATAAATAAATTAAAATACTGAAATTCAGTGATTGAATTTAGAGATCATTGAGAGCATCACACAAATTTATTTTAAAAAAATGAATAAAAAGTATGATAAATGAAAGAGTAAAGATGATCAAAAGTGTTTCGTGTCAGTGTGTAATAAAAACAGCGTTAACAAAGTTTTTATTTACGCTCAACCGGGTAGAAAAAACGACAGTCCGGATGTTTTATGATCGTGGCGTCAAATTTACGTTTCGCCAATGTGAGGTCATCATCTCATAATTTCACAAAGCTTTAAAAATTTGCAAGTTTTTATGAATTATTTTAACAAATATATTCTGAAATTCGACCAGCCAAAAATTGAATAGAAAAAGTATTAGTCGAATTACCAAAAACCTAAATAAAAAATTTTACAATCTCTATCAGAAAAATCATTACAAATGTAAAAAAGTGTAAATATTTCTAAGTATTATTATATATTTCATTGTTTACTAAGTTTTTTAAGTAATATTGATAATGATTTTGACGAGCTTTTAAATAAAACTATTTGCTTTTCTTAAATACTACGGAAAAAGCACTACAATAAATATTTTCAGCTTACGACTAATGAAATTAATGTATTGAAAATTAAAGTGAAGAATTTTAATTAGTCATTTTCAATTCTAATTAGTTACACATACAATAATTTCAGATAAAATAAAAGTATTTCTCTTAAATTTTTTTTTTAATTTGTTAAACGATATCTTAATCCACGAGTATGGATATGCAAAAAATTTCGATGTGAGTTTACTTTCAACAAGTAAAGCCATATATTTTAGTCATTTGCAAATGAAATGAGTTTTTCATAAAATCTGTTCCTCATAAATAAATAAACTAGAGTTTTTCCAAGATTGTATAGCTTTTATATTTGTACACTATATATGTATATAATATAATTTTTACGTTAATTATTACAAAAAATTCTACGTTTCATAATCAGCACTCAACTATTATACGTTAGAATATTTTATTAAATAACAATTTTCAAATGTTAATTTATCAAACTATATTTAGCATAAGAATTTGGTATAAAATAAAGAATTCTCTAACATTGTGGGTGAATCTGAAAGGATTTACTATATCGAAAGAGTAAAAAGCCGGTGGAAGGAAGTGCAGCGATCGTCACACACTTACCGCGTACAACGCTTGATGCGCTTGGAGAAACCGAGTAACTGCGCGGAAAGCTCCGAAAAATGGCAAAAGTTATAACACTCGCAGCCCTCTGGTTTTTTCACGCCCCG
Organism: Sycobia sp. Sy_11; assembly: GCA_018907035.1. Classification (NCBI taxonomy): domain Eukaryota; kingdom Metazoa; phylum Arthropoda; class Insecta; order Hymenoptera; family Epichrysomallidae; genus Sycobia; species Sycobia sp. Sy_11. The sequence continues at coordinate 1,664,963 of JACCIC010000059.1, read as the reverse complement.
AAGAGGGAGAAAAAGTTAGGCACTCGATGGGGGACAGAGTAGAATTTTGGCAACACTTTCAGAAGCCCAAAATTTCTACTTACACCGTAACTTTGCTTCTTTGTTTTGCATGTATAAGGGAAGGCATTGCAAATGCCTGCTGGGACCGGGGTGCTCGAATTGACTTTTTCAAGTTACACTTAAACGTTAAAAGACTTTAATATTGCATTTATACGAATGACTCAATTTGGACGTTAGTGCAAACTAAAGGTTCAAGGAATCGGAGTGCTCGATTTTAGTTCACTCAGGCCTCTTTTAAGAAATACGGTCGTAGATTATCGCATTGAAAGAGTCAGTCGGCGAGGGGATAAGAGATTTTTTACGACTTTTCCGAGTATTTATGGGCACATTCAGTTCGGATGCGCGAAACTTAAGAATTTTAAATATTTTTTGTAAAAATTTTTACATGTATTGTTTGTTGGCGTATAGTGCGAGTATTTTATAATTATTATTTCAATGATTCGAAGTTTATGGGAAAATACTTTTTTCCAATTTCTGATAAATTATATTGTATAAATAATGTAAGATTAGCGTTGCAATATACGCATGCTTTATCGCAAACAATACACGTTCATTCGGTCGTATATATATCTGACTTTTTCAACGGTGCACGAGACTTATCGTGGCGTGTATACGCAATTGTTACAGTGACTTCAACAGCCTGAACAAGGATGACATTTACGGGAACAACGAGCTCGCCTTCAGGACGGCGGAGCAGCAGCTGGGGATTCCCGCTCTCCTCGACGCCGAGGACATGGCTTCGTGCAGTGTGCCGGATCGGCTCTCCATTCTCACCTACCTCTCGCAATTCTACCAGGTCTTTGGAGGTCAGTATACATCGAGATATCCAACATACTTATATACTTTATCAACCCCTTATCTTACTTGCCACTCGGTTTATTATACATACAAATACACATATGTGCTTGACTATCGGCTTTCATAGCAGTTCTTCAAACGCAATTTCCGGATTTTCTTGTTTTTTTTTTTTTTATGTTATAAGTTTTATATAAGAATATAGGATCACCGAGGTTACCTGGTGAAAGATCTAAAAAATTATGGTTGTAAATTTTATTATATAGTTCTTTCAAATTTCAATTTTTCTGAAATCCTTTGCATAGAATCGTACGCTATCAAGTATCACGTGCTAATGAAATTTTTTAAATCTCGAATAAATTACAGTCGTTTTGCAGTCAGGGAGTGGATGTCTGGTGCGAGCGTTAAAATAATATCGATATACTCGTTAGTTAACATGAACGGATTGATCGATATTCCAATAATCTCAAATCCCATAGCTATAATAATATCAATCATTCAGCAATAAGCAATGTAAAGTGTCATAAGTATATACGAAAGATGCGATCTCCGTCTAAATCGACCGTGATTTGATCTAAATCGCTGACCGTTGTGACCTAATAAGCGATAGATAGTACAGCGATGAGGGCTATAAAAATGTTTCTTTTTACCTATGCATACCTATGCATGTTTCTGCATACCTCTCCTATGTACGTGAGGAGGAAAATGAGGTAAGACGAGGTTAACTGCGCGAACCCCATCTAAGATGCATTGGGATATAAATTATATATCTACAGGAAAATCATTATAATACCGTGCTATATTGAAAATTATTTCGATATTTTTAATTCGACTTTCATACGAATCCAATTCACACCGAGTTTCTCGAGCACGGCGTGCCAGAAGGGCATTACTTGAATTTGACAGCTTCCCATAAAGCAGTTTATTTACGTGCCATTTTGAATATTCAAAACGTTTATGTTGTCGTTTAAAATTCAAATGGAATGCTCGCCGTGATAGGCGCGTATTCATTAAAGTCTCATTTAATCGTTCAATTTTCGCAACGACAAACGAAAGATAATCTTCACAATTGCAGATGAATTTTTCCACGAAATATATATATTGCTTGAATATTTTTGAAGAATCGATTCAATGTACATTGCTTTCGTACGGAATTGGTGTATATGCATATGTATGTATATATATATATATATATATGAAAATAGAGTGTTCATCCTCTGGCTCGAATGTAATAAAGCGCCGACTAGCTCGATATATTATCAAGATGTCTATATATACACAAAGCGGCAACAATTATATTCCTACTCGAACCCGGGCGGAATTGATTCGCATAGGTAAAGTTTTTCTGCCGACGGTGCATATATCAAGCACGGCGCGGGCCCACACGATTCATCATCGGCCATACTCTCTCGCCTCTCTATGCAATTCAACGCTCGAGGAGGCGCGCCCTATAACTGCACCAGTAGTATATACATACATACATACATACATACATACATACATACATACATACATACATACATACATACATACATACATACATACATACATACATACATATATATATATATATATATATATATATATATATATATATAATTCTCGTGGTAATGCGTTAGCGTCCACTGCTCCGGTGCACGGGTTTTGTGTGTGTGTGTGTGTGTGTGCGCGCGAGCGCGCGTCCGTGCGCCATGCCATACACGTCGACGCGGAGAGGATAGGTTTGATGGCGCGCTCGAACAGCCGATGAGAGTAGCCCTCGCGAGATTCGAGTTCCCTCTCCATGGTAATCCGATCAGGCGAATCCGTAGAAAAAGGAATTTCCCAACTTATAGGTCAAATACCCTCTACATCAGTGTTCCAAATAATTGAATAATGTACTTTATACTGACCGGCAGTGATATTCTATATATTACCGTTGTTGATCGTTCGATATATATTGGTTATAGTCACCTTTTTAATATTAGAAACGAATATTAATTGTACCGGATAAATAATTAAAAAAATATTCGGTCTCAAATTCAGACTACGTGAATGAACATGAGGTATAATTTGACTCTTATGTTTTAGTAAAAATTCGTGTCCCGAGCGAAAATTCAGCTTTTTGTTCTTGATACCAAAAGAAATTCACCTAAAATTTTTTATTCACGTTGCAATTAAATAAATTGACTAATTTATAAATTACTCTATGACGACTAATGCTATTTTTAAAGAAGACAATAACTATTTTTATATAGCTCCTGCACAATCTCGAAACGTTTTACTTTCGTATTATCTTTTGATATATTTTTTAAATCTAGAAAACGAAGCGGAAATAAATACAGGAAACTAACTTAAGTGAATCGATGGAGCAGAATGTGTTTTATTAAAAACTGCTTGACAGACACCAGGCTGTGGGCAAGTAATCGGCTAAACGCCAAAGGTCTGCCCGGTTCCTTTCACGAATTTCTCTTGACTGCCGTCACGTGTCCAAATATGTAGTCATTAGTTGACCGTTTAGTCATCGTGAACAACGGCACTTGATTTTTAAGCGCTGTCGTCTGTTTCCGAAGTCGAGACTCACCCTGAACTAGGTTCACTAAGGAATGATTTGCATAAGCTGTTTAGAGTATTGCAAGGATTACCGCGGGTGTTTTGCCCAACAGAAAACAAAATTCTACAGTTATTGCTTGCCTCCGGTAATAAACCATGTCACGTTTTCGCTGAAACGGTAAAATTTCGTTAGTTATTTAATTAGAAAAAATCCTGCCGACAAACGAATCTAACCTAATTTCCAGCAACCTAATTTACCCAGCACCTAAATCGCAGAAGGTCATACTTAGAACGTCCGCACTAGTTTTATTTTGGAAACTCGCTGTTTACTACTGTGTAGCTGGATTTAGGAGCTCGAGGTTTTCCGATGTATTTCGTTTTTCCTTTACATCGACACCAGTCTCGATCTCTAGACTTTTTATATTTCCTGGCTTGGATTTACCAGGAAACTAGAGTCAATCCCGCCTGCACTTATGTGGATAATTTGAAAGGCCCACAATCGCTATATCTTGCCACCGAAATGTAAATCAAACTTATTACAGAATTGCGCAAAGGGTCGCAGGACTGCTCAAAACCGTTCTACTTTCAACGCGTAAATATATATATATATCGTGCACGGAGTGGCTGGGCTAAGAGTGAGTTATAGAGTTAAATTATTACACATAGAATTGTACTCGTACATGTAAATCCGCTGGAGTGTATACATACATACAAACATACATACATACATACATACAAACATACATGCATACATACATACATACATACATACATACATACATACATACATACATACATACATACATACATACATACATACATACATACATACATACATATATACATATATATATAAACCTAACCACGACCTTGCTGCGTGCACGCGCCGCGGACCGACGCGAGAGAAACGAGTTAAATAGCGCCCGCAACCCTGAAAAAAAGTCGTATCTATGGCATAGCCGGCGCGAGAAATTTCAATATTCGCCGTGTGCGCGCACGTATAAGTCCCATATATAATACACGTCGGACCCGCGCCACGCTGTATTATATATGCGCGTTCGTAAGTGTATCTATATATGCGCGTGTCCAAATGCGCGCGCTCTATTCGGTCTCCCGAATGTACTGTTACGGACCGCATTACACGCGCGGCTGCCTGTCTCTCTCTATATTTATTTACACCGAGGGTAAATAGGCCACCGGGCGATACGCGCTCGCGGCTTTCTCTCTATAATATAATATAGCAGCCCTCTTGCTCCCGCGTCGGTTTCGCCCTCTCAGCGCAGCCAGGGTTCTCTTTCCTTATTATTATTGCATACACAAATCGCGCCAGTTTACGTATTTTCGCGCGAGAGGGCCTCTTCTTGCGTTTGCAATATAATACCGTATAAGAGTGACCGAGAGATGTGTCCTTGAAACGCGCGACGACGAATCGTGCGCATGACCCCGTGCATAAATCGTAAATGTGCGCGTTTATAGGTGTAACATTGAAAAAGTCCTAATACATATATATATATATATATATATATATATATATATATATATATATATATTTAATAGCGGGGGCAACGCATCGAGCAATGCATCTTTCTCCCGGCTTTTACTGCTTTACAAAATTATCCGACGGTACTATACGCGGCCCGTTTCTTTTGACATACATCAGCCTTTATAATATATAGCTGGAAACCATTCGCTCTCTCTCCCTCTCTCTCTCTCTCCCTCTCTCTCTCTCTCTCTCTCTCTCTCTCTCTCTCCCTCTCTCTCTTACTTACTCTCTACCTCTTATTTAGCACGCGTGGTGGCCGCTCGGTATAATGACTTTCTTTATTTCTATATATACGTGCACTTTACGCTCAAATTCGTCGGCTCATAAAGTTTTGCACTTTGCCGTGCGAGCGCCGCCTATATATTGCACGTATAATGAGCCCGATAATATTGTTTATATGCGCGGGCGCGCGATACTTAATACATTATAACAAGTTACGCGAAGGTGCAGACTCGTGGAATCAATCTTGTCTCTTCTTATATTTTAATTTTTTTTTTTTTTTTTGGGAAATCGACCCAGACAGTTTTCTAAATGTTTGAATCCACGTGCTTATTAGGAAACTTCCGCGCCGCGTAACGCGTCAAGATTTATCCGCACTAGGTGGCACTTCATTGTTTCGCCACAACGCAACTGTCTATTACATGCGATTGCTATTGACGTGACCGCAACTTTAATATCCTATATACCTATGTAGGAAAGAGCCTTCGTTTGCTCTATACACGAGGATGAACTCCGCAATTGGTGCAATATATATATATATATATATATATATATATATATATATATATATATATATGCGTCGCAAGCTGACGTGGATATAGGAGTAGAGGAGTGTATAGTAATAATGCTCTGAAATGGACCGCGCGCGCGTTGTTGTGTTCCTGCGGATATATAAAATCTCCTGCTCTTTCCCGCGCTATACATCCTACGTGCTATTATTATGCTGGCAATTGCACTGTTCGTCTCTCCCGAATTGCCTCATATGCGGTGGACGAGAGTCTACTTGCTCGAAAGTTTTTAAATATATTATTATAAGGCAGAGTCGAGAATTAAACGCATTTTTAAAGAATTATAAAACAAAGGCTAAGAATAAAAAAAGAAAAATACTTCGTATAAAATTTTCTGCCTGTACTTTAAACATTTTAGCCTCTTCTTATTACAAATACGAATCTCATGAATAATGGAATCGACGGGTAAAGATCTATTTTTAAAATTATATTTAAAATAAAGATGTACTTGGTACAAATAAAAATAAACAGTGATTGAAGTTTAATTTGATACAATTATATAAGTCAGTACAGTTAACTCATTGCACGAAACTGTATAAATATGCTTGTTATAATATTGCAAATCCATATTTTACGATCGTAAATACCATCGGATTATCTCAATACTCGTTTGCAATTTATTTCACTCATGAAGAATACAAAATTAGAAACTGAAATTTGACGCGCTCTCCATTGTTATTTTCAGCTTATAACTTTTCTAATTAAAATGCCTATCATAATTATTCGCTAGAAAATGGAGATAGAAATGAGGGGAGGTGGAGGATAGAAAGAGAGACAAAAAGAACGGTTTAAGCTAATTTTCAAAAGCCTTGTTCTGTTAAGCTCTCTCAAACTTGGCCTTCTTTAAAAGTAGATGTATATCAAATATTCCGAGAATCGCTCTGATTTATATCACTGAATGACAATTCATATTTGGGCCGACAACTACTTTACGTTCTCACGCCCCTCTAGACTAAAGACAATGTATATCATCGCTGTATAAATGAGCTACGGATTTACGAAAGGAGTGATTTTGAAATATTATAACAGAAAAGCGGAAAAAAATCCGATCAAGATAAGTCAATCGCGCGGCGTTAGAGCAGAAAAAGGAGCGCCTCCCGTAGATCGCGTGTAATGAAAAACGAAGATGAAACGAGGTAAAAGTACAGGTATAAAAGCCGCGCGTAAAGCTTGGATTTTTTCCCCAAATCGATAGCGCTAACTTTTCGTCTTATTCGGGCAAAGGTTTTGTGTATATGCACTGCCGTCTTTATTAACACGGATGCTTAAGCGCGGCTTGGGCCAAGGGCCCCGAGTATTAGGGATACCCATGGTCGTTCAAATTGATTAGAATACCGTACGTGGCTGTTTTTAAATTATTATAAAAGCATAAGTTGTAAAAGTACTTGGCACAGTAATGAGTTAAAGCAAAATGAATATTTTTATTACGTGAAATATATATTTATAGAAGAAAATACATTGTATATCGTATTTTTTTCTTTTTTTTTTATATAGAAAGTCTGACTTTCAGACAAAATTCTGAAGAAGTTTTAGTCACTGTATGAAAATGTGGGATTGTGAATAGATGCCTACTATATAATATCTTTTTTATTGAAAATTACCATTTGTTTCGGTATCCGGTTTCAAAAATACGGGCTCTCATTTGTATCATGCTAGTAGATATTTTTTAAACAGTAATATTAACCGTTCAGACTTTTAAACAATAAAATTTAAATATTTTATAAGGCATAAGTCAGTCGCTTTTTTATATTCCATATTCGTAACCGATGGGATTGTTATTTAAAATACTTATAGAAACAAAATGGCTAAACTTCAGAGCGATACAATTTTTTCGAGCTAATGTAATTTTTTCTTAGCGTCACTTAAAATAGCAAATAAATTTATTTTTCTCGAAAATTTTCTACTAAATCTTCAAATAATATAAGCTCATATCGTGAAGAGCAAATATAAGTTATTATTAAATTGAAAATTATCTTTTTAATGTCGGTATTGAAAAATCTGAAAAATAACGTACAATTATTAATACATGTAATCATATCATATTTATTATCCGTGATTCCCAAAAATGAAAGCCCTCAGCGAGGAAGCAAACTCTTTATAACCTGGCAGTTGTACGTATTTTAGCGGTGAAAGCTTGCACGGGCCGGAAGCGCGCGCGAAGACCACGCAAGCGTAACGCGTGTGCATATATATCATAACAATATCGCAAAGCCTCGCCATCCTCGGCTCTCTCTCTCTCTCTCTCTCTCTCTCTCTCTCTCTCTTTGTCTTTATATTCTCGCCTCTTCCGCTTCTTCCTGTCCTCGCGATCGAGTAGCGACTGGCGGGGGGTATAAATGAAAATAGAAGAGCTTGCTAGCGGGGGGCGGGGGAGAGTCGCCGAGAAGTATAGCCCCCTCTGCGTCGGACAAATACCACCGCTGAGACCGGGCAATTAAAACTTTCCCTTTTTACCGATCTAATTAGTCGCACCTCGCGGGAGAGGGAAATGGAGAGAGAGGGAGAGAGGGAGAGAGAGAGAGAGAGAGAGAGAGAGAGAGGTGTTTTTCTTTATAAACGGAGAAAAATGAAGACACCTCTTGGAATTCTTGGCGGAGAGGAGTCCAGCGGAAATCGGTTCGTCGTGGTGGTGTATATATTTTTTTTGGGAGTAGAGTCCACCCGTTTTTTTTGTTTTTTTTTTCTCTACTCGTTCGACACCTATATACAAAACTCTTTCGATTCCATACAATGGCCATTGAGCGCCGATTTTTTTTACGACTGCACGTTTCACTCTGTTGTGGAACTGTTTCTAAACTGACCTGGATACCGAATATTCCGTTCCTACCCTTCCGTCCTTCTCGTTCTTCTATTTTCGAGCACCCACCGCGTGCTTTGATATGCTCCCCGTGTTTGATCCTTTCAATGCGCTTGTCATTTCCTGCCCCCCCTCTCTCCCCTCTCTCTCTCTCTCTACCGTTTTTTAACTTGTTCGTCTGCACAATGGTTTTGTGAAGGATGAAGATTCGGTCGATATGAGACTCGAATAGACCAATGTTTTATCTGTATAAATTGTATGATTATATACAGACGTATATTAGATAACTTTCAATTTTTATTTTCAACGAACCCGATTTATTCGATATTTTCCTTATATTTGTCAAAATTTCAATTAAAAATCTTTCGACAGAAATATACGTTATCTACGAAGGTCCGATGGAAGGTTCGATCTATATAATGAAATGACGTTTCAAAGTTTACGAGGACCCGTTACGTTCGACGAGTTCAACTTCTAAATCAATTATACTGGATCTATTCGACTAGAGCTAAATTTGAAGATGTCCAGCAGTATTTTGTGTAACTGTAATTGTAATTGAAACTGTCGCTGCGGAGGTTAGATACCATGGGAACGAATCTCTCTATCACGCTAAATGACCGGGCTAAAGTTCAAAGTTCAATCTGAAACTAGTAGTCGAAAGTTATATACTGTATGCGCGGCATCTGGCGCTTCTCGTGCTCCCTCTCGCTGTATATATAGGTTCGTATAACTTGATAAAATCAAACGTTTAAAACATGGAATCTCGAAAATTCCCCTTCGCGTTCCCTCGTGATTATTACTTTTCGACGGTGCGCATACGCGCACAGTTAATTCGTACAGATCGCATCGGGTTATTTCGCGTTCTGTACTATAATATCAATTTTAAAATATTAAAATGCTTCTGAGCTCGCGAAAGTGCTGATTAATAACGGATATATGTATGTATGTATGTATATATATATATATATATATATATATATATATATATATATATATAGCCGTTACTCAATCCCGCACACGAGCATGCCTGGAGCGGGAGAAAGAGATGGAGAGGGAGAGAAAGAGAGTAAACATTGGCACGTGAATAAGCTGCATTGCGATTAAATCAGGTTTCCATCGTACATTATTACTGATTCGCGACACACGAGCAACGTATTTGTGCTTGTGTGCGTTTACGCGCACGTGTTATTATTGCGTTAAACGAGACGTTTCGAAAATTCGTATGCGTATAGTTGGAGATATAAATTCGCAATGCAGCATCGTCGTACCCAATAAATGTTACGCGAGCTTTTCGCGCTCCAGTGTATATAACTGTAATTAAAATTTTTTCATTGTTTTCGTTAATCTGCTTTTTCAGAAAAACTGAGCGTCACGGGAAAAATTACCAAGGGAATTTTTTGTTTACAATTTTATTTTGCATAAAATTTAGGTATTACTGAAACATGAATGTTAATATTCGTATTTTAAAATAGATAGAATATAAAAATATGCATTTTATTCACATGCATTTATATTAAATTAACATCGATGAATTTTTTACGTGGCAGAAATCAAGTAGTTTTTGGTGTACTTAAAATGCATTTTGAATTGGTTGCCATTTCTTGGAATAGCGATCACGTAAGCAATTATACTTCTTAAAAAATATTATTTTTTATATTTAATTATACTTCAGAATTTAAAGAAACGTTTTGAAAAAGAAAAGGTTGTTTTTTTTTAATTTTGCATCATATAACGTTTATGAGTAGAATGACAAATATGTTGAAACAAAATGCAGGTTTTCATGCTCTTATCTATTTTACAATGCAAATCTTAACTTTCAATTATCAAGAGTATTTAAGTTTGATGGAAAATTAAGTTTTCGCAAATTTACCATGGAGCTAGATTTTCAAAATGTGCAGAAAAAATCGATGTACAGCGACTTTGTTAAAAAGTAGGAATTTATTAATAGTTTATCCATTAAGTTAAGTACGCGTATATTATTTGAATAGATATAGCAAGCCAGCTGTCTGATTATGGAAAAATCTTCCGCGTCAATACGGCTGATATGCAGCGTGCGCCGCGCGAAATCTTATGTAGATTATAAATAGCAATCATACGACCTACTCGCACCTCCTGGTATTTGGCACGTGTCGAGTATTATACACCGTAAGCGTATATCGACAAAGACCGCTCTGTTCGTCCGTCTCTCTTCCATAAATTTTTATTTTCCAAGCCGGAGATTTGCTTTTTACTTAGACATATTAGACAAAACTACCCGTATACTCGACCGACGACTGACTTGATCGAGCTCGATGAAGTCCCCGCACAAGTATGCTCGATCCAGCATTATTATCCTTCAAAAGCGAGGCGAATGTGTGCGAGAGACAAGGGGGGGGGGGCGAGGACAGGAGAAACGACGACGAGCGAGTAGTTTTCGCAACGGCCCGTACATGCTTCAGAGGACTGCGGGGGCTATACGTTATAATACACTCGCGACCGTTGCGCAATCTCTCTATTACCGCGCGCTTGAAAATATAATTCTATGGGTGCACACATCATTAGCGCAAACGGCGCAATATCGAGATTGTTATTAAACTAAAAGCGGCGACAGAGGGCACGGGCCCACAACTGCTATATACCTATACAATGTCGCTAATACGTGGCGCACTGTGCACACGTTCGAGTTATTTAAATATATAAATTGCAGCGTGACATAAAGCCAGCGAATGCAAGGGGGAACGAGCGTATAGAGGCATGCATATCTGTATAGCAAGGGAGCACGCGAGAGAGAAATTTCAGTATGTTTCGGAACGCTCGATCGATTAAAATCAATATTTGAATGAGATTGCGGGGAATGCGGGGCTTTACTGGATACCATTGACTATGCGCAGTTTTGGCGCAAAATAGCCGATGCAATCGCCTACGTTCATTATTTTAGAAGGCAGATGTCGTTTCGGCTCAAAGCATGTTCTATTCTACATAATGGTATGTTCAGAAATTGTTTTGAAATTGGCATATATTATGCAATTCGTCGACGGTAAATTACAGAAATATCTTATGAGTCTACAACGATAGATTTTCACGATGGTCTTTGGTGCACTAAATCTCAATCTGGCCTTAGAATCGTGAATAAAAGTGCAAAAAACGCTTGGGCATCTTAAATTCCGTTTAACGTGCTGTTTTTAATAAATTTAATAAATAATTTGTAAAAATAATAAATTAATTTTCTTGTAGATTATAGCAAAATAAATAATGATTTTACACATATTTTTTATCTTTATTTTCCATAATCCAACTTCCAAATAAACATTTAACGTGAAGGTTGAAGAGAAAACGTGCGATCGAGTCAAAAATGATCGAAAGCAAAGGATAAATTTATTTTTATTTCGTTCTTTTTTTTAAGTTGCTTATTGTACAGTTAATATTGTTCTAGATATAAATGTTGGTACTTTTAAATAAATTTTTATGTAACTGTTTCCATAAAAATTTCTGATCTATATGAACAATAAAATACTAACAATACAACTTTTCAACTTTTATTTACTATTTGCAGAGTTAGAAAGCTCAATTAGTTAAAAAAATAGTTAATTATCTCTGTTATAAATTGAAGTTTTTTCATGGCTTAAGGTTCAATTTGATAGTTATAAAAAGTAAAAATAATCTTAATAAGCACTATATTTTTAAAACGTTTTTCTGCTTAAAAATTGGATGGGTAATTAATTGAGTATAAGATTTTTTCCCAAAATTTCTAGTTTTGTTTTATGAAACATGATAAACAAATTTTTTACTTTTTCGTAATTTTCCAGCAACTTTAATTATGTTTGAACTACCATACTACTAAAAATTATACTATAATTACTCAAAATAAATATTTGTGTATATATATATTCCGATATTCGAGTAGATTTAAGACGATATGTTACAGTGCGATAATTTATAAACTGAAAGAAAATAGGATTACAAGAGCTTTCTTTCATCGTTTCGGTATATCTGTCGGTGTTATTATAAATTACAACCCTGTACATTTTGCCTATACAGATATGAAGGCGATGCAGGGATGGGCGCGTGCTCATATGCATACACCTTTTAATACATGCTCGTATATTTGCGGATTAATCTCGTTATTCCGATAAAACGAGCGTATGTGGATTTTCGCGTGGCTATTAGCGTTATTAATTTTAAGCGCCAGATTATCCCGAAACAAATGGTACGTATGCAACTAACAAAATTTTTTTGAACTGTATGCCTATAAGCTATACAAATGCCTATATGCCTAAAAACTATATATATATATATATACATATATATAGTTTGATTCAAAATAGCGAGAAATCCGATATATTTAGTGTACAGGATTGTGCCCAGTATTCCCTAACTTTTCCAGCTTTTATAGCCTTATAAAGAATGAATCACAAAAGACGTCGACGAAAGTAGATTTGTAGTTAGTTACATATGACATGTATGTACAATATTTGAAAGCTATGACTACTGAAATATGCTCTTATACATAGACGAGGCACTCACTACTGTGTCGAATTTCGAAACGGCACGTTTTATACGGAACAGCAATTGGGAAACTATATGTAATTAAATGACATATCCTATACTCTTGTAGATCGAAGTGGAAAGAACAAACGAACCTTCGGACGGCAATTAAAACCTATATATATAATATATATATATATATATATATATATATATATATATATATATATATATATATATACACCTATGCGCGTCGAAAGGCCTTGGTCCACGTGTGACGAAACACGGACAAATACAACGAGCCCGCGGAGAGCTGCTGTCCAGCTGCAGCGCATGCATAACGGACAGTAGAGCGCGCGCGAACGCGACCAACAGTCGCGCGTCGAAAAAGAGCTCGGCCGGGCGTGCGCGGACGCCTCTACTGGATCTCCATTATATGTAATCGCGTTTTTTTGCGCGGATTCGAAACTCCTGTCCCCCTCCTCCCCCTGGTAAGTGGGAAGAGATTGATTTTGATTTATATACTTATATATAAATGCGCGTTCGACTCGTCTTTTCGAAATTTGGGCGGAAAGGAAAGGGAGTGGCGATTAATCTTCGATTGCACCACTAAACGGGTAGATGTGATATTAGGTGAGTACGCGCCTTTCCATATTTTGGATCGAACGATCTGATGCTCGCGATGGGTGGGACTTACGCGGTTGCAGCGCGCATCGGAGGGTGGGGGAAGGTTGTCTTCTGCATACTGATACGATTTCTATTATATTCTCTGTAAACCGTTATACGCTCCGTTTCGACTGTATTATATATGTATATGTATATACTGTTTCGACCGTTTATATATGTATATGTATGTATATATGTGTATGTCCGTGTGTGTGTGTGTGTGTGTGTGTGTGTGTGTACATGTATATTTATTTATTTATAGCAAAATAAATATGTCTAGCAATAAAGATTTAGGAGTGCGCTTTCAAGATAAACTACATAATATTTGAAGCATTACCTATAATAAATCTGTCATACATTTTCTCCACTTGAATAAATATATGAATTATATTCCACCTGAATTATATTCTATATAAATAGTATAGAATGGCGGAAAAAAATTTATCGCCGCTATACTGCTCAAAAAGATTCCCCAAATCATAATCCAGTGCGATGAGCTGTCGCAAGCGTGTGAGAAATATACAAAGTATAATACGTTTGTACATGTGTGTGTGTGTGTGTGTGTGTGCGTGCGTGCGTGCTTGCGCGCGTGCGCGCGTGTGTGTGTGTATGTGTGTAGAATTTGAGTAAAGTACTATGCTGTATCAGATATCTACAAGAGCGAGTAAATTTGCTCGGATCGGCTAGGGTAGAGGGAAATGGGTTGGGAATAAAAGAACGCTAAACGTTTTATATATCTGTATAAAAATATCTGATTTTCTTATTTTGCAGGTTCATCACCTAGGCGACTGTCGATGAACAGGACATCCGAGAGCTCCAGCGAGAGGATCGGGCCCCTGCCCGAGTCGCCCCAGCCCAAGGTAAAACCCCGCGCATCAGCTTTACTTTATATTATATATAATACATATATGCATATATATATATATATATATATATATATATATCCTTCTTTATACATACGCTATCTGCATATCTCTATTTCATCCGTATATATACATATCTACAAACGTCTTTCGGTCTTTTTGTCGTCATCCTCGTCGTCACCAGCCTCTATCCCCTAAACCCGCGGCTTATTTCGGTGGGTCGCTTGAGACTCCCCCGATCCCTCGGACGCGCACATACGCGTAGTTGTGTGAAAATACGACGGGAAACATTTCCTCCCTGCTTCCGACTGCTTATATTTATTACGTTTACATTTATATACGTATAGAATGGGCCTCTTTCTTTTCCTGCGCAATATTTACATGCTTTTTTCCTTATGCGCGCGTGCAAAACTTGGGTATTCTTAGCGAGCATTGCTTAAGTAAGAAGCGTAAATCTATATACGGCGGAATAATTAGTCCCGAGCTGAAAGTACCTCGTTTAAGGCCTGACTGGGGGGGAGGGGGTGGCGAAACTGCGTGTCGCGGGCGACTTCATTGCGCGCACTCGGACTCTGTGCGCGCGAGCAAAATGAACGCTTTTCTCATTAAAACTGCCTTATTTGCTATTATAGCCTCTGATTTATGCTCGCCGCCTGCTTTATCAATCGTCGGGCATTGTAAACTAGTGTTAATTTGCTAAGTGTTGAGTGTTAAAATAGCAGGTCTCAGTTGGATTTTTTTTCTTTTGCGCTCTTTTCATCATATTTTATATACGTAATATACAATAAACGCATCGTTATTTTTATAAATAATATATACAATTTAAAGCGTCAACCAATTCTATAAACTGTATGCAATTTTCTTGTTATGATTAACGATGGGTACACAATTATTCAAAATGGTACTCGTTTTTTTTTTTTTTACGTTAATTTAAACTAATGGAAGAGACAATTTATTGCTATAGAAAGAATGCCATTGTTTAATATATACGATGGCACGGTTTACAAATCAATCGAACGTCGATCAAACAATCGATGGGACGTCGTAATTTCCGACACACTTTTTCGCGTTGAAACCGCGCGCCTGGCCTTGACGCGGATCGCTTTCGAGATTTGTATACCGATAATTAAATATTGTGAATCGAGTGAGAGGAGGGGAGGGGAAAAGAGAGAGACAGAGAGCGAAAGAGAGAGAGAGAGAGAGAGAGAGAGAGAGAGAGAGAAAGAAAGAGAGAGACCGAGTTTCAAATTATAAACGCGAATGAAATACAAAAACTAGGTCTTCCAAGCCCTTAATTTGTAATTTTCGAATCTCGCTTTTCGGTTTATCGAACGATCTTGTTTTAAATCGTTATGTCTGGAGTAAAATTAAATTTGCAAAAATCTGCATGTTTTTGTATTTTATTTATTTTATTTTTCATTTTCTTATATGTACGAAATTGAAGACGAAGATAATGTCAAAATTGAGAATGGCAGGTTCGAAATGTATGCTTGACAAATATCAGTATAACCTTTTTATATACCGTTATCTAGAACTCACGATATCGACATGACCGAATTATAGCTTTTTATTTTTATTTGATTTTATGATTTTATTTATTTTATTTGAATATTTTATATATGACATTTAGTAACTGTCTTATTTCGTTGATTTTATTCGTTTTACAACGATTGAAGCCAGATTCGAATTTAGGGCATAAAAATATTTTAAAACAAATCTTTCGTCTTGATATATATATATATATATATATATATATATATATATATATATATATATATATATAATATTATCAGGCATACGAAAGCTAGATATATAATTTAAATGTCATCCTTTTCACTCACGCTCATATATACGATACAATTATATGAAGTATAAAATTAAATTCATTGTTTCCATCGATGGAACGCAATTCCCGTATAGTAAAAATTTTTTGAAAAAATTGCGCTGCAATCGTTTTGTTAGAAAAGTTAAGTCAGGATTTTTACGACATACAGAAATTTTATGCACAGATGGATCTAAAAACTTTAACAGACCGTAATATTGAGTTGATAACGTCAAAGAGCGCATCAGAAAAGATCAAAGAAATTGCCCAGTCCGAGAGAAATTTAAGATGAAAATCTGATCGAAGCAGAATATGACTCCGATAGACGATGCCCGTCTTGAGCATGGATTTTTCCCCCTGGTTATACAGGCATCGCCTCGCGACACAAGTCGCGCGCCTCTCATTATCGTCCATTCGAGATTTGCGCGAGTTCCGGTCATTCGATCGAGCAACTCAAACATCCAATGCATATATCTGTATGTAGACCGAGGCGGGCATAACGCAGCCGTCCGAGACGGCGATATAATGTATTGCGATCGGCCCGCGCGCTCGCAAGATGCCCGGGCCACTGATATTTAATCGCGGGCAAGGAGCCAGAGTCGACAGAGCGACAGAGCGAGAGAGAGAGAGAGAGAGAGAGAGAGAGAGAGAGACAGAGAGAGAGGGCGAGCGGCAGGGAGGAGGGAAAGACGGCGATATGGACACAGAGGGCTGCAAATATTTGCAACCATCAGCGCGACAATGGGCCGATACGGAGCAAACAAATGCAGCCCGGGCCCGGGTGCGCGTGCGCGCGCTCTAAGGAAATAGCCGGACGCGCGTTTGCGATATCGGGAATCGAATCAAGTATACATATGGCAATCGGCACAATCGCTACGCTCTATATAAGCTCGGATAACTTCGTTTTATATATACAATGATTCGTCGCCGAAAAAAAGATCGCACGTGCATGCGCGGAGCGCGGAAAAATCAGGAGCGTGTCGAGCTGGTTTAACCGGTAATAATATATAAGGCGATATATACCCTGTGTATATATATATATATATATATATATATATATATATATATATATATATATAGATAGATAGATAGATAGATAGATAGATAGATAGATATATTATATACAAGCATTATATATTTCTATACATGTATGCCTAACTTTTATTTTTGGAGATTGTGTATGTGTCTCTGTATATATTATACTATTATGCTTAAATTAAATTTCTGTCTAAATCTATTATAATAGTAAAATAAAAGACGCGTTTCTTCATAAAAGCCGATATTTCAAAGCCAATAATAAAAAATTTTATTCTATTATTAAGAAATAATATCTTCCACTTGTCAAAAAATTAAAATCAAAGTCTATATATATATATGTGTGTGTGTGTGTGTGTGTATATATATCACATTTTTATTATATAAATATTTACTTTTAGCTTAATCGTTTTCTCATGTAACGAAGAATTCAGGTGCATACGTTAATCAAATGTTTTTCAATTACTTTTAGTCATTTTTCACAATGTATTACCTATAATCTAAAATATATAACATACACATTTCGTGCACTCACCTACATCGGCTATCGCAAATTATTTCTCTTTCGCGATGCGACGCCGTTCGTGCCGTCCCTCAACGAACGCCAGGATATCCTGCAAATGCGTATTGTGTTTTGCGTCACATATTTTCTGGGTCTGTGTTAACGCGGTTTTAATCGACATTATAACACTCTGTGTTCGACGTTTTCCTGGAGCTACATGCTTTCGTATAATATAATATTGTTTCCACTCCCTTTCATTTTTTGCTTGATCCTATACATATATATGTGTGTATTTAAAAAGTGTGTACATACATATATACACATATATATATATATATATATATATATATATATATATATATATATATATATAGTACACATGGGGCGTGCTAAAGCGTTCCAACGACAGTTTTTTTTCTTTCATTTGTGTTTAGCAAATGGAAATTTACGCTCGTTGAATCTATGTATACGTGCTTTTTCTCTCTCTTTCACCCGAATTGCTTGAATTGCGGCAATTAGTTGCAAATGCGGCTACGCTAGAAGTAGCAATTAAGTATCTCGTATCGTGGATCTCGGCCGCAGGATTCGAGTCTCTCCATATATACCGATACGGTATATATAGATATATGCGCTCCAGAGCCAGAGAGCGGTTAATTGCCGAGATTTGTCGATCGCCCACCGCCGTGCGAAAAGTATAAATATGTATACCTGCATATATATATATATATATATATATATATATATATATATATATATATATAGAGCAGGGAGAAAAAAGGCGTTCCTTCGATCGAAGACGAGAGCTAAGTATATTTTATATACGAGAGCGTAAGAAGTCGGAATGTCTTCTATGTGTAGAGAAATCCCTCCTAATGTAACGGCTTTTCCACGAAGACAGGCGCACGCCCAGTATACTACTAGAGTCGAGTACCCGACAGGGCGCGAAGCAAGCCGCTGCGATCCGTCGATATTTTTCTCCATTGGCGATCTTACGGACCGCGCTACATTATTCAAGCGTGCGCACATATTCACGTACTTGGCTCGATGAAGCTTTCATCAAGAGAACCGCCACACTCTGTGTGTGTGTGTGTGCGCGCGTGCGCGCGCGTGTATGTGTGACCTTACTTTGAGGTACATATATATATATATATATATATATATATATATACGACGCGCCTATGTCGACGGGTTCAACCGAGCGTCGAGCTCAAAAATTTATTAGGCGCTCCTCTTATTCTTTGAAGGGGGAGGGGGTGAACGGGAGAAAGAGCGAGAAAATTCGTCAGGGCAAAATCCGCGCGTCGGGCGAATATTGCGGCGACTCGTCGGGAATAATCTTGTCCCCCCCCCCTCGCCGCTTGCCTCCGCGGCTTATCCCGCCGGCTCATCTCGATATCGCGCGGGGTATAATAAGAAATTTCCTCGGCTCGCTCGCGCGTCCCAGCGAAATACTACCGAGCTGCATATTCGCGGGGCGGTGGGTGTATATACCTTTATATATATATATATATATATATATATATATATATAAGCCTTGCGTAACGGCACGACGACGCGCGATGCTATGCACTACGTAGTTTCATAAATTATCCTCCTCCCTACCGCCTTCCCTCCCTTATCTCCCCAATCATCGCGAACGTCTGATTTATCGACCAACCAGTCGATCTCTCTCTCTCTCTCTCTCTCTCTCTCTTTCTCTCACTCTTTTTCGATTTCACCCCCTCCCTCTCCGTTGAGATCACCGCTCGCGCGGCTGTGGATACAGAGAGCCATCGTTGTGGGCGCACACTCGGAGGAGGCTCTTGCGCCTAGTTTTGTCCTCCTTTCGCCACCTTTGTCCCCTATATATATGTATAAGTTTTACGCCTCCGCGCCCGTGCCGGGTGCGCGTTGCAACAGCTTTGCTCGTCTTTTATACGGATTTTCCCTTCCCTTCTGCTCCTTCACTCTCTCCCCCTTCCACTTCTTTTAGATGCTTCTAAAAGCGAGATACTTAAGCTCTAGATTTTATCTCGCCGTGCTTCTCAATATTTATATAGTTTCTAAGGGAATTAAATTTTTCGATGTCCAAGTGACGAAATTCAATAGCACGATACTTCTTACGCAAAAAAAAAAACGTTAATATTCCTTAATGCGAAACACATAACTATAGAGATATAGCTATAAGATTGCACGAAGCATAATTAATTAAATTTGGATTGAACGGTTGTACGAATAATATAAAAGAACGATTGCTACGATTACAGTCCTTCGGAGGCAATTAACAAATATTTTTGAATTTTAATCTTTACGACCAGTCGAAAAAACATGCTCCTCTTTAGTCGACGTTTTCACCACGAGAAGTCGTGCTGCAACGACTGGTGCTCCAAATACGATCGAAATCGCCCAGAGCCACCGCATAAGTTGCGAGCTCTTCGTCGCATCAGCGCGTGCATAATACATAATTATACTTATGGACATACTGTCAACTACTAATACGCTGCCAATACGCTCGTCTCCCGCTATAGTGGTTCGCGCCGCATCGTTATATAGTCCGCTGTGCGCGCGCTGCTATGCAAATTCTATCCTAGAGGTCGCCACAGCGCGCGCCGTGGATCGACATAGTCGGGTTGCTAGTCCCTTCCGGGGGAAGGAAAACG
The DNA here is from genome assembly GCA_018907035.1 of Sycobia sp. Sy_11. Lineage (NCBI taxonomy): Eukaryota > Metazoa > Arthropoda > Insecta > Hymenoptera > Epichrysomallidae > Sycobia > Sycobia sp. Sy_11. The sequence continues at coordinate 1,644,457 of JACCIC010000059.1, read as the reverse complement.
ATCCGTTTCCGAGCCATCGGCGCGCGGTCGAGGTTTCCATTTTCTTTCGTTTTCAATGCCACTTCGGCGACTATTCCCTGCTCGGCCGTTGAAACGGCTGGGCTCGATCATTCGTCCGCGAATAATGTCCTGTCATACACTTTGCGTGTATATTTGTTCGATATATTGTAGCGATTGGTAGATTCATTTAAATATAAACAGCAAAAAAATTAATAAAGATAAAACAGTAAATGTTCAATGGACAAAGTAACTCTGAAAAGTAAAACAATTCCGTATAAACACTGGTAGAATACCGTGAAAATAAACCAAAATTTATGTTTTTTTTTTCTTTCTTTTTTTTGTTTTTTGAAGGGATCGTGCATTGAAGCAGTTTAGAGAGAGTTCAGGTTTTTTAAACTGTAAACAAGAGATTTTCAATACTACCATAAACTGCTAATTTTGAAGAATATTTTGGTGAAAACGCGAGATTACAAAAGTAAATATATGGAGAAGCACATTAAAATTTTTATCTAGCTTGCATTGTATATATAGTTTCCATTTTATTTGAAAAACTTCATACACGTTTAAAATACAACATCAACAAAAGTGGATCTTGAAAGTAAAAAATAAAAGTACATTTTTCATAATTTCAGATTAACTGTATCCTTTAAAAAAAACTTCATTTTGGTAACTTACATCATAACACTGACATTTATATAAATAGTACACTGATATATTAAACCCTTACTGGTGTAAAAAAACGCACATAATGAAAAGACGGCGTGTCAAGCGCCTCCGTTCATCTAATATTTATTGTACTTTATTATACACTCGTTACAATAATTCTTGGTTCAAACAACTATGTTGACTATTGTTTATTTTGAAGATTCCCAGGTAAATTTCAATTTCTCTGTTTTATTATGTATGCATAAGCTCAGCTTGTAAGCTAAATTTAAAAGTTTGTCAGTATGATTTTTGTTTTAATATTTGCTTGGGCATATTTCAGCATCATTACATTATATTTCCATTATATTAGTATTATAAGATATTTTATTAATCCTCGCTAATGCTTCTCATTATTTTACATTTACACACTGAGAAAAATGCTTAATAGTCAATAAAACCAAGAAAATTATTTATATTAAATAATTTTTTACTCGAATCAATGATTCGTTTATTAAAAAGTAAATAATATTGTAATTATTTATGTACAATTTTGTATAATTCTAGTACAGAATGATTCTATATAGAATTTTTTTCAGTGTAGAATTACATTAAAATTCGTATTTTACATCATCAAGAATATTACTTACCTTTTTGTTATATATATAGCTGTGTGAATGGGGCTCGTACTCAAGCCAACACTTCATCGACTTTACTATATATATTTGTATTGCCAAATAACCCCACTGCTTTAGTCATTCATTAATATAATTTATTTTAATTACTTTTGATTTGCCAATGTGTTGGAGTGAATAATCATAACGAATATCATAGAAATGCCTACATATATAAATACGAACGCTTCGCCATATATGATAGGTGCTAAAGTTTTTAATGCGTAAAATCTCTGGGAAAATTTTCTCCATTTAACGACGTAAATTAATTTCTCCAATAAGAAAATGCGATGCCATAATCGAAGTAAACGTATTATATCTCACCTCCGGTATTCGCAAAAAGTTCGATGCCTCGATACACGCTCGATTCGATCGTTATTTATATGCGTGTAAATATCTGGCCAGAAAAGCATAAAAAAAGAGTAAGAGAAGGAGACCAATAATTAAGTACGAAGTACCCGTTTACGGCCTCGCGAAGCTCTAATGCTGTCGTTTCGTCGCACCGTAGCGGTCGTCATCATTGTCGTCCTTCTCGAGCTTCCCCTTAATAATAACGAGCAGATCCCGCGCGCCTTCACGCTCGTATGCCCAGTGTGGAATTTATATATACTGGAGAAATTAACAATCGCCAAAGTTTGAAATGGCGCAGCCCCCCCCCCCGACTTTCCACCTCCTCCTTTGATTTCATTCTTCTGCCGCGCTCGCGATTTTCGATGGATTATGCAGCGGCCACGGTATTTCGAAGCGTGAACGCGCGCGTCACATTTCTATCGAGGTTGATTCCCCGCTGAAATACGACCGGGAATTAATTATATACCTACGATAAAATTACCATTAAAATCTTACAATGCGAGTGTGTAGCTCGTTTCAACGACGCTTACGTAAAGTCTTACAAAATTGATCGTGGGAGTTTGAAAATTTTGTTGATTTGCTTTGCTCAATCTATAAATGCTTTAGAGAATTTCCATCAAATCATCAAACAGAAGATTATTTACTATTAATAGCACTATTAGCTAAAAACTTTCATAGTATTTTCTATGCGCGTATGTAAGCTTGCTTTTGGTGATATGAATCATTAATAGATCTTAATATTCTTCAAACTAGAATTATATTAAATAACATAAAAAAGAAAGGGTTCCTATTATAAAAATATAACCGTGTTGTTATATATTGAGGACTTTTTTCTTTTTTCCCAAACATTATTAAAGGTGTCTAAAATATAATTTCTCACGACAAATCTTCTATAGATTAAGAGATTTGTAAAAAAATTTAAATATAAATGCAAAGTTTCAAATACAAAAGTTTCCTGTACATCTATATAAAGTTTTTTAACTTCTAAATTGGAATCTCATTGCGCTTGTATAAATATACAACTTAAAAATAGGAAAAGTTTGTTTCTAAATAAAATTCATATATATATATATATATATATATATATATATATATATATATATATATATATATGTATACAAGAGAAAAGTGAAAAGAGTTTTCTGCTTCCCGTTAGAATGCTCCATCTGAGACTTACTTTCTTATTTTGGAATTGTTTTGAATATATTGAATCGAGAAAGATTGATTAATTTTGGTCGTTCCATAATCCTTATACAATTTTCTACGTTTCGTAAGAAAGAAAACAGGCATCGTAATCATTCGTCACTTTTCACGCACTAATATATATATATATATATATATATATATATATATATATATATATATATATATATGTATGTATGTATGTATGTATGTATGTATAGATATATTACGTATCTGGCGAGCATTAAAGTTATTTGAGAAAAAATTGTAAGCCACATACGTATTTTTTAACTCGCAATATTGGGAACGATCAATCTATATAGTATTGCAAGTCGATGTTAAAGTGGCAAAATCAAAAAATATTTTATAGATATTTATATAAATTATAAATTACATATAGAATTGAGATAACGGAATGGGGTAGACACTTGCTGCTCCAGATATGTGCTCCCCAAAGCATTTGCTCATTAGTACGACACGTAGGCGTCATTCCATATACATAAGCACAGTTTGTATCTATATAGAGGACGAATCAGTGCTACGACTTTAATTGCATTTTATAGTAGGCAACGATAAGCCGTCCACACGCATCGGAATATGGGGGGTGGGGAGTCGTTACAAATCGTCGCGCTACTACTGCGACGGCTGACGAGTGCTGCTCTACTCCGCGTGTCTCCGCAACGCACGGCCCCGTCGGTATAATAGATCCCTGTGCGCGTCCGCATAGTACACCGCGGTCAATATGCACATTTCTCGGTTGATATTTATGCGCTCTGACGCGACCATGCGTGTAATATCGGGCGCGTCTTTATCGCGAGCTGCCGCTACTATACAGCTTTATTACACCCCTCCCCCCGCTCATCCATGCAATCACCTTCGCCGCTGCTCCAATCGGCTGTCACGAGCGGCGCTTCTGTACATCAAATATCGCGAAAATAGCCCGCCGTGACATCGCGTTCTGTTCCCTCCTTTTTTACGGTCGCGCGCGCTATAAAAAATTGTTACTGCGCACGCGCTCGCCACCTATCTAACTCTCTTTCTCTCCTTTCTTCTCTCGTTTGGCGGCGTACGCGAACCTTCCCGTATACTTTCGCTACTTTTCACGGGTATTTCGACTTTTTCCCCTCTTTCCCACAAATTTTCTCTCTCTCTCTCTCTCTCTCTCTCTCTCTCTCTCTCTCTCTCTCTCTCTCTCTCTCTCTCTATCTCTCTCTCTCTCTCCCACTATATATATATATAAGCAAGTTTTACGAGACATTCATGGAGACGCATTGACCAAAGGGACCGTACAATTTTCGCCGCGTCCATTCGTCGCCGAGGTTAATCGCGCGCGGCGTCGATGGGGTTGACGGCGCGAGGGAGGAGCGGGGAAAAATGTCGCTGTCGCGCGTTGCGAAATGCCCGGCGCCGCACGCCGCACATCCAGCTTAATTGGCTGCAAACTGCTCGGCTCCGGCCATTACGTGTATATGAGAAAGAGAGGGAGAAAGAGGGGGTGAGAGAGACTAACTCGCTTTAATTAATGCGACAGTTTCTAATTCAAGTGCGCGTGACGCCGAGCGTGCGCGCACTCGCGCGATCCTTCGAATGCGCGGAGAAATTTTGTAT
>JACCIC010000059.1:1487500-1635000 GCA_018907035.1 Sycobia sp. Sy_11 | reverse complement strand
CTCGCTTGCAGGAACAATGAATCGGAGATGCGACGAGGACGACGACGGCGACAGCGAGGACGCGTTTTTAAATACGAACAATAGTCCATTGACAATAATCGAACAATATTCTTATATGCAGGGCCGTCTTTACGTGCCCAAGGCCCGAACATGTTTGGAGACCCTGACCAAAAAAACTCAATTCTCTCATCGGCCCCTAGTAGGAAAATGAACCAAAACTTTTTCAACTGGCCAGGCTCAGAACATCATCCAGAGATTTGAGCCTCTCCCCGCAAGCTCAATGCTATAATAAATTACAATAGCGAAAGATCATTTACAATTTGACAATTAATTAAGTATAAATACAGAAATACACTTTTGTATAAGTTACACTAAATTAGTCAGCTAATTACGTACTACTGAATATCCCTCGATGAAACTTTTGATCTAAAAAGTTGATATTATTATTAAAAAAAATTTCTTTTATTCTCGAGGGCCTCTGTGACGCTGGAATCCTTGCTCCTGGCGCGTGGATTTCTATTTAAAAATAGCCCTATATATCCACAATTAAATTTTTCAAATATTATATAGCCAATGAGCCCCCCTCCCTCCGCGTCTAATATAATAATATCACACACACACACAGACATACACACACAAAATATATGAATCTTATTTTCTTTAAATAATATAGACATATACACACATATAATATAAATATTTATAGCCGTCATCAGTTTTGTCCTCTCACTCACGCACACGTATATCTTTTGTTTTTGTTCTTCAGGAGGAAAGCTTGGACTTAATGGGGCAATATAAACCTGAAATATTCTGCTAGAAGGTAAATTGCTTTTTTCTCTTTTTATACATTTATATATACATATTTGCTTGCGCTTCCGCGAGAAAATTGCTTTGCACACGCTTTATATACACACTGCATATTCTCTGCTTTAACTTATGTATATTATTTTGTTCTTTTTCTCTTTCTCTATAAATATATATATATATATATATATATATATATATATATATATATATATAACGTAGTCACTCTCACTTTCTTCGGCTACTTCTCACTCTCATGTACCATCAGATATATATATATATATATATATATATATATATATATATATATATATATATATATATTATATATACATTTTTCCTATTAGACTGAAGTGCACGCTTGCAGAATTCGAGCACTACGACTCTCGTATTCTTCCTCCCTGCGCACATTTTCACCTCCATCCCTCCCTCTCTTTCCTTCTATCTCTTTCCCTATCTCACTCTCACCCTCTCTCTCTCTCTCTCTCTCTCTCTCTCTCTCTCTCTCTCCTTTACCGCTTTTTTCTCCCTCCCTCGCGCACAATGCTATGCATGTCAGGTCGCTGCGCTCGTGCGCCACTCGATCGAGTAGCGCATTAAGTGATGGTCTCTTATGCAATGCATTATAACTTTGCACCTTTACCACCCTACTCTCGCCCCAACCATCACTCTTTCTTCCTCTTCTCTCCAAGTCGTATTACTTTTGCTTCTCTGTTCTTTTTTCCTCTGGTAGCTTTTGTAGTATATTTATATGCGATAGTTGCATTTCTGTAGTATAACTTTTCTGTTCGAAAATTTTCGAATTTGTAGTTAGTCTATAGTAATTGACTGCTATTTTATTTTATATACTTCAACGCTTCTTACAACGTGCTCATATATAATCCATAGCTTTTTTATAACAGGTGCACGTTGCTACATGATTTCATATTAAAAATTCAGATGAAGTTTGTTAATGTCTTAAATGAAATCCTTGTATATATATTTAAATGCAACCCTATATTGTTTTGTACAATATAAAAAATATATTTAATGTATTGTACTTTAATTGTATAAGTAAGTTTTTACTGAATGAATTAATCTTCATTGGCTTATTTCATTCTCAAAACTTAATTCACTAAGGCGGAAAAAGTTTCTGAATGCAACTAATTTACTTTAACTAAATTGAAGAGACTTTATTGTGTAACTCTTCGTATACAAAGTTTTCTTAGTATATCAACTAAGGGGAACTTCAAAAATAATGTTGAATTAGGTTTTTTTTATAACCTTTCTTTCATTCGTTAATCAGTGTTAAGTCAACTGCTAGGTAAATAACTCCTTACATATTAACGTTTTTTATAATTAGTCTTTATTTATGATTTTTAGAATTATGTTAGAATAACTATTAGAGATATCAATGGAATTAACTCTTAATGCTATCCGAATTTGAAATTCCAAGTTGTATAAAGGAAACCGGACCTAGCGGTCGAAAGAAAACCTTCACAGATATCGTTACAGACCATTAATCGACTCCGCGTCATTCATATTAAATACCAATTCAGACTTGTCGGTCGAGATATAGAGAAAAATCGATTTTAGCTCCTACAACTAAAGAGAACGTTCCCAATTCGCGTTTAAAGACCTTTAGCACAATAGCGATCGGATGGTTTTATTTGGAAAGAACGCGATACGAATTTCATTTACTAAAAAAATCAAAATCAAATTGAATTATTTTGAAAATTTCAAACAATCCTATAAATATGGCTCCGAAAAGTTGTTCCCATGTAAAGTAAGTGTGCAATTTTGTATTGGCTGCAATGAGTACGGTAACGAACGACTTTTTGAAAAGTTTATTTTTTAAAAGGCTTATACACATACGTATATCTGTTTTGGGGCGCGTACCTATAAGGATGTTTATCAAGCCCGATATCATCAGTCAATCCGGCAGAACTGGTTTTTTCAGCCAGAAAATTCAAACCGAGAAAACGATATACGGCTTCGTGCCCAATATTGCCGTACATTGTCGCTGGCCTGCTAAGAGATTTTCGAAAAATCAGCTATCGAAAAATTGTTCGAGCGAGAAACGAATTGTCATCTTCGTAAAGGGATATAAGCCAAAGCGTGGTCAAACTAACAAACTAAATAAATAAATAAATAACGGACCGCGACATTTTTGACAAAATACCCGGAGTACTCTGTATGATATTCATTTGACAAATACTTTATTGTTTTCTTAGATTTTTTAATCAAACGGCATAACGGTCGACAATCTCGCCTGATAAAATTTCTTATAGGCACGCATTCTCGCAAGCATTAAATCAATCGATACTGATTTTTGAACAATCTGTTCGTCGTCGTTCTCAATTTGGTCAAAATTTTTTGTATTTTCTGAATTATACTCCCAATGGTAGTTTTTCGGAATAATGTCGACCCCTCTGCAGCCGCTAATAACGAGTCGTTTCTCTTTTGAAAATTTTTTAAAATAATTACTAATAGTTCTCAACAGATAAAAAACAATTACAAAAATACTGCGCGCAAAGCCATCTTACTCCGATTTTAATCTATCACTGGCGAAAATCGATTCTCTTACGTTGGCTTTGGATATCTCGCTTGATAAAGATTCTTACGTCGCCTCCTTCAAAGCTGGAAAGTTTTTTTGCTAAATTAATATTTGCTTTTATTTACAAAAGCATAATTATCGCAATGGAAACTTTTCGGGCACATCTTTAGATCTGTTTGAGGGAACCAATATAAATCAATGTGTATTGAAAATGTTCTTTTTCAAGTAATTGCTTTCATCGGGTCCTTACTTTTATATAAGAAAAATTATTTAATTATATTTCATTGCTATTTACCATTTTATAGTGAAAATATCTAATTTGAATTTAAAAAATGATATTTTGAATTCGATTAAAAATCTACCACGAAGTCTGTTCAGTTTTTTTAAATTCAATTTTGGGAACCAAATCCTGATCTATGCAACTTTTTCAATTTTTAAAGATAGCAAACAAAACGTGAAAATTTTGCCGACAATAATAAGAGCAAATTTCTATTAAAAAATATATCTATGAGAAAATATATTTTTCTCATATTATAAAATATTCGATTAAAAATATATCTATGAGACATATTACCAAGTATTAAAATGTTTAAATTTATTTACTAAAAAAATAAAAAAATTTTATGTAATTTATTATAGTAAAGTAGCTATGCATTTGAAAATGTATACTTTTGTTTATAAAATTAAAAAAGGTTTTAATAAGAATTTTCACATTTATGTAGTTGAAAGAAAAGGCGCGTTTCTCTGCAACTGAAAACTATTTACGAAAAATTCCGAACAACAATCACCACCATTCAATGAATATTTGGAATAGTCGAAAAGTGTCTTTTTTATTTCCCACGACCCCCCCCCCCGCCACAACCGGCTGAAGTCTCGTTCTAAACGTGATCGTAGGTCATCGCGAGCGCAATTCATCGTTTTCAACTCGCCATTAGTCCGTCATGGCTCTTAAACAATTCGAATCTAGGCAGTATATGTACAGATAATTTTTCAACAGAATATAGAGCGGGTCGCGTGCGCTATATATAAATAAAGAACCTCACGTTCCCGTGTATACAATACATGCTCGCCTGTGTGTCGTCTGTATATATAAACGTATTATCGATTTTCAGGTGTTTAAATTTAAACGAAACTCTTGGCTGGCCGTGTACTTTTTTAAATTTACCTTCTACATCGGTAGTTGTATAAAGTATTAACGATTCTTACGTAACGTTTCTGTATCGTTATTCGGAAAATCAATTTTTCATCCTCGTTGAATAATATGGCGTGGACTATGTTTTCTCTATGAAATGTTAAATTCTATTGTTAATTTATATATTATGTACTGTATTTAGTTGCGCGTGTAAATAATTGATAAGTAATTTATGCAGATAGCAAAGAATAAGAATATTAAGAATAACTATTACAATATAATAACTAGTAATATTCTACGCATTTATAATCAAGAGAATCGACAAATGAATTAGATTTTGAAGAAAAAAATACGATACCAATTGCTATATTAAAAGTCTATTTTCGTGAGTAATGTACTCCATTATCAAGTGAGACGATAAAGAACTGCAAACATTCTCGTTTTATATCTGCGGAAGATAAAGATTTAATAAAAATCGTATTCTTAAAAAGCAAATGTCGGATTAACTGTTAAATTAACGAATGAGTTATGCGCTTATACTGAAGGAAACAATTGCATTTTATTGATTTAAACAAAAAAGTAAACCGTCCATCTTTGTTAAATTATTTATGAATAGCTGTTGGAAGAATGAGGCAACCGACAGCCTGCGAATACCTTCGAGTTATAGGAAAGTTCGACAATTTTTTACACGAAGTTTTTGAATTTTCCACCATTTTCCGCTTGGAAATGCAAAACAGAAAGTTTGTAAAATATGAAAGGACTGCATTTTTTGAAAATCTACTGGGATTATGTAATCAGCAAAGAAATATCACGTTGTACAAAATGATATAAATATATTTGAAAGGGTCAGTCCGCACCAGGAATGAATGAAAATATTTTTTGACGGACGATATTAATGGGTTTTATCTCCACACCGTCTCTATGAACGATAAACACCGACCCTGATCCATATAAAGGAGAATCTGTGCGCAGGCGAGCGGTTATAGTGGCGAGGGGGAGATTAAGCCTTATCTATCGTCAACGAAAAAGTATAATTGCCTTCGTGCTTGTTTCGGATCCGAGTCCTTGAATTATAAATTTCTTTAACTTCTAACGAATGCTGGCGAAGTACCGCAAGATCGTCTCATTTTCGAGTAGCGTGTACCGCAACAGTGTTGCGACGGGTTGACTCGCCGTTGCCTCTTTAAACGTACTGTATAACGACCCCGTTAGCGTGAGTTGACCCGCAGGCTTTACCCGCGCGCAGAGGTGGCTTCAAGCCCTCCAACAGCCTCGCCCGAGCCCCGAGCGAAATCGATTTAACACACGGACATAGAGAGAGAGAGAGAGAGAGAGAGAGAGAGAGAGAGAGAAGAATAAACTTCGTGCGGGGGAGGGCTGATTACAAGGCACTCCTCGATGACCCTGAGACACCCCCCACGCAAATCGTCGCTCGTCGAGGGTGAAACGCGAGCGTCTTTTCTCGCCCGTCGCCCGCAGTCTCCCGATGACCGCGCTCCGCGAGCGTAGTCCCCACGCGAACGAGTCCCTTGCGCCAAGGTGCGTTGGACCGCCTGTGCATGTAGACGCGCACGCCGAGCGCCGACCGCACGCTGCAGCGCGGGAAACCGGGCCAGTAGGCTAGACGCGCGCGCGTACGGGATATGCGCAGGGGCGCACCGACGTCCCGCGGGGAAAGGGCGCGCGCGATTTTCAAGACCCTCGCTTACAGGGATATTGCCGCGCGTGCAAAAGAGCAGGCTCGACGGGGCTCGCGATGTAAAGCGATCGGAAGGTCGTGCGGTGGAAGGATTTTGCTTTCGTCTGTACGGAATGTCGCGAGTATTGCGCACATGTGTGTCTAGATGAATTTCCCCGTGTATGGATTTAAATTACGTAGGTATAGAAGGAGATAAGACAGGTACCGTAAAATCCGATAATGCCGCCATCGCTGCGCCGTCCCTTTAACCTCAACGCGCTTCGGCTGCGCCAGAGCATGCGCGACTTTCGCAAGCAGGTAAATTTCCCACCGCCATCTCTATGTCCTATATGTACAAACTCAGTCACAAAATTAAAGGGGCGCACGAAGCTATTAGATAACCGAGGAAATATATCGATCGCGCGTGTATATATACCTCCAATCTGCCTTGCGCCTAACGCACGCTATACTTCGGAAAAATCAATCGATGAGGGAAAAATGGGGGTGTTCGCGATTCTTTGTACTATAATATGTATGGACATCCATGTAAAGTTTGAAAAAATTCTGACTGCTATTGTCTTCTATAAGTGAAATAAAACCAACGAAATTCTAGGCACACGTACGTGTAAATGGAAAAATACCCAAATTATACCTTGTTTATTGCTAAAAGCGATTTAATTTATGAAAACAAAAATATATAATATTTATGTAGTTAAAAAGTCATACTAGTCCAGAAAGTAATTAACCAATGTTACAAAAAAATATTTAACCGTTTTTCCAACAAATTTTCTTATTAGCAATTTTTACACTTCGTCAGATTTTTCTCCCGACAAAATTCGATTCGGCACATTTTTCTTTCGGTAAACCTCGTTTCTACAAATTTGCCTTTCAACCATTTTTACTACTCGACAAATTTTGCTCTCCACAAAAATTTATTCGGCAAAATTTATCCCACCGATAATTACGTTCTCGTAACTGGAACTTTTTTCATTTACATATATTTGAAGCTCAGTTCGATCATATTTACTAATAATAAAAAAAAAAACATTTTTTAACCGCGTACGAGTAAAACGAAATGTTCGCAACGAGCAATCAACGCTTCTCGCGTCATTGGGAAATACAAAAGAGTCAAGACTTCTTACTATTATATAAAATTATGTTTGCGCAGTGATGCTTTGATAATCGTCGAAGTATAAAACAAATGCATAAATCCAAATAAGAAGATTAGTTAGAAATAAATTGATCGGAATAAAATTGCGATAGTTTGCTTTTATGGTGTTATGAAAAACGTATTTTGAAATTAATGAAATTAAATTCGTGACTCGTCGAGATACAGTGGCATATATTGTGCAAACTTTTTTGCATTAATATATACTAACCACTTAATATGTGCACGTAGTCAGTAGTTAAGCTAATCTATAGTTTTATAAATAGACCTGCATCATCTCTTCAATTATTCACGAACAAATCTTTTGGACATTTACACGTTAACCTTACAACGGAATTATAGCTGTGCTAAAATTCTGCAATGACAAAATATGCAAGTCTATAGATTAATTATCACAAAAAATGCCAAGAACTGTATATATATATATATATATGAAAAAAATGCAAACGTCAACATTATCTTTACAGTTCCAATATAATAATACATGTATGATTACGATCAATAATATTATAAATCATTGCGTATTATTATGATATAACAATGAAATGTTAATAAGACTCGTCATCCTGCAGATTTTGTTGCAACTAAAAACATTAGAGGCGATTTAAGTGCGGCGGGAGGGGCAATTCCATGAAGTAAAGAGAAATTTTGGATCGCAAACGTTCACGAGATGTGCGAGCTTCCATGCGACACACAGTTCTATATATTCATAAGCGCACACATTTTTTTAACGTTAAAGAAGAAACTACAAGTATACTACTCCAATGCGATCGAAACACGCGGGAATGAAGACGAAGTAGAAAGACGAGCTTCATTATATATATATATATATATATATATATATATATATATATATATATATATATATATGCACTTTAGTAATTAAATTTATGAGCAATGAACTATTTTTCACCAAGCGTTCGTCGGTCCTAATGTAAACTTCTTTTTTGAATCGAAAAAGCACTTCAGTATACGCGATTTATTATAATATATTACGGGGATGGGGCAAGATTGTTTAACATTTTCGATCCCCCGTCCCTTTTAATATCACGACAGTGAAAGAGGCGAACGAGCCACCGATATTTACTGTTGTGTGTATTCCGATGGCGATTCTCATATTCAAAGGCGGGTTGCATAGTCGTTTAAACAATGCTTATAATTACTTTTACGGCCGCCCCGGTCTATTCCTCCTCCAACCCTTTCTTTTGAAACGATTTCTATCTTTATTATTTCCAGTCTGCGGTGGAAAAAACGCGGAAGGCCGGCGACGTATTACTGGTCGATTTCTGTGTGTAAGATATTTCAGGGAAACTTTATTCTCGAATGGAAAACAGAACGGTGAAAAGGTAGTTTAAAACAAAAGGAAATAACAAACCTGAAGGATATATTCTATTGAATCGAGAAATTTTTATTAGTTTTATCTTTGTTAATTCAAAATTACAGGTATAATAATAAAAAAGATGAATATTTTTCATCCAAGAAAGTTTTAATTCGAAAAACAATATTGTACTAGAAGCCCTTCGCAAATGACATATGGAAAGTGATTTTTGTTAGACAGTATAATTTTAAAAGAAAACTATAACGTGAATTTGCATCTTTTACAACGCTGCTTCTCTGAAACGAATTCTGGCTCGAGGCTATAATAAGCATTAAAAAAACAGCGGAGAAGGATATATACATAGGTATATCCTCGAGTGCGCACCGCGCACAGGAAAAACTTTTATATCCGTATACGAGATATATCGTAGTTGAACCTCAAAGCCGCAGCGAGCTCGGACGCTGCAGTATACTTACATAGACTTCGTGGAAACGAAAGGGGTGGAATATTCGTATAAACCGAAAATTAGCAGAGTGAATGTATGTCTATATATATAGTCTGTTATTACTTGCGCACCTCATCATCGAATAATATCTCATCTCGGCGCGATTGCGAACTGTTACAATCAATATGGAATATCTGTTCAATGTTTGAGTGAAATGACACTTTTATTATATATATATATATATATATATATATATATATATATATATATATATATAGTAGCACCAAATAAAAAAAAAAAATCAACAACAACTCGTCCTTGTGCGCTGAATCGGCGGGTAAAAAGTGCGGCTCGCTCTCTCATATGTTAATGCAATTATTATATAAATAAAACTTACACGGTCGAGATCGCTGCGTCGCGACGTAGCGTCCTCGATTGGTTTTTATTTGCCGGTGACCCGTCGCAATAACATGACCTATACCGTTGCTATCAAAAAACTAGGTAAAAATCTCGTATAGAAATTTGCTCGGTCGTATTGCCGCAGCTTTACGGATATTATATTCTTGCGCCTTCCGCATGCGTATATGTTTCGCGTAACCCGCTATTTACTCTGAATGCGTTCGTTAATTTTCACGTACGGGTCAGATATTTTTTTTTTTTTTTTTTGAAAATTTCAACAAAGCACCACGATCGATATTGCTTTGTTACATAAGATGTAATCCTTATACAAAGTCTGTAGATAAGTTTATCCACATACGTTTTTCATAAGGCTATTCTATAGCAGACAGATGTATTGAGCCAATCTTGACATATACAATTATCTTAATATTAATTGAGATAATATTATAAATAAGTGGAATATTAAGAACAGTATTGATGCGAAGAGAAAATCATCTGATAGTTTGGATATTAGAAATTTATTGTTAACATTGTTTAACTTTCGCACGTGCTAACGCGTGTGCTGTAAGTAGAAATATATACATGCCTGTATGATTATAGCTATCGCGATGACAGCGTATGGAGTACAGATCAACGAAAAGGCATTGCGTACAATAAGCGTCAAAAGCCAGGTCCTATCTCTTATAGGAGAGAAGGATATAAACCGCCTATCGCGAACCCATTATTCTCACGTAATTCTTGCAACACCATTAACATATCGGGCATTCGGCGATAAATTAGAACTTTAGCGGCCATTCTCTGCACAGAGGGCTGATATGTCTGAAAATAGCGGGGAAAAATAGGAACAATGCGTTGTAACGTGTATATATATATATATATATATATATATATATATATATATATATATATATATATATATAAACGTTACGAGGCGCGGTAAAAACGAGCAGACAGCCAATAATCCAAATCAATGTGCATTCGAAAATACTGTACACATACCACCTGACTTACATTTCAGAAAATTAAGGTTCAAACGACTTATAAAATTAACGCCAAACCTAATCAGAGCTAAAATAATTGTTTATTACTGAAACACAATTATTTAGTTTCAAGAACGTGGCGGTGTCAATTTTAGTTGCAAAGAAACGTTGAAGTTTGTGATTTTAGATTCTATTGTTTGATTTTTGTTAATCATTATCCCAACATTATCATTTTCTTTTCACTTGAAATAATTTAAAAAATTTTCAAAAATATTTCAATAAAAGACCTGTAAATTAAAGATCATTAAAAATTTTCTGAATAAAAATTCGATTTTGTTCATTATGATTTTTTTGCTTTAAAGTATTTTAAAAATCGCACAAAAATCTTGTTTTAAAGAACATACGAAAAAGAGTTGTATTTTTAGGTCGTTTCTTGAATTACCGAAAAAAATTATCATAGCTCATGAAGGTTGTAAAATTTTTGTTAATATTAAAATTGAAATTATTAGCTTCAATTTCGTGATCGGGTAATTTGAAACGGTGGTTGATCAAAAACCTAAGAATATGTGAAATACACAAACTTAAACATTTCTTTAAATCAAAACTTAAATATTTCTTTAAAAAATATATCGATTCCGCTATGATGTTCGTCGTGTTAAGATAAGCTAATGCTCGTATCAATATAAATGATTCAGAAGATATTTTTATTGAAATGCTAAAGAAGTTTTAGGTAATCAAAGTCTGTAAAAAAATATTTTTGCAAATTAATGTAAATGTATGAAACTTAATGACACAAAATTTAAAAAAAAATCATAATATCCTTTAGCATTATCCATACATCGTTATTCAATATTTTTCTGATAATATTAAAAATAGTAGATTTCTTACCGGGTACGGAAAGGCTTGGTTTACGAAACAAGAGGTTGGCGGGCCGAGGCGAAGCCGAGGGTTGTAACGACGTTCGTAAAAAAGCCTTTTCGTATTAGGTAAGGACTATATTTTTCCTCGTAAGAATGAGAATAAAGCGACGGAGATGCGGTTTGTAGGTTAGAATGAAGAAAAAAGAATTTTTTCACTCTAAGCTCAAAATCACAACTGCCCCAGTCGTATTAAAAAGATAACTTATCCACGGTCGTATGAAAATGTACTATTTGTTTAAAGAAGCTAGAATAAGAGTGATGAAGACGCAAGATGAAGCAACGAGCAACCGCGTCTGCCCGCACAGGAGAAAGTCGCGGGCATCGCGGGAATGACGTAGAAAAAGCGTAAATTGGGGTGAGATTCCAGTATATTTTAATTAAACACGCGAAGCCACGATCGTGCGGCAAAGAGGCGGGGACGCCCCGTTAAAATTTTTGCCGATGGGTTTCTAATTGACAGGCGCGCGCGCACACACGCACACATGATTGCTAGATGCGCGCGTCGATTTGAATTTCGTACGCGTGGCGTTAGGGCGCGTTTCGGTGTAAATACGTATGTTTACGCATTCGATTAGTTATTGAGCTGGTTCTATAATTGCTTTGGTCTTTAATTAACAGTGTGTCGGAACAGTCAGGTTATCAATGTATATTTACATACATATTACATACGTATAAATAATATATGTGTATGTATGACTGTCGGATACTGTACGTTAATGCAAGTTTTTTTTTAGAGGGAACTACTTGAGGCTTTATATTATAAGACATTTATGTATCGTCAAAATTGCATCGTGCGTGAATGATTTCTTTCTTTCAGCTTTACGTGCAACTAACGGGAGACAAGTTTATCATGTAATTTTAAATGAAGACAGATCGGATGAAAGTGTTCGAGTGTCTTACGTCGGAAATATAGAAGGTCGGAAAAATATTTTTAGAGTTAAATTGATTTACAGGCCGTGAAAATGTATAATCAACGACAACTGTGTTTTAATTTTTATTTTTAGGTTTTAATGTTTCTTTTTTCACATTCGTGCTTTCAAGCTTTTTCACTTAAATTTCTTCTGAACGATTCATTTTTTACTGAAAATTAATTTTTTGAGATTCAAAATTCCTTTTACGGATCGATAATTTGAAATAACTTAATTCTACTTTTTCATGTTTGTCTTTCAGTTCTAGATTAAACTATCTTTTAATAAGTTACATGTTCCTGTTTCAAATGTTTATGAACCTAGTTTCACAAATTTCTGATCTGTAAAAGTAACTGTAAAATCGAATAAAATTCATTTTCAATAACAAACTCAAAAGATATTCAACAAAAATAGAAAACATAGTTGAAAATTAATTTTTTTAGTTTTACATAGAGAATTAAATAAAAAACAAAATAAATTATAAATAAAACAAATAAATTAATACAGTTATATTTTATGACATTAAAATCAATTTGAGGATACAATATTAGATTTCTGATCAGGTGGCATTCGCTTATGTATATATATATATATATATATATATATATATATATATATATATATATATTTATATATATATATATATATATATATATATATATATATATATATAAACATAATGAACTTAAATGAATTATGAGGAACAAATAACATTGCGAAAAATCCAAGTATTTAACACGAGAAAATTTTGTTAACATTTTTTTCTGAAATATTTTGTACAACGTTTACACAGTAAATACTTTAATTTAAGGTATATCTTCCAAAAGAGATCCAAGCGTCCTTCTCAAAATATAAAGGTCAAACGAAAAAACATAAAGAGATATCTATAGCAGACGTCTCATCGAAATGTCGCGCTTTAAGTGTATATATATATATATATATATATATATATATATAGGGCGCATGCACGATTAAAAGTTATATCCACGAAAGCAATATATTTCTCCGCACAAATCATGAGAGCAAGTGCGCTTCGTCAGTCTCACGAATGAGCGTATAATCTATATAGAGAACCAAAGAGTCGAGAGAAACGCGCAAGAAAGAGACGGGAAAACAGGGAGAAAGAAAAGACAAGTAAGCGCGCGAGAGGCTTTTAACGACTGAAAGCCGGCTTTGTGCTGCTGCCAAAGCAAACCCGCCAATAAACGCTAATTCGAGAGGGGGGGAGAGAGAGAGAGAGAGAGAGAGAGAAGGTATACCGAGGTGGGAGAAAAGCTGGAGAGGAAAAGAGCACACACATACTGTATACGCTCATCGCATAAAGACACATAAATATATACTCCTCGAGAGTGATAGTTAAACCGCCGGCTTCGATGACAATGACGCGTGGCGCACACGAGTTCACCGTGTTACGCACATATCTACAAACATACAAATATAAATATGTAATATACAGACGCGTAGGTACGCTCAACGCGAGAGGCGCGCGACAAAATTTTCTTATCGCGCCGGTGGCGCTCAGAGCGCCTTCGACGGCGATCAGCTGACGCTTTAGTCGATATATATGTGCAGTATACATACGTATAATGCTCTCCCAGCTTTTACGCGGGCGCGAGCTTGCGGCGGGGCGCAGCGCGGCTCCTCCTCGAGCTAATAACCGAGTACGCGTTCGTATACGCGCGCACGCCAGTGCTGTGCGGAGGAATCGCGGCTTCGCTGCGCCACCCGCGCAGCTTTTATAGTCGAGCCGGTCGCAGCCACGCATATCCGGATCGATCTATTGTACACACACACACACACACACACACATATATATATATATATATATACATCGATACCTATACAATAGGTTCTCTCTCTCTCTAGATATATATATACATATATAAATTTGGGCCCCACACGTGACCGAGAAAAGGATGCCGGGCCAACTGCCGACGAGGACAACGAGGATCGTGGTCTCTAGCAGTGGTCCGCTACCGGTGCTCCGGATCGACGAGGACGCACTTCTGAGGCGAGTCGAGTTGGAGGAGGGCCGACTACTTGCAGCGGTGCCACCGCCGCCACCGCCCCGGAGCGATAGCGAGATGATCGTCGCCGAATTAGTTCAGTGTCTCCATCTATATACTTGCCTATATGTGTGTGCGTGCATTAGGGTTTGCCAGCAAGACGGGTCTGCAATGCATATTCTCATGTGGGCACCTGCGACGTTGGGCGCTGCTTGATATACACATACATATGCATATATACATTTCATCTCGGTGCTCCTTCTTTCATTTTCTTTAATTAAATAGGAGTCATATCTGGCGATTTCCGATCGAATTTTCAGCTGATATTATATACCGTGTGCGATCACGAAACGTTACTGACGATATTTCCCGTGCCTCGTCGGTGTGATTACTTCGTCACACTTCCATAGTAATACGAAAGACCGAGAAAATAGGCTACGCTCTCAAGCCTTATCTTTTCGCCTACCTACTAGCGTGCTTTAGTCGCACATATATATCATGCATCTATGCGTGTGCGCGCGATTGCGACGATCGCTCAATTAATAGCAAAGTACGCGCAAGATTTTACAGTATTCGATAAGTTGGATCGGGAAATAATTACGTTATGGACGTATGCGCTTGCCTGCGTGTACATGAATTTGTTGCTTTATCTCGCGGCATAACACCGACGATGCGTGCGCGAAGCTATGGAAATTGATATAAAGTTGGAAGTATATAACATGTTTAAGGACACGATGCATATGCAAGTGAAAAGTAAACGGGATTTTTTTCTGCATAATGTGCATAGGCCCGGTTGATCTGTCGGCCAGGCTCTTTCAAATCGCGTCATTGATAAATACGTCTCATATTTTACATCACTTCTTAATGCATCGTCGCGTATTTGTCATTTTGGCATCGGGTCCATGATTATAGGTATATATGGCTTGACAACGTTCATTCTTATGCATCTATATGTGATCGGGAAAATTCACTATCCTTCAATATTCCAATGGCAGAAGTTAATACATCTTACAAATATCGTTCATTTTATACATACATAATATTTCCACTCTCGAATAACATGCGAACTCAAATAAGCATTTAATGTACATTTGAATTTACGGCACTCTCACGAGTAAAATACTTTAGCGCGGCTCATGTGTGTGTGTGTTTAGACTTGTACACAGTGTCTAAATTTTTATGAACCGTGTGGCCAATGCGGGGGCGCGTCACGCGTTCGTCGACCGTGGGTATTATTATTATATAGGCGTATTAAAATCTCGGCACCTTCCAGACGCGAGCGTGCGTGCGCTCCCACATCAACAACATTTAAATACGCGCACGCACGAAAGGGACTTCTAAAAATATACGTGTATTATACCTCCTCCGAATGAACGTCTCGATATAAACGTTCGCGACACACACGCGCGCGCGCGTATGTCTTTACGTGTATGTGCGCAGTCCACACATTTAGACATTCATTTGAACGTTTCGAACGATTCGGTATATATGAACGTAGAACGGCACGGATATATACTGCCCAATTTCGATCATCTTTATAATTAGCTCAGCGATCTGACTCGACATCGATCTGAGTTTGATTCGAAACTGAAGCAGTCATTACGTCTCTCTCTCTCTCTCTCCTCTCTCTCTCTCTCTCTCTCTCTCTCTCTCTCTCTCTCTCTTCCCCTCCCTCTCTGTGCACTTAAATTAATACATATAAAATGTATCAAAAGGCCGCGTAATTATTTTCGTATTTATTCGAAAACTATACAAATGTATTTCCGCAGTGTAACTGTGCTTTAGAAATTCGTCGTAGTGACTTGTCGTTTGCAAAGGCAGGCAAAAAATTCAGAGGGGAAGGAAAACGTTGACTTCGCCGACGTGTTCGACTGCTATATGTAAATCTTAGTATTAGTACGACGCGTGTTCGACTAACTGATAATATATTCTTACACTTTTACGCGTTGGCAAATTTGCAATTATCCATGTATTTATAGCGTCTATAATCTAATAACTAAATGGAAATATGGCATATACCGTTTTATTTTTATCGTTTTTATCGATGATTTTTGAATCGCCCATAGATATTAAATATACAGGATAAAGCGGGATAAAGACCAAAGAGTATTTTTGTCTTGGACAAGCTTGTGAAATATAATAATGACATTGCAGAATTTTATTAGCGGCTTTTCGTGCATTTCAAGATTCTGTTTTATAGATATTAAGATAATATAAGCGTGAAATAGTATAGTATAAGTGAATGGAAAATAATCAACAACAACAACAATAAAAACAACAACAACAACAACAACAACAACAACAACAACAACAACAATAATAATAATAATAATAATAATAATAATAATAATAATAATCATAATAATAATAGTAATCCAATATATTAACGAAATATGATTTCCTTAGCTTCGTACGACGTAAATAAAATATTATACATAATCAGGTCACGGTAAAATTTAAGATCGACGAGCTTCTTAAAACATTTAGAAAGGATATTATAACCTAATAGCTCAATTGACTCGATAGCCCGTGATTACCGCTAATCCCTCAATCAGTCTCGGGGGGATTGGGTTCGGACGAAAAGGCATCTGTGCACACGTGTGTGAGTGTGTATGTGTGTGTGTACACACGTGCTTACAACGCGACGGCTAAAACAAAGTCGATCGCAATTTTTTCCGGTCGCGTGTCGTCGCATGGTCTTCGTTAGAAAAACGAATTTTAGACGTATGTATATCTAATTGACGGTAGTCCAGCGCGTCGTACATACATGCGCGCCACTTATCGCATCGTTTTAAGGCCCGCGACTACGTTACGCAAGCCCGCTTGATCTTTATATGGACTTGGTCGCGTTATTGGCGCGCCGATCCACGCGGTGACGACGTCGTCGCCACAACCGAGTTCGCGCTTCGAGGCCTTTTCATTAATCCCCCTTCTCCCGAGCTTTGGCGGCACGATTCATACACATACGCTCGCGCGCGTGTGTGCGTCTGTGTGCTTAAGTGCGGGCGTGTGCGCGCCCTCCCTCCTCCACCCATGCCTTGTCCACATACGCGTGCGAGACTCTCGGCGCCGCTATTCGTTTAGAATGTCGCACGAGACGATATATTATATACGTATAGATACACGCTTTCGATTATCTCGCGTTCGGCCTTAATTTTTATAGACTAAAAAATCGCGAACCTCTCGCCGATGGGATTCAATCCGAAGAAGCGCGACGCTGCCCGTATGCTCGCGTCGCGCTGCGATCTATCTATCTATCTATCTTCTAACTATGCTATTACAAACGCGCGATTTTATATATATATATATATATATATATATATATATATATATATATATATATATATATATATATATATAGTAAAACACTAGCGCAAATCAAAGTAAATGATGATCATTATCGGATTTATTATCAAGAGACGATTGCCCGTACGTGTATATATTAATATAATGAATAAAAGCGCCCAATGCGCGAGTGATAACGATTTAAAAATGATCAAAAAATTAGAGAAATTAGAGATGAAACTTGTCTTGTTAAAAGCTTCATTCAGAAAAAATTGCAATCTTTAATCGCATTGCACAATCGTTATCTTTACGCTGAAATATTTCCATAATTTTTTTTTCTTTTTATTAATACGCATTATATTATGTATCGATGAATAAAGATAATCGAAAATCGATAAATAAAAAATAAAACCCATTCGTATAAAATGATATAATAGTAATGCAAGTTTTTGCTATATAAATTAAATATGTTGAATGCGTGTGTCATCAGTCACTCCAAAAAGTAAATTCGTAAAAAAAAAGAAAATCGATACAAATGTATAAGATATATAATTAATTAAATGAGATAGAAGGAGTCAATTAAACAAAAGTCACAATTGACTACTTAGTACTTTAAAGATTATTGCAGTAAAGCTGAATCTATAATTATAAAATCCCATCAACTTACATTTAAATTATAATAGGAATTCGTACTGAAAGATACCGATATAGTTTTCTGAATTTTAGATTTAGTTGACAAATTTTGTGTTATTTTGGTACGCTTTATGTATGCTATTTTATTTATTTTATTTGTTTAAATATGCATATTAATTTATAATATGTAAAAAATTTGTGAAAAGTTTTCTGAAAATATTTACGAAAATATGTAAAAAAAATTTTTGAATGTAGGTCTGCCACAAATCAGTGTTCTTTGCTTTTATCAACAACTATAAATTTAATACTTTAAAAATAACTATTTGAAACAAAAATAATCACTAAATTGGATGATGCGACGTAAAACAAGAAAAAAATTAATATTTTTATGATATGAACATTGATTTGTTATTCCATCGAGAGATTATAATATATATCTATATATGTATGATTATCTACTTATGATTATGCTTTTTCCTACTCCCTCGTACAATTTAAACATAAATATAGAATTTTCTGATGTTCAATAGAAATATATATAATTTAGTAACAAATCCTCAGTAACAAATATATTCATGATAGATATCGTCGAGACCGAGTGAAATAGTTCATACCCTCTAAAAGAAAGCTTGCGAAATTCTAAGATTCCAGGTTATTCCATTCTCAAAATCTGGTACTTTATTACTAAAAATACATGCCGTGTCCCATACTTCAATAGGATATACTTTATAGTTACATTTTGACTTAAATGATAACATTTCTAGTCATAAAAGTCAAAACGTCAATTTATTCAAGTGTAGATATATATAGATATAAGTTTGACTTTTTTTCCATGTCCTAGTATATGATTATCAGCCAAAATTAGCGTTTGTAAATTTGGCCAAACTTCAATTAACAATAACAAAAAGTAGCTACGTACATGGATTACAATTTTTTTTATTTATTTAAATCTATTTATAGTCCAAATACAAGCTTATATTTAAAAAAAGACCCTGCAACTACATTGAATATTAAATTTCGTTAGTAATGTAAGTAAGGAAGCAAAGTATCTTGAGAATGGTAAAATATTGAAAGTTTTAAAATTTTGCAGAGCTCAGTTTAGATATTATCAGTAGTTACAGACTTGCTCGAGCTCGACCAACTTAGAGGCAAGGTCGAGGCCAGACGGTGCACATGGTATAACCAATAATTTTTCTGTTCCGCTTTTCAGGTGAGCTCGCGTTTGGCGGTGCGCAGGGAGCCGTGCGCCAGCTGCGGCCTCCCGGTCTTCCTCGCGGAGAAGCTCGTGGTCGAGCGCAGCGTCTACCACCGCAGCTGCTTCCGGTGCGCGCGCTGCCGTCACCAGCTGACCCCGGGCAACTATTACGAGACCGAAGAGGGCCAGTACTGCTGCGAGGCCTGCCCCATGGACGAGCGCGACGAGTCCACGGAGCAGTGGCCCCACCGGCCCACGACGCCCCGACTCACCGCCTTTCGCGAGCTAACCGATCCCCGGCAACGGCCGAAGACGACCATCGCCACCAACACCACCACCAACACCACCACCACCACCACCACCACCACCACCACCACCACCAGCACCAGCACCACCACGACTGACATCGACGCGGCGACGACGACGGCGACGCTCCCGCCCTCGCCACCGGCCTCCGAGCCCGTGTCGCTCGACCCCGCCGCCGAGCTCCTCGAGGCGCCGCTCAGCGACGAGGAGAAGAGCAAGCGGCGCAGCCTCGAACGCGCCGTCGTCGAGCGGCGACGGGACGAGCCCGAGCCGGGGGCGCCGGCGCTCCAGTCCCCGCCCACGACGACCCTCGCCGCCGCCAGACCCGAGAGCGACGAGGAGAAGAGCGTCGGAGCTGCCCCGGCCGCGGAGGACGGCGACGACGAGTTCGACGAGATGATCAAGCTGATCAACGACAGGATAGTGGCGCTGACGAGCGAGGAGCCCGCGACGGCGACGGCGGGCCGCCCGCCCGAGGCCCCGGCCGACCCGGTGGCCCGCCGCCCCGTCGAGCGCCGGCGGCGCAACAGCTACGACGACGCGCCGCCCCCGAGCCGCCGCCCGGAGGAGCGGCAGCGGGCCGAGGCTCCGACGGCGTCGCCGCCGGGGCAGCTCAGGAGATGGAGCAGCCTGCGGGCCGCCGGCGAGCGCGGGCCGCCCCCCGCCAAGCGGCCCGCCCAGCCCCCGCCCCCGGCGAGGCGGCCCTCGCCGGCGAAGGCCGACGGTCCGGGGGAGCGGCGGCGACGGCGCGGCAGCGCCGAGGACGGCTCGCCCGGCAAGCGCAGGGCGGACCTCTATCCGGAGGAGCTGAATCCGTTCGCGAGCGACGACGAGGAGGAGGACGGCAGGCGTCCGGCGCGGAAGCCCCCCTCGACGAACCCATTCGGCAGCGGCAGCAGCGCGGAGGAGGAGGAGGAGGGGGAGGGGGGACCGCCGAAGCCGACGGCGAGGAATAGGTCGACGCAGGCGGCGGCCGCGGCGACCACGAGCGAGGCGCCGAAGAAGCGGCTGCTCGAGGCGCCGCGAATCAGCCTCAATCCTTTCTGGAGCGACGAGGAGGATCCTGCAAGCGGCGCCGAGAGCGAACCCGAGCTGAGGAGTAAGGGGCCGCCCGTGCCGAAGCCCAGGACGTTCAGGTAAGGTTGAAGTAGACGGCGATCGTCGCCGCCTCCTAACTCCTGACGTATGCTTGAGAACTGTATGTATTGTACGAATAACTTTACGTCGACTAGTTATGAAACGATGTGCAATTATTGAGAATCTGTAAAACAAATTTCACTCGCGCTTATAAAGTATATTATTGTCACATACATAAATCTGGCCTGGTATTTCAGACACTCGCACGTGGACGGCAGCTTGCAGCCACGCTCGAACCTAAGGAGCAGCAGTATTCATTCGTCAAATACCTCGATAGCGAGCTCCTGCTCGACGATCACGCCCGGTGGTACTTACAGAAAGAAAAAGCCAGCTCCACCCCCGCCGATCCTGCAGCAGAGCCCCGAGCATCGGAGCAAGCTGATCAACGTCGGTGCGAGCACCAGTCCCGTAAGTCCCGGATGCCGGAGCGGCACTGCACACAGATACGTCTATACGTCAAAGATGGAAAATATTTGCTGTTCAAACATCTCGAACAGCTTGAGGATTTTAACGATTCGATCGCAACCTATTAGAATTCTTAAAAAAATTGAGTCTTTTGAAAGTTTGAGCTCTTCGAGTTGATCGAACTACTCAAACATTAGCTATTGTAAAACAGAACCGGGAATATTTTGAGGCCCGGGCAGCATGGACCGACGTTCGATCAGCTCCATCGGCTAAAGTATTCCCACGGTTTGGACAAAAATTATTTTCTGTAATATTATATATGTATTAATTATATTATACAGTAAAATATAATCAACTTATATAATCAAGAAATTATGAGGAAAAAATAACATTGCCAAGAATCCAAGAATTTAACACGAGAAAGTATTATGTTAATATTTTTATTCTTAAATATTTTTTTCTTATATATTTTAATATCTTACAAAAGCGACCAAACGTCCTTCTGACAATTGGAAGGCTAAACGAATAATGTAGCGTAATTGAATAGTCGAAAAAAACAGACTCTCATTATTTTCTCCTTTCGCGCAGAGCCTTTCGCCGCGCCTCACGCCCCGGACTAGGAAGGCGAAGCCCGCCCCGCCACCGCCAATGAATCCGCTGACCTCGCCGCTCCCGTTCGGCACTCGCGCGGACGAGGACGACTCCGCTCCGCTCGACGTACCGCAGAAACAGGATCGGAACGAGCATCGGTACAAGCAGCAGCAGCCGCCTTCGTCGCCACCGCCGCCGCCACCACCGCCAGTGGCACTGATGCCCGACAACGACGTCATAAAGCCCGATCACCACCTCTGGGACGACGAGAAATTCAGCAAGGACGAGGCGAACCGCAATACGCAGAGCCTTTCCTGTACGGACGGCTCGGCCTACGTGTTCGGTTACTCGCCCGACAAGAGCGTCGATGGCAAGTGGAAAAGGAAGAAGGGCCCGGCGCCGCCGAGGCCCACGCCTCTCAGGCGTAAAGTGAGTTTTCTTCTCTCGCTCAAGAAGAAGCTATTCTAAGGGCTCTCTCTCTCTCTCTCTCTCTCTCTCTCTCTCTCTCTCTCTCTCTCTCTCTCTCTCCTCTCTCGACTCCCTTCCGTCACGCGCCGCATAATGATAAACATATATGCATATATAGTCCTATTATTATTGCTCTTATTATATTATACTTACACTCTCGTTCAAAAATATATATGTAAGCGCCACAAGCGCGCGCGCGCGCACACACACACACACACACACACACACACACACACACACACACACACACACACACACAAATATGTATATATAGCTTCAAGCGAATACACTGCTTTTATACCTATTTATGTACTGACTCACGTCGAAATGTCACATTGTTACCTGTCCGTCAACAGATCAAAGTTATGTCAATGAAAGACGTGAAGCTAGAACTCGATCAGATCGAGATGCAGCAGCAAGGCTTGGAGAGGCAGGGCGTGCGATTAGAGCAGATTATTAGAGATAAATGCGAATCGGGAACTACTAGCGAAGGTACTGCGTTTTGTACATTGTTATTGTTATAAATCATTAAAATACGAGACAATTATAATTGAAATTGTATAATCGATCACAGCTCTGAATTATCTTTATAAATAAATATTCAATCTTGTGATAATTTGTTCCTGTTTTATTTGCCTAATCCTCAAATAGCACATTTTTTGATCTTTATTTTTATACATTTTGATGCTAAACATGATTAGATTTGATACTCATTTTCAATATGTCTATTTTATTACGTAAATTATGTTTATCATATGATTATGAAGTTTTTTTTATCTCTTTGATTCTCTTGAAACCTCAATTTTTTATGTCAATTTTAATTTGTAATTATTGCCAATGTACCTAAGATTATTCAATGTTCATTTTGTATACTTAATATTTGTCAATTATCAGTGATTTCATTAATTACTTTAAAGAAATGCAACCTTACTTCAATTCAGTCTACTTTTATTCATGAATTTCATTTTTAAATTTCTATTCAACTATGCAAGCAATGGAACCTATTATTTATATAATTAATTTTTCTTCTAAAGAGATATTATCGTAGTTTCGACATAATTAAATTTTTCTGTGTGCTATTTTTGGATTTTACTTTAATATCTTAACAAGTAACATTAATCTGAATGTGAATTAGTGAGAAAGTGTTTACATTGATTAAAAATTAATATTTCAGATACGAGTTTGGGATTAGATGTCGAAGAACTTGTTTTGGAGTTGTTTGCTTTAGTTAATGAAAAAAATGAGCTCTTCCGAAGGCAGGCCGAACTAATGCTGCTGAGGCGTCAGCAGAGGCTCGAAGAAGAGCATGCAGATATTGAATATCAAGTAAGGTGCCTTATAACGCAACCAGAAGCTACTAAAACAGATTTTGATAAGCAACGTGAGGAAACCTTGATTCAAAGGCTGGTAGAAATAGTAGAAAGGCGAAACGAAATCGTTGAATGCTTAGAAATGGATCGTAAAAGAGAAATGGAAGAAGATCGGAGTATTCAAAGAGAAATGGATTTATATGCTGGTGCGTTTATTTATATGATAAAATGCTTAAATATTTTTTTAAAACCTACCATTTTCTATCATTAATTTATATAATTTTTAAATATATGATTGATTAAAATTCTATATTTTTTTATTTAATGCTACTTGCAAATTAAAATTAAATCGCCTTTGTATGTGCACTTGAAATTTGAAACAAGCAAAATTTTTTTTAAAAAAATCTGAGTATGAAAACAAAAACAATGCAAAATTACTCTTAAATTTTTTTAACATGTATTTAATACTTTGTAGCTAGAAATAAAACGGACAATGTCAATATGACTGATGAATCTCGCCGTACGTTGAAAATGAAGAAAGGAAAAATTAAGGAAAAAATTAAAGAGAAGAAGTTTAAAAAAAGCAATAAAAAAGATGCTGATAAAGATGTGGATGAAACCGAAACAAAACTTAAACGCCATAGCTTAAGAAAATGGTTTTAAAAGTGCATTTTCGACAATCTGTTCAAAGTACATTTCTGATTATCCAATAAGTTGTCAATATTTAATACTTTTATAAATATTTCTTATGATAAATAAGATCTTGAAAGTAGCATATACAATTATGGCAATAAATAAAAAAGTATTTGATATATTTATAAAACAATAAAATAAAAATTTATTTTTTTCGCCTAAAAATTTTCAGTATTCGAATTGGTATTTCTTCAGATATCATAAATATTTGCAGTTTTGGTGTAATTTCGTCTTCGTATAAAAGATTATATTTATCTGTAAAAATAAATATAAAAATTAATTATTAATTATATGTAATCAATGCAATGTAAAACATTTTAATCTTACCAAGCACGTTTAAAAATTCTAATACAGTTGATTCATTTCGAATAGTGGCTGCTATAATAGCATAACTAATATGCTTGTGCAATAATTTTTGCAAGCCCTGTGCCAATGATTCAAATGTACTATTATCGTACAAAACATCAGCACAAATAACCAAATCTATTTCTAATTTTTCTGCTTTTAATTTGTCAATTTCCTCCCATTTTAATTTAAGAATTTCAACTTTTATACTATTTTCTACATTATTTTTTTCAAATTTTATCCTTTTGGGCTTTGAAATGTCACTCCATGACAAATTATTTTTTGTTAATAAATTTAAACGAACATTATCCTCCAATGTTTCTAAAACTTTTGGATGGCAGTCTGAGAAATAATATATTTTTGGTGCACAAAAATTTAGAATTGCAATTCCAGTTAAACCAACACCTGAACCAAGTTCCAATATTTTTTTCCCTTTAAGTATCTGCTTGTTTAAAATACACCATTCTGCTAAATAAAATGCAGCCTATTTATGCAATTATAATAAAATTGTAACTATTAGTAGGTAATATCCAATTTTATACCCGACTACAATGCATAAAATAATTAATTACCTCCCAACTACATAATCCAGTTGTTCCATGAGATATTATATATTTATTTTCTTTTATAGTTAAAGTGTCAACATCTCCTTTATTTATAACAAAGTGTCTGTAATACATTGATGATTCTTCATTTGGAAACGCAATAATTTTACAATATGCATTGTAAATATTGTCATTTATTTCAACTCCATTTTGCTCCAACTAAAAATTAATATTATATGACAAAAAAGGTCATTTTTGCAAAATGTAAAAAAACTAACATACTTTACTTATTAATAATTTTAAAAAGGCTTTTTTATATGCTTGCTTAAAGGGATACTTCAAAGTTAATTCACTATTTACAATGTTATTAATAATTTGTTCTTGATTGTCTTCATTCATAGTATTTACCAAATCCTAAGGGAAACGTTATATATATATATATATATATATATATATATATATATATATATATATATATATTATGAGTATGGTAAAACAAGATACATATAAAAATAATATAAATAAGATAGTTTTAGCTTACCGGCCATTTAAATTTATTTAAAGGCATACAACAAAGAAACTGTTTTTTTAAAAGATTTAGAACCTGATTATCATCCATGCTATTTGTATTTTTTAATATTTAATGATAAAACAATAGTATATTTTATCATAATAATTCTCAAGTTAACTATTGGAAAAAGGATAAATCTGAAACAAATAGTATAACAATACATTACAATATATTTTGAGTTAATAAAAAATATAAATAACTAAAAATAAGTACCACTTCTTATTTACAAATATTTCGATTCTATTATGATTTGATAATAAGTCTACTTAGATTAGGTTAAACCATAGACATATATGAGACCACGCGCTTAAACATGGCTGAAACTGACGCTCTGAAACCCATATTGAAGGACAGAGATAGGCCTGGAGACGTGCTTTCTCTCTTGCTCCGGGGAAACAGTAGGAAGGCAACCTAACAATAACAATGGTATAGAGTATAAGAAAATCGTATATTTCTGCTACGTATATTTCTATTCATACTGTCCTTTACTTTCCTTTTCTCCCCACTTCCTCGCTTGTACGAGAGAGATAACACAACTCCCTGTATTGCTTTCTCACTCTGATTTGGGCTTTAACTCTGTTTCCAGAGCGCGCGATCTAATTATTAGTCTATGTGTTAAACGAAGGCGGCGACACCCTGTGAGGTTACTCGTTCAAATGCATGTATTTGAAGAAAAGAGAGTGGAGGTATAATTTTTAGCTGCTAGATGGCACTAATGTGGCAGTCTGACATGGCAGGCAACCAAATGAACGATGTGATGCGCGAGCGCGCAGGTCAGGCCAGCTGTACCGGAGTGACCTCAGTACAAGAAGTCCCGGATTATAGTGGGCAAAAAATTTATGATATGCTATAAGATAATCTGGGGTTTTCAGACTCTAATCTGATCTGCATTGAGTAAAGTCCTGGTATTGAGAGAAAATTGAGAAAAAAAGGATTTGGAGGTTTCCGATGATTCGAGCAATTTAGATTTTCTTCGAAATTTGTGTCCCTTCGTCTTGATATCAATCGCGATTCCTCGTATAATGCATTTATAATTTAAATTACATAAAGTTTATTACAAAAACATCGTAAATAAAGTATAATTTTTTGTAACATTTCTATTTTTAATTATTTTTAATTGTAGTTAAACATAAACTCGTATGCACGAAATTCGTGAAAATTAACTACACTTGATAAAAAAGTATTGTTTGAAACAAGTTTAAAATTTATATTATTGTAGCAAGATATTATAATAATGGGTATCGATATGTCAGTATATGACCATAAATACGATTATAATCGTAATTAATATTATTTTACAGCATATTTTTAGCATTTTGAAATACGATCCTTTTTTAACTAATAAAAATCTTTGAAATCTATATGATTATTATTTTGAATCATCTGCAGAGGTTAATGATGTATTGTGACGTTAAAATTATGAAAATGCTCCATATTTGTATATATTTATTAACTATTTATTTGATGGTGTTTTATTTTATTACGAACTATTTTCATAAGCGATTCTATTATTAAAGTATTGTAATAGAGCAATGTTTTTTAAAAATGTATTTGCATTCATAAAAATCGTTTACTTTCTGAAATAATACTAACAAATAAAATTATTAGTATAAGGCCTGTAAAGAAAATATGTTTATTAAAGGGAAATGTGACTTCATTCAAAGGGTGTATGATACACTGAAAAAATGAGTTACTTCTATGAAATATCTAGTAAAAAGAATGAGTAAAATATATTTAGTTAACTTAAATAAATATTTTATTGATATAAATAATAAAGAAGAAAATTAACTAAATTATTTATTAAGTGTACAAATATGTTTGCGCCGTTTTGAAAAGATGGCGCCACCGACAAGATAAGTCGTATAGTTTTTTTTTTTTTGTTATTTAACGTCTCTGTGTTTGTGCTTCCAAATACCGGTGCTAATCAGCGACGGAGGTCTGCGATGTGTTTGTGAACAAAGCACATGTAAATTATTACAGCGGTGGTGCTTGTGTCAATCGGCCGAGACCGGAATTTAAACTTGGATCACCAAGTTATTAGTCCTTCGCTTTAGCGATCGAGCCATCGTAGGCCTCTAAGTCGTATAGTTATGTTGACATCTGGAAACAGTATAATCTTTTAATACCTCTGACTTTTTCCTAGCATCACTTAGTTTTCATCGTGTTAAGATATCAAGTTTTGAGCCAAGTAAGCGTCATTTGCGGAAATTGTTAATTTACTTATTTCCTTTAAAGCAATCTGCAGCTGAAGCACATCAGCTACTCATAGAAGCATATGGTGATGTTAATTTGAGTGAGAGAAGTTGTCGGGAGTGGTTCCAAAAATTTAAAAGTGGTGATTTTGACGTAGAGGACAAAACACGCAGTGGAAGGCCCAAAGTGTATGGTGACACAGAATTGGAAGCTTTACTGGAAGAAGATCCATGCTAAACGCATGAAGAACTTGCACAAGAGTTAGAAGTGACTCAGAAAGCTATTTCACATCGTTTCAAAGCCCTAGGTATGGTCAAAAGCAAGGAAATTGGGTTCCTTACGAACCGAAGCTAAGAGACATTGAGCGTCGCTTATTCGCTTGCGAACAATTGTTCAAAAGGTAAAACACAAAGGATTTGTACATCGAGCCGAGCATTGAAGATTAAATATCCACAACATGCCAAAAGGCACGATAAAATCATTTTTCAGCATGACAACGCTCGGCCACATGTTGCAAAAATCGTAAAGGAAACGTTAGAAACACTGAATTGGGACGTCCTACCCGACCCACCGTATTCACCAGACATTGCTCCTTCAGACTACCGCCTATTCCGGTCGATGACTCAGGATCTGGCTGAGCAGCACTTTACTTCTTACGAGGAATTGAAGAAATGGATCGATTCGTGGATCGCCTCAAAAGACGAGCAATTTTTTAGACGAGGTATCCACTTGCTGCCCGAAAGATGGTGAAAAGTTGTAGAAAGTGATGGTCAATCTTTTGGATGACATTATTTGTACCTTTTTTTACAATAAATTCTTATTTCTTTATAAAAAAAACGGCGGAAACTTATTTGTACACCCAATAATAAAAATAATATTTAATGATCTAACTAAATATTTAGTTCGTTCAAAGGCATTATAGTTAAATTTACTAAATGGTTTAGTATAAATAACTAAACAATAGTTATTTTATACAAAAGTATAAGATAAGGCAGGTATGGTGTATTGGACATTCTAATCATTTAAAAGCTCTTGTCTCTATAATGTACTGTATTTTTATAAATGATATTTTTTCCTAATTTGACTTCACAGTCACGCGTAAATTTTCTTCATTTTAAAAAGAAAGTTATAGCCTAATATAAGATATTATAATATGATATAATATAATATAATATAATATGATAGTAATAAAATAACATTTCAGGATTATATTCAATGATTTTTAATTGAAACAAAAGAAAGTATTAAAATCAATTTTTGTTGTACATAGTCAAGTATAAATAAATATGTATGAGCACAAATTCGTGTTTGTTCCGAAAAGATTACTTATTATTATTCAATAAAAATGTTGCTTCTTAAAAGTGTGCCTATGCACACATTTATTTATAACGTGGGAATACAGTACTATGAAAATATAATTTAAAAATTAAATTATATACGGTTAACACAAGTCTAATATATGTATCCGATGGTTTTTGTGAATATATATATATATATATATATATAGAAATAATTAGAAATAATTGAATAGAATCCTGAAATGTCATTTTATTACTATTTTTATCTATAAATTTTTTTTAAGAATGAAGAATATTTACGCATGGCTGTGGAGTCTGATTAGGAAAAAATATCATGTATATACAAAGCATTTTAGAGAAGAGCTGTTAAATTATTAGAACCTGCAATACACCAGACTTGCCTTATTTTATACTTTTGTTTAAAGTAAATTTAAAGTAATACACAAGATAATTCATTACGCTGGCTTTTTTGGCCAGTTCAGTCTAATTGTACCTGATGTATTTTTGCTGAACTTAAAATTTTTTGGTTAAAATACATGGTTTTAATATTTTAACTGTCCTGTACATGTATATTTAAATCAGGAAATTTTATTTCAAGTTAATTGTGAATAATGCACCGCGCTTAAAATATCGTCTTCAAAAACTCTATATGAGCGATTCTTTTACAGTAATTGCGCAAAGCTCATGAAAATAATTCGATACTTTAAAATCAGCCGAATTTTTTACAGCTTCCTGATATAAAATTAATTAAGGCCTATTTTAGGATTTTGATGAAAAATTTTTTTTGAAACATATTCATACATGAATTTTGAAAAAATTGGTAGATTTACTCTAAAACCTTCATAGTTAAAATCGATTCTAAAACTATATTAATCGCATCTATGCCGAATTTTATTCATTTATATACTTTATTATGTAATCTTTGAAAGTAACTTAAAAAAATGTGTATAGCTAAAATCTTAAAAGGATAAACAATGAAATTGTTAATTGTGTTCTGTATTCTTTCATCTACAAAATCCATTTTTTTAAAATATGGTGTCTCTAATCGATCAAAAATTATTAAATATTTCTGCGTTCAAGTTATGCACCGTGCTGACCCGGGACCCACACTATAGTTCTTAATCTCCCAATCATAGGAAAATCTACTTTGCTAGGATTGCAAGTGATAGGCTGAAACAATTTTGAGAATTCAAAAAGGCCTTTTAATCCTTCTACTCATAAACCTAATCAATAAACATATCTAAAACGTCATATAATACAATAAATATTCAAATTGGAAAATATATACGAGCATCTGACAAATTTTCACACATGTTCAGCGTACTGCGTTTTATATATTTAATAACTCTTAATCTAACATAGACAGAATATTTTTATAAAATATATTTTTGAGATAATCGAATGCAGACAGAGGTGATACTCTACAGATTAAATATCGATTATTTTTTAATTGGTAATTTTATGATAACTAATATTGTAAAATATTAGTTCACATAGAACGTTAAAGTTAACAATGGCTGTGTGTGTGTGTGTGTGTGTGTGTGTGTGTGTGTGTGTGTGTGTGTGTGTGTGTGTGTGTGTGTGTGTGTTGTATAACCTATAAGGTAAGGAATAAATAACTCAAGCACAAACATTCATATTCAACTAAAACTAAATATTAAATCGTGAAACGTGTCATAAAAAACTTCCACTTGGTGAGTGGAGGAGAAAGCCCCCCCCCCAAACGGTGCCACTTCTGGTATAATATAATAGATAAAGAAAGAGAGAGATGGGGATCGAATATTTTCATCGTTTCTTTTCATTATATTTGAGCAGAGCGATGAAAATTTGATGTAGCAATCACATGCCCCTATACTGTATACGGAAAACGAGTTATTTTTTTTCGATCAAAGGCCTTGCATCATCTTAATTTTGGATTCGTATAATATCGTTGCGATTAGAAAACGAAGTGACTATAGAAAACCTGAGTATGTATTTTATTTTGAAAGAGGTTCACTTCTCAGTAGAAGCGTGAGAGAGGGTCTAAGTAGAGACGAACGCTTGTGCAGCTCAGGAGGACCCAAATTAATTAGTATAATCTGTTCACGGTTGATGGTCATGAATGTCTATCGTTATAGAAAAACATGCCCCCTATACCGTATAATGAAACCAAGATATTTTTTTTGTCACTCTCTCGATATGTATTTTCAGGATTTCGGAAGAATATAATAGCTTTGCGATTGTAAAAGGGAGTGACTATGGAGAAGAAGAAAGGGAGTGCCACTTACAGTCAGGGTACCGATGTTGTTGGTGTCGTCCGATGGTGACAGGAGGCGGCGGCAAGTCCTGGACGTGCGGCAGCACGCTCTTGACAGTCGTAGGAGGCGGTGTTCCCGCTCGTCGGTAGCCCCGGTATGGGGCGGTCAATCCGCACAGGCGATGGCCGGATGGCAAGCTGGTTAGGTCGAGCCCTGCAACTACGTTTGCAGGGCGAACTTCGCGAATATCGGCCCAAAGAGCCGTAACGAGTGCGAACAGCACATAAAAGCTCGAAGAAGAATCTCACGAAGCGAGGCGGCAACAGCACTCGAGGCAGGTTATCTTTCGTTCAAAAAAACTCACTCGCGCGTAACACGGCAGTGCTCTCTCTTCTAAAACAGACGCACGCGGTGATCTTCTCCCACTCCCCGCTCTCTCGCTCTCTCTCTCTCTCACTTATCTCCTCGCTAGTGTGTCGATGCGTCGGCCTGTAACAAAACTACATGCTAAATATTTACATATGAAAAACAAATACTATATACCCATATTTACACAGGCTACGACGGGAGAGAGAGCATAGGGACGTGGGATAGCCAGCGTCAGCGACACTTGCGATCCCCGTCACATGCCCCCTCTCCAGACGCTGGTAGCCGGACGTGGTAGCTCGACACAACATCTCTCTCTCTCTCTCTCATTTTGACCATTGTACCAGGATAGGAAAAACATTCTAAACCACAATACGCAGCTGGGGAGTGTCTTAATAAGGAGAGGACGGGCAAAAAAACTCTCTTTTGGAACAATGCAGTGTTTAGAGGGCTCTTTTATTAGTTCCAAGATACATTTTACTTTGACATGTTCTTCTTTATTAGGACCTCTTCTTTCCAAGCGATAGTGCTAAGCACTGGCTTTTCTTGGAGCGATCTGCTTTTCGCTTTATCAGGTGTATGCTACTATGGCAGGCGGCTTCGCTGTTACGGGACTTCGCAGGGGCTCGCGCTTCAGTCCTTCGGCGGGTCACGATTTCCGTCCGACGCGGTCTCCCTAATCTACGCGGCACGACATCGGCGTTAAGTCGCATGGCATTGCCCGCGGGGGTATCGCTTCGCACAGTTGTATCGGGATTACAATGAGGCGCATCGTCAGGGCGCCGTATGCTCACCAGTGGTGTTACAACGCGGTTCCGCTGGCTCGCCTCGACATTACAGTCAGACGCATCCCAGTCACGCTCTTCGCCCGAACACTCTTCCGTGTTGGAACCGCCATCATCTTCGGGGTCGTGATCTCGATTATAGGGCTTCAGGTCGGCGACATGATGCTTACCGGAATCTCTTCCTGTAGAGTCGATCAGTAGATAAACATTCGTACCGGGTTTCTCCATGATGGTAACGGGCTCGTCGAATTTCGGGGCAAGTTTGTCGCTAACGCCTTGTATGCCAGACGAGAGAATGTGATTACGCCGCTATACGCGATCGCCAATCGCGTAATGAACATCGCGACGTCTCGTATTATAGTAGCGAGCTTGTTTGGCCTGTGCTTTCTGCGAGTTTTTCGCTACCTTTAGATGGAGATCAGATAACTTCTCCATGCGTTCTTTCCAATGCTGTAGAGCTGCCTCTTTTTGCACAACCTGTGCGCGCTGCTATTCCTGGCGACGATGCATGCCAGAATCTGAGGGGTGACGACTCGTGTTTAGGAAGGCCAGACTTACACCAATGACGATATGCGCATTCCAATTGCTATGAGACTCCTCAATGAATATGATTATCGCGGTCTTCAGAGTCCTATTGATCCTCTCTACCGGATTGGCTTGAACGTAATAAGGGGATTTCATTGAATGCTCTACCCCACGCTTCACAAGGAATTTCTCGATGATCTTATTACAAAATTCAGTGCCGTTGTCCAATAGGAACACTTCGGGCGTACCAAAGCGTAAAAATATGCGATCTTTCAACTCGCGGCGAGTCGTTTGCGCATTCGCCTTTCGGATGGATTTACACTCTACTCAGCAAGTGAATAGATCTATGAAGACGAGTAAGTACTCGTACCTTCGGGTAGATCGTGGAAACGGATTCATGACGTCTCCAGCTACTACTGCCCAAGGGGAGGTAACCGTTCAATGGCCCATCAGGCCAGCTGGTGCAGCCTGCTGTACCTTACATTGTTGGCACACGGTGCAGTCACCGACAAATTGTGTCACACCTTTATGTAACGAGGGCCAATTATATAAACGTGCGATACGATCATACGACTTAGAGCGTCCGAAATGGCCAGCTATGGGCTCCTCATGACATTCATGAACAACGATACGGCGATCTTTTTTAGGCACGATTAACTTCCTCGTATTCTGGTTATCTACTATATCTTCGACGACAGGATCGGGACAATAGTGGTACAGTCGTTGTTCAACGACTTTCCACCATGTATGGTCGGTCGGATCACTCACCACTTTCTTACGAAGGCGCAAATACCGAGGATATGGCACATCAGTGACGCCAAGAGAGGCGGCTTCGTAGGTCGGCTCGTCTTCGTACAAACGAGAGAAGGCGTCTGGTATGCAATTCAAGGTACCTTTCCGGTGAATACCTTCATAGTCATATTCCTGAAGTTCCAAGGCCCAACAGTCGTGCCTGCCCATGGGGTTGCGCAATAAGTGCAGCCAACGGAGACTGCTGTGATCCATGATATCCTGAAAATAGTAGTTCTCTACGTACCGGCGAAATTTACATACAGTCCATAACACGGCGAGGCACTCACATTCGGTGACCGAATAATTACGCTCATCCGCAGTCATCGTTCGGCTAGCGTAGGAAAGCACACGCTCCACGCCATCAATTGTTTGCGTGAGCACGGCGCCTAGTCCCGAGTCGCTGGCGTCCGTTCGTATGACGAATGTTTCCCCAAACGAGGGTTGAGAGAGGACTGGTGCAGGTGCGACGAGCGCCCGGATTTGCTCAAAAGTTTACTGCTGCTCTTCTCTCCAATGGTACTTGATGTTTTTCTTGGTCAGTCGGATGAGAGGCTTAGCAAGCATTGCAAATTTCTCCAAAAACAATTTCTTCAAGTTCTTTGGTGCGGCGTAGGTCAAGATGGATGCCATCTTATGCGGATGGGGTTAGAAACCATCACGATCCACGAAGACGCCGACAAACCATACTCTTCTGCCTATTAATAGTTAGGCCAGCATCGTATATTCGTCCCAGAATGTACTCGAGCCACCTGAGGTGCTTGTTAAAGCTCACCGTAGTGATGATGACATCATCGAGATAGGCAAAGGCTACCGGCTCCATTCCAGGGCCAATCAGCTTTTCGCTTAACTGCTGAAAGATCGCAGACCCACCGGCGACACCATACGGCATGCGGGTCCATTCGAACAGCTCCATGCCTCGGACCGTAAAGGCTGAGAGGTTCCGTGAGTCCACGCAGAATCGGTAGCTCCCGTCGCTCTTGCGAACCATCACGACGGGGCTAGAGCACTCGCTGGTTGATCTGCGAATTACGCCTTGATCAAGCATTTTGCGAACTTGCGCATGTATCTCCAGCTCTATCTTCTGAGAGACCAGATAGTAACGCTGCTTAATCGGCTTAGCATCGCCGACATCGATCACGAGGTCGATCTGATGTGTGTAGTCCAGAGGCTGATCAGCCGGAGGCAGCATCCGGTCGAGGAGTTCCGCGAGAGCTCGACGTTGACTATCATCAATATCAGCCAAGCCTATAGAGGCAAGCGAATACTCCGAGATAACCGAGACGGTGTAAAGTTGTAGCGGAACGAACTCCGCAGCACCCTCGATCGACATGGTCTTGTCGCACGGGTGGATGACCGCATTGAATGCGCGGTAGAAGTCTGCACCGAGCAGACAGTCATTGTCGAAGTCTGGAATTATAATGACGTCTAACTCCATTTCGGTGTCTGCAATTGCAAACAGAAGAGCCACCTGGTCTATTATCGGCTTAATTTTTCCCATGGCGATTCGAGCGCCAGATCCGGAAAAGGGTCGAACTAGACGACCGAAGGCGGATGCAATCTGCAAGCTGATTGCTCCGAGAGCTGTGCGAGCAGACCCTGCATCGAGCAGTGCATGCATGCGACACTCGCCTATGCCATCCTGTACCCATCATCGTGAATACCGATCGGAATCGACATTCGTGGTCGAGTCAGCGGAGTCACGGTCGTGATGCTACTCCTTTATAAGCAGGAAGGGGCAATTATCATTACCCTGTGTCATCGCAGCTGCCAGCTGATAGCATAAGGGAGAGTAGGACCTCAATTACTCGTCCTTTTTTGTGTTTCTCGAACACTCAGGACAGCTGCGCAAAGTGTGGCCTGGCCAACTACAATCC
Source organism: Sycobia sp. Sy_11 (assembly GCA_018907035.1). Taxonomy (NCBI): domain Eukaryota; kingdom Metazoa; phylum Arthropoda; class Insecta; order Hymenoptera; family Epichrysomallidae; genus Sycobia; species Sycobia sp. Sy_11. Next base: position 1,599,152 of record JACCIC010000059.1, on the reverse strand, counting down.
CAGCACAGGAACCGTGCATCAGAACCTGCCGTCCGATCTTTATTTTTCTTACTGTGGGGATTGCATCCTCCACATAACCACGCCACGAGTAGATTTAATCTAGCCGTGTAGCTGCCAGAGAGCACACGCACGTTTGTATGTATCTATAATAAAGTCTTATATATATCAAAACGTAGACTCGTTTCTCTTCGGCATCCAAGTATCCAAACCGATCTTAGTTATCCTTAATTTAATACTCACGTGTGTTGGGGCGAGGATTAGCCGCTCAACGGAGTCAAGCGGTGGAAGTAGCATTTATTAAAATACATAAATGGACACAATCCCGACATTACTGAGGGGCTTGCGTACGAGCTTTCAACTGAAGGGAGGCTTTTTCTCTGACTTAAGCGGCGTCGACACTTTGTTCTTTCCTGTACGGGGCAACCTCGGGCCTGAGTCGAGACTGCCTCTCTTCGTCATAAGAGCTGCAACACCTGGTGACTCTAAATCATGAGAGGTGTCTCTAAAGCCCGCCTCTTGCAAGACTTCTCGCATTAAAGCTCTGAAATCTGGTGGATTCACGTCCATGGCCGCGATCTTTGGCTTCGAGCGCGTCTGAGATGTGTCTGCCGCATGTAAAGCCAATTCGGCCATTATGCAGTCCTCGGGTGACGTAGGTGGTTTATAGTTGCGCTCCGCGTCGAAGACGCATTCGGCCTCTCGAGCGAGCTCTATTAGCCGATTTACGCTCATAATCTTCTCCCACGGAACTAACTTCTGTATCTCCGGAAGTAGATTACGGTAGATGAGAGGGAGCTGTTTATTGTTCGACGATAGCTCTTCGAACCGATTGAGAATCGTCAACAAACAAAACACGTAGTCACGTATTGGCTCGCGTTTGACCTGCGTACGGCGCTATGCCTCGCTAATAATCTCAGCTGAAAAGCGTCGATCGACGCCGTAGCAGCTCTGAGCCGCGTGGTCCAATCTTTTCGGGATAGACAGTACCAGTGTAAAGCCACACCATCCAGGAGCTCCATTATTGCATTGAGCATGTTCTCGTCCGTGAGCGGCATCAACCTGCGGTATTCCGCGATCCTCTGCAGGAATTCCTCAACGCTTTTTCCCTTAGCACCACTGAACCGGATTTTGCATTGGCGCACGGTTTTACACATGTCCGTGCGCTGGGCCAAGGTACTTGATAGCGTAGATCGTGTTATATTAACGGGTGAGCTGATCACATCTAGATCCATGTGATGTCCCCTTTCGAGGCCCTTGCTACCGAAGGTGGCAAAGAGCCGAGAACGTAGGCTCGCTGATCGACCTTGGAACTCTATTACTATTAGAGTGTTTGTCACTTTTCAAGTACTGAAGATTGTATGTGTCTTAGAAAGTGATACGATCTCTAAAGGAAAAAAATTATTTTGAAAATATTACCAAATTTTGGTTTTTATATTTTCCAAAAAATACTAAAATGTAAAAATATAAAAATACAAAAAAAATAAAACCAAAAAGTCAAAACGCATAAAAGAAAAATAAATTTTGATTTTATTATTTTCTAGGAAAAAAAATTTTTCTAGTCAGTCGTAAGTGCACCCGTACATCCGTATGTATAGCGTAGTCGCGGTGGCTGTGTGTGTGTGTATACACAAGTCAGCGACTTCAGAATTATTATATTTGTCGTGTCGCGACTATATAGTCCGACTTGTATATAAAATAAAATATCATTATTCACATTTATTATAATAAATTCCCATACACATATTTTTTTTTTGATAAAATATACATTACCGATTCCTATGTGTATTCATAAATGAGTATAAGCATACATTTACGATTACAAAGTGTATAACGAAATTATCGAAAATATTCTACAATGTTGTGTATATATATATTATAATACACAATAAGTATGTATATTATAATATCGAATCTAAATGTACATGTTAGATTTGTATTATAATTTTTAAATATATCTTTGAAATCTACACTTGTATTAGACTTGTATTATTCCTTATATTAATTATATTTTATTATTTGACATTAATATTATCATTATACATCACATTATAAATTATTAATTAATTCTAAACTAATTGAAATTAAATTAATATAATTAAATAAACTTCAATTAAATTAACATGTAAAACATTATATAAATTAATGTCTATCTGAGTGTCTAATTTAATATCAGTATTGCTTGAATAGCGGTACAAATCTTATATTCTCGCATTTGTCTGTATATTAAGTTTGTGCCGCTTTTCAGCATCATTCGTCTAACTGGCAGTGGCCTTGACCGCGAGTATCTACGTTACCGGTTCGAAGACGTAAACACTCTCGGCGAGCAGTACATTTGTATTTTTCAATATATCTAAAATTTTAGATTATTCATATAAATAATTTTTAGCTATACGCATAACTTGCGAATTTCGCCGGGACACTAGCTATTAAAAAAATAGATATATAATACACTATATGCATATCTATTTTTTATAAACTTTTTATAAACCTGATACACTATAACAGTTTGTGCGATCCCGAGATCGCGTTCGGCATCATGTAACGATACATGTGTCCGCCTCAAACACGAGGATGGCGGACACGGCCGTTGCAGAAGGTGTGCCCGGCTGGGCTTAGCCCCGAATCGATTCGGCGAGGGAGAGGGGCGTAGAAGAAATTAAAGTTCTTTTCTTTTGTGCGATTCTCTCTTACTTTATCTTTTGAAAATTTCAAATTGTGGTGTGCTTATTTAAGTATCGGTGGTGAGTGGAGATTAATAAGAAATTATTGTATAAAAAAAAATTAAATTCTAGAAGTAGTGTGGAATGAGAAAGATAGAGAGAGAGAGAGAAAGAAAAATTCAGAATTGAGGAAGTAAGTTTGAGGAAATAAGATTGAGGAAGTAAAAGTGGAAATAAATAGAAAGAAAGAGATCAAATTGAGATTTTAAGAATTATTCATTCTGAAGATGATAATTATTCATGAAAATTAATGTGAAGATTATCAATATATATATTCATTGAGGTGATATTATTACTAATTATTTATTATATTATTAATTATGTTGGATGGCAGAGTGGTAAGTTTTTTTTATTTCATTAAAGTTAAATTTTTTTTATAAAATTACCTATAGAGTAGTAGTGACCTATATTAAATAGAAATTTCTTAAAATAAATTTTTGCTGGAATGTAATAAATTTTCGTTCAATTTCGGAGTTAATCCTGCGACTCCAGACTCGGAAAGAATTCCCCTTTATTGAATTAGAATAACGCAGACGAATTAGTAGTGGTGAAGAAAGAGAAAAAAAATTTGATTACGCAGTGCAGGATTGTCGAACTTCACGAATATCGGCCCGGAGAGCGGCACCGAACGTGAAAAGCACAGAATGCCCGAAGAAGAATCTCACGAAGCGAGGCGGCAACAGCACTCGAGGCAGGTTATCTATCGTTCAAAAAAACTCATTCGCACGTAACACGGCATTGCTCTCTCTACTAAAAAACACGCGCGCGATGATCTTCCCTTGCTTCCCGGTCTCGCGCTCTCTGCTCTCTCACTTACCTCCTGGATAGTGTGTCGGTGCGTCGGTCTGTAACAAAACTACATGCTAAATATTTACATATGAACAACAGATACTATATACCCATATTTATACAGGCTACGATGGAAGAGAGGGCATAGAAATGTGGGATAGCAAGCATCAGTGGCGCTTGCGATCCCTATCGCAATATATATATATATATATATATATATATATATATCATATCATCATATCATATCATATCATATCATATCATACTACATACTTCACATCATACTTCATATCATACGTCATACCATATCATATCATATCATACTTCATATGATATCCAAGCAAATCAAATCAAACTAATTTATAAAGGCAAAGTGTATTTTTGTTTGTAGACGATTACCGAAAAAACTACTGTACCGATTCTTCTGGAATTTGACATTGATGAATAATTTGAATTCCACCAGCGGCCATTAGGTGGCGTCTCTCTCTCTCTCTCTCTCTCTCTCTCTCTCTATGTCTCTCTCTCTCTGTCTCTCTCTCTCTCTCTCAGTCTCTCTCTCTCTCTCTCTCTGTCTCTCTCTCTCTCTCTCTCGTATTCGGACAGTCGAAGACTATGTCCAGGTATGATTGGACGATTTCTACGGCGAGTATTGTGTTTAGTGGGCAGGAAACGAAGTTCAGGTATATCGGGTCAACTTCTACGGGGAGTTTCGTGTTCGGACGGTCGAAGATGATGTCCAAGTATGACGAGACGACTTCTACGAGGAGTTTTGTGTTCGGATGATAGAATGCGATTTCCAGATGATTTGAAATAACTTATACGAGGAGTGTCGTGTATAGTTGGTGGGAAACAATGTCCAGGTATATCAGTACAACTTCTATGAAGAGATTCGTATTCTATCATTCGAATACATACACTCCAAATAAGAGTCGTCTCGGGATACCTGGACATTGTATTCTACTTCCCCAACACAAAACTCTCTATAGCAGTCGTCCCGAGACATTTCCTATAGTCCTAACTTGATACTCTCTGTAAACGACGTTTCGAGACACTTGCACATCTTTTTCTACTACTCGAACTCGAAATTACAATTTTCTCCATCAAAGCCATATTTAATATGCATATATATTGTATAAAATGGTCGGCAAAATATCAACTTTTTGAAGTAGTCGCTTCATTGATGCAGCTTTTTCTACAGAAGTGACGATAGGTAAATTACAGTCGATTATTTATCGAAATATAGATTTTTATATATAGAGTACTTTTTACTTAGATGTTATTGAATTATTTATGAAATCGGTTAAATTATTATCTCGGGCGAAACCGAGACGGGGGATGCTAGTATATATATATATATATATATATATATATATATATATTTATTTATTTATTTATAATATCAAGACGTTTGAAAATCATGGATTATTTTTAAGAAATATTTTAAAGTTTTTAAGCAAGCTATACATTACTGATCTCTTCACCCGCGATCTTTTGTTTTAGTTTTATTCTTGCATTGCTCGTGATTGGTCCTCACTTGATATTAGCAAATATTTTTTCAATGCTATAGAATAATACAAAAAATAATGATTTTTCAACTTTATATACCTAAGAAAAATACATTTTAGAATATATTATCTGAATGTGGAAAATCACGTTTTAAAACCAAAACAATATATAGATTGATATAACATACGTATATATTATATATAAATGCATATACTGTTCATTGGAATCCATAAATTACTTTCATAATGTATAACTATAAAAGAAATAAAATTGATATATAAGATTTTTGTAATTGTCCCCAGCGTACTGCGATAGCGCAATTAATAAGGCGTTAGCTTGCGAATCCAAGAGTCTGTGGATAGAATCCCGGCTAGGTCGAAGTTGTTTTAATCGAAATAAATTAATTATGGGACTTGAATCAAATAATGTTAATTTAAAATTAATCGTGATGAAATAAATGTAATAAAAGTAAAATAACGTTGAGTTAACTATTTACTGGAAGGTTTAACAATAAGAGTTTAAAAACAGTGTTGAATAAATTCAATTTGAATATATAATGAAAAAAAATACAAATGATCACCCTAATATGGACGAGACTAAACACTTCGCGCAGCCGGATGGTCGGAGAACGAGGTCGTAATCCGACACCGTCCATACTTCTTTCAAAATTTTTGAAATTTTCTTAAAGCTAAAATACAGTCACCTTATTTGTGAATCTGTAGAAGAGCTATTAGAAAGAAAATTTCTGAATTTTCCGTCACAGCACGGATCAATTGCTTTTATGGAAGCATAACCAGTTAAACCTCTTTCGTAAAATCTCAAGATTTTCCTCCGACTAGTATTTAATTACCTTAGGTGTAAATCATATAAAAGGATTCAGAAATATCTTCGGTTTTATCCGTCATGGTACGGATCAAGCGTATACCTTAGTTGTATACAATTTTGTGGCCTTTAATGAAGGTTTTCTCTCGATCTTGACTTCAATAATTAATTAACTTTAAACTCAATTAAATTAAATCAAATTATAAATTATTGAATACGATTTAAAATTTCCAACGATGATTTCGCCGAGAATAACTCGATATCTCGTATATACTTACATATAAGTTATAAACAGTTTATTCGAAAAAACTTTAGTTTAATTTAAATAATTTCAATTTAATTATTGTTAAATACTTATAATTTTGTTAATTTAGTTATAATTTTGTAATAAATATTTTTTTAATTTTCTATAGTAAATCAGGAAAGATTTATTTGCATCCCAAACCCAGTAAAGTCGCGAAAGGTTAATAAAATAATGGAAAAAATCCAATTCGAACTCTGGCGAGTTGAGCGAGAGTGAGAATTGGATTTCACAGCACAGTGCGTAGTCAAACAAACTTGGTGGCGGGTTAAGCGACCAAGGGCCTGGGCGAGTTGAGCGTAGGCCAAAGTACAGTGTGCACTGTGAATAATTAAAATATTGAACTTGCACAAGCGAACCTAGTGGCGCGTTGAGCGACTAGGGGCCGAGGCGTGTTGAGCCGGAGCCACTCGCTTATGCAAGTAAAAACGCAGAACATAGTCTTTGGTAGAGTGAAAAGAACTATTGAGTTAAGCTAAGTATTGAAATTCTGAATCTAAGTATATATTCACTTAATTTTGTCGGATTGAATCAAATAACTAAATTGTTTTATTCGAACTCTTCAGTTATTGGTTCAAGAAAATATTTTCCTGAGATAAGAAATTATTTATTGAATTTACAATCTCAGCCACCCGCTTTCTAGAAAATCTGGATTACAATCTAGGAGATATTTAATTAATCGGAGAATTGATTTTCCTGATATTAAATTTGTATCTATTGTTTTAAGGATCTATTTTCTTAAAATAAGAACATATTCATTTAATTCCCAATATTTGTATTCTGCTGTTGAGAAAATATAAGCTTTATTTTAGTAACCACTTACTTTGTTCAATTTTATGCAATTACTTGGTTAAAGAAAACATTTACTTGGTACGGAACAATCCCATAAATTTCTTAAATAAAGTCATATTTACTTGATATTAGAAATTATTTTTTTCAGTGTAAATGTACACCGTGTCGAAGATATAACTGTTCATATTAGCGGCATGGTATCGGCAAGGAAAAGTTATGTGTAAACATTAATATTCATGTAGGTCCATTTTTTATAGTTTTTGCAGTACGGTCCCATGTCTGTGAGCCAATCAAGGCTCAGAGAAGTGGGTCATTGCCTGAGAGCGAGAAAAAGGAGGTCAAACGAAGAAAAATGAGGCGAAGTCGTGCGAACACGGCAAAGGCTAGTAGTTCTTATTTTTCCTGTCCATTGTCAACGCTAGCGTGGCTTGCATATACGGACGCATGCCGAAGCGGGGTTCACGCGTCTTGTGAATAAAAATTATGTTTCTCCGTCTACATCGGTTCCTACCCATATTTTTTGTTAAGCTACTCTTTTTTATAAGAGCCCACTCCACTGCATTTGAAATAAGGAAGCAAAGGCGTATGTTTCGCTGGCGCGGACGAACTGACCGCGAGCACACGCGTTTTTTATAAAAACAAATATCCAACTGAATTTTCAAAATGCTACAAAGATTGAAAAATAGATATTTGATAATCACATTCAAAACTGGCAAAAATACCTATTGCGTATAAAATTGTATAAAATAATTATGAAGGTATTGTATGAGCCCTTTAAGATCATTTTATCCGATTTTTATCAATCAAATTTCCTTACAATCAGTATTTTTGCCAGTTTTGAATGTGATTATTAATTGTCTATTTTTCAATCTTTGTAGCATTTTAAAAATTCAGTTGGAAATTTGTTTTTATAAAACGCACGTGTGCGCTCACGGTCATTTTACATGCGCCAGCGAAACATCCGCCTTTTCTACATTATTTCCATTGCAATGGAGGGGATTATTATAAAAAAGGGTAGCTGGACAAAAAATATGGGTAGGTACCGCTGTAGACGAAGAAACATAATCTATATTGTAGACGCATGAATCTCGCTTCGTCAATACGTCCATATAGCCAAGCCATGCTAGCATCGACAATGGACAGAAAAAATAACTACTGGTCTTTGCCGTGTTTGCTCGACTTCGCCTTGTTTTTCTTCGTTTGACCTCCTTTTCCTCGCTCTCAGGCAATGACCCACTTCTCTGAGTCTTGATTGGCTCACAGACATGGGACCGTACTGCAAAAACTATAAAAAATGGACCTACATGAATATTAATGTTTACACATAACTTTTCCTTGCCGATACCATGCCAGTATCGTGTAAAGTTGGACTCAAATGAGGCTTATGAAAGTTTGCGAGTTCTTCGCAAATAAGGAGAGGGGTTTCTACGAGAGGGGTATTATGAAGTTGCCGTCTCGATGGAAACAGATTATCGATCAAAACGGCACATATTTCAATTAAATTCGACCACTGTAACACTTTTTATAAAGCATTGAATGAAGAGCAAAAAAGCGGAAGGGAGATATTTGACAACCTAATATATTGTTATATACTTTTATAGTATATATATATATATATATATATATATATATTTATATTTCTTAAAATTAATATTACTTTACTATAATTGTTTAGCTGGATGTTGCACCCCTTGTGTAAGACGGTTGTGAGAGGTATGAAAGCAATTGTCCACCTCAGTTAGGGCAATGCGGCATTGAATAATGTATATACTTATATACATTATTCAATGCCTCTGGATACTTATCCAGAGCAGTATATCTGTGAACGAGGGAAAACTTAAGGCAAGAAAACCGAGTAGGAAAAAATCTCCATAGGAAAACCTCGTTCGAAGATGCGTGGAGTTCACATGATCCTTTGCATCGCAACTTACTCTACTTACATTAATACGTGTATAATCTTTATGCTAAAGTCGATATCTGGAAATGATGGAAATAGGAAATTTACTTTTATTCTTTCGTCTAATTTTGGAAAAGTCGCGTGAGTTAAGAACTTATTTTTATGGTTTTGCAGAAAAAACGTTTGTCTTTCTTTTGTTTCGTCGATAGTGGTCAGTACTGGTTCTAATATGGGTTCCGGTTCTGGCTCTAGTTGAACGATCATTTTGTAGCTGTTTTTTGCTTCTTGTTTCATCAGTGGTTGTTTAAGGGATATGAAAAAGTGTGCGGCCGTGCTCCAAATGGCAGTTAGTAGATATATGAACTAGCCGTATACACGATGAAGGACGTATCCGTTCAGTGCAATCCCTATGCATGTCTTTAACAGTTGTACAGCCACCAGGACAGCTATTATCCCCGCGCTTACGGATCCGAAGGTGATAAATTTATCCCATAATGCTTTCCAGGCAGAACTTACTAAACTACCCATTTTGTATTCATTTATGATGTGCGATATGGTGTTGCCGTTTGTCACTCCAGATCCATGCATTTCGTACGCTGGTTGTTCGATAATGCAGCTGTTTCTACTGGAAACATAATTCGTTCCTTTAATGTTTCAAGGTCTTTACTGGAATAGATACCAGAGGTGGCTAAGCTGATTGGGTTAATATATATTTCCAGGCCAGCTGAGTGATAGACTTCAGGATCGTGGGTTCCTTTGCTTCTGTAAGTTTTGGTGCCAGTTTATACCATTCGGCATGAAAACGTTAGTATGATGGTAATACTTGATTACTAGGAATTCTGGTTCCTCGAGTTTTTAGAATATGCGTTTTCGGTGTGAGGAAAAGGGTGGTGTTTTGTCTCACAACTCTCAAGTCGGTGTAACAAATGTCTCCGTGATCTATTTTAACTTCTACCGGTATGCATTTTATCAGGTGAGCCACTTCACAGGCTACCAGAGCCATATAGTCTGGACCTTTCATGATGCTATATGCAAATTGCTCGAGATTCTGAGTAGCGATAATGAGCGCGTTTTTTAATGCTATTTGTTCTACTTTAAATCGTTCTGTTACTATATTGCGAGATATATTTAACATTTGTCTTTTCACGTGTTTTTCCAGATACACGATCCGTAAGAGAATAGATTACTTCGTTATCTACCTAAGAGTTAGTCATTTCTATTGCCTGGCCTTCGAATAATATGCCTTATTCATTAAAGTGACAATTATTATTAGGGATGGACTCCCAGAAAGTATATCCATCCTTAGCATCTATACAGAATTTTCTCGTTAATAAACACGATGTTCCCGATTGTAGATGAATTTTGTCATATTGAAAATTTACTCGCACATTTTATTGTGATAGGGTGATTTTAATAGTTCCTTGGACAACATCATAATTCCAAGTTCCATAGGGTCGCTATAATAAGCCCCCTCGCAGGTTCTATCATTACTTATACTTTCGGCGTAGGTCTTTGAATATCTGTTTGTTTGGTTAATTTTGACCCCGTTTATAACGTGGTTTTGTCCAAATTTAATTATCCCAGTTAAATGCAATTGTAAACAACTATCTTTACTGATATCGTAGAAATATTCCATTTCGCCATTATTAACAACAGAATTATGCGAATGCATCCCGCATTAATAGATGGTTCTCCGCATCTCTATTTTACATTTTAATGCTTTAATTTCTTGAAAGTTGTTGATTTGAAGTAACTGTATATAAGTAAGTCGGCTTATAGAATGGAGTTGAGAAAAGTTGCATTCTCCGACGTCTAATAATGACATAGTCGTTATATTCATGATGTTAGATCCACAATCGTATCCTATGATTGTTTTTTCCGGGGTGACGAAAATTAATGTAAAAAGTATTGTCTATAGGGATATCATCTTTTCTGAAATCATAAGGAGGTTAGTTTCGTAGCTTGAAAGAAAAATAGAATCATTATGGTTGACAGAAGAACGAAAGAAACCAGTTACGACTTCGGGTTTGACCTTTGTAGACGACTGAAAAATAAAAGTTAATTGCGCGTGAATAAACTCGCAGAAAAAATCGCTGCTCATGCTTTTTGGATGCGTCTGTTTAGTATTTTCTTTCTTTCTTAAGGTCAGGTGGTAAGTTATAGTATGCTTATAAGTAATATTCGCATGCTGATTTTATTTATGTAACTTTCTCGTATCTTGTTAACTCAAATTCTAGGTTAATCACCCTTGTTGATGTTTTTGATACGGCAGAAAGTTTCATTTACTTTTCGCCTACTTCTATTGCTTAAAATCTAATATTATCATTTATCATAGGGTTAGTATAAAGGATAAAAAGTATTAGGTAGTAGAGCGGGAAATGAGGCAGTTATTTTATATAGTTAAGTTGATGCAAAGGTTATTTATGCATATATATATATATATATATATATATATATATATATATATAAATTTTATTTTCTAAAAAAAACTTTTAAAATATTTAAAGTGGTAGAAGTCATTATTTTCCCAGCTAAGAGCGACACTGATCAATCTGGTTTCTCCTGTTCTTCCTGTCTATCCTTTTTCTCTTGAATTGTTATTTCTTTATTTATGTAAGAGATGCGAAGTCTGTTTGCATGGACAATCTTACTGCTTTAATTAATCTGAATCCTAATATTATTCTTGTTTAGCACTTCTAATATTTTATGAGGTCCAGAGTAATGGTTTCCAAATTTATTTGGTTTAGGACCAGACAGTAGGAATACATAATCTCCTATTTTAAAATTCTGTAGATTAATTTTTCTGTGATAGTATTTCTTTGAGCGAAATTTTGAGGATACTAGATTATCGTAGGGTAAATTCTGGATTCCATTCAGCCACGTAACTAAGTCAACTAGATATCCCTTGTAGGTGGGAATAAGTCTCCTTCTCTTAAAGGATCGATAGAAGGCAACCTGGCTATTCTACCAAAAATTAATTCGTATAGGGTATGCTTAGTGCTTTCTTGGACAAAAATGTTATAATTTAAACTGGCTATATCGAACCAACTGTCCTATTCCTCGTCACTGGTAGTATATTGTTTTAAGAACTCCCCCAAAACGCTTTGTGAGCATTCTAGCGATCCATTGGATTGCGGGTGGAAAGCGGTTGTTCGTAGTTTCTTTAATTTAAACCGTTTAGCTATTCAGTTCATTAAGATACTCAGAAAATTTTTCCCTTGATCTGTTAGAATGATTTTTGGTGTTTTAAAGGTGCAAATAAATGTTTTTATAAAAGAATCATCTATGGTCGTGGATAATGTACCTGATAAGGGTACTGCTACACAAGATTTAGAGAATTGATCTTGCATTGTTAGGATGTATTCGTTTCCAAGTTTAGTAGGGATTAATGGCCCTACAACATCTAAAGCTATTTTGTAAAAGGGTGTACCAGGGGTGTTGGTGATCACCATTGGTTGTTTGGTCTTTAATCTCACTAGTTTTTTAAGTTGACAATTCAAACACTGTTGTATTCTTCTTTGAATGTCTTCCTTTAAGTTATTCCAATAATACTTCTGTTTGAAATTATTTAATTGTACTTATGTCAACTGCCCATATACAAATTGATAAATATTTTTTTAGTGGTCTTACAGTCCAATCAATTCAATCTAAAAATAAAAATAAAAAATAAAAAATAAAAATATAAATATAAATAAAAATAAAATAAAAATTAAAAATTAAAATTCAATTAAAAATTAAATTAAAATTAAAATGATATTCAGACTGTCCTTGTTTACATTCACCCCGTAGACTAATCTGAAAATAAAATATTAGCTGAAAAAATTCTTTGTCAGTAAAGTGTAGTCTGACTGTCCCCAACACCCTTACCTAATTGAAGACTTGTCCAACGTTTCGAGCTCGCTACGGCTCTTCATCAATTTATTGTTTCAAGAATGTCTTGCCATTCTATGTTTTCAATGTTCTTGCTTTTGGTAATGCTAATAATGTTTTCTCCTATTTTGATTAGAATTTCTCTAAAGATCGACAAAGTTTTGTATATATTGGTTTTACTATAGTCAAAAATGTGGGTATTTCTCCACGTATGCAAAACGCAAAGAGGTTTTTGCAGTACGTCTCTTTTATTTGTTGGACGTCTCCAACATTCATTGGACTCACGTTTATGCCATTGTTTTGTAGCAGTTTTTAGCACCGTCGTCACAAGGCTTTCCGTCGCTAGTTACGAAGAAAATGATGTCATCATTGCGGTGGCATATTAAATCTTTAGTTACTATTACTCTGCCTCTTTCAACCTCGTATTCTTTGTTGTGATTTGGGCTAAATGATGAGGTGGTAGAGGATACTGATTTGGTCTCTTTCGGCTGATTAGCGGTTATCAGTTGGGGTAATGCTGTTGGTTCGGCCTCAAACTCTTTGTGTGATTCTTCTTCACTTTCGGCATAACAAGGCGCCTGTAGTACCGCGTCACGCGTGGGCCTTTCTCTTACCGGAGATATTTGGTTAGTTTCCCCTTACGTAATCTCCTTTGTTCTTTCGTTTTCGATTACCTGTAAAGGAGATTTTTCGGATTCCCCTTACGTAATCTTTTTAGGTCATGCTCTTTTCTTTGGTTGTGTAATTGTCTTTAGATTTGATTTATTTTTATCCGTGCGTCCAGGCACATTGCTGAGTTCTCGTCCTATACTCGTCATGATATTTGTCGTGACTATTTCAGATGGATGTCGTGATAATGCATCTGCATTAGAATTTAGTCTTCCTGGTTTCTAGAAGATGGTGTAATCGTATTCAGAGAGTTTGTAACGCAATTTCTGCACTCGTGTATTCAGGTCTGCTGATTTAAACCAAACTAAGGGTTGATTGCCAATGATGATTGTTATTTTGCTTCCATATACGTAGGAACGAAATGCCTGTACGCTATGTACGACTACTAGGGTTTCCTTTGCGTAAACTTCGTATTTAAGTTCTGCATTACGTAAAACTCTAGAAGTATATGCTATGGATCTATCTTTTCTATTTCATTATTTCTATTATCCTATTCTATATCTATATTTCTATATCTATTATCCTATTTCCCCCTGGGACAGAATACCTCCTATAGCGTATCCTGAGGCATCAGTTGTTATATTATATGGTTAAATAAGGTCGGGGAATTGTAATAAAGGTGCTTTACATAGAATGTTTTTTAAAGTCTGAAAGGCTTCTTCGGTTTTGTTCAACCATTAAAATGGTTCATCTTTTTGCAGCAATTTTGTTAATGGCTTTGAAAGTGCAGCGAATCTTTCAATAAATCTGCGGTAATATTCGACCAAGAAACTGTCGCACATTCTTTGCATTCTTCGGTGATGGGAAATCTTTTACAGCTTCTACCTTTTTTTCATCGCGATTAAGTCCCTTTTCACTCAAACGATGTCCTAGATAATTCACGTCTCTTTTCAGAAATTCGCACTTGACGGTTTGCAATTTCAATCCGACTTGTCGAAGTCTATTTAATAATAGGCTCATTTTTTTATCGTGTACTGCCAGTGTGTTTGCATATATCACAATGTCGTCCAGGTATACGAACAGTTGTCTGCCTTGTAGTCCTCTTAATAAGGTATCCATTAACCTTTGGAAAGTGGCGGGTGCATTTTTTAACCCAAAAGGCATACGAACGAATTGATAGTGTCTAAATGGCGTACTAAAAGCTGTTTTATATGCATCTCTCGGGTCCATTTTAATTTCGTGAAACCCTCATGCAAGGTCCAGTACAGAGTAATACTTTGCACCTCCTACTTGGTCAAATATCTCAGTGATATTCGGTAGTGGATAGGCATCGCTTACTGTTTTTTCATTCAAAGCTCTGTAATTAAGCACCATTCGCCATCTTGGTCGATCTTGTGAATCTGCTTTCTTTTTTACAATCTAAATTGTGCTATTAAACGGGGAATCGGAGTTCTCTATCACCCCTTGGTTTAATAAATCATTCACCTATCTATCTATTTCTTCTTTGAGCGAGTGAGGAAACTTGTATTGTCGGACATTCACTGGTTCTTTATCCGTACTTTTTATTTTGTGTGTTATGGCATCTGTTCCCGGGAATGAATATCTGGGTAGAAAGAAGATATTGCGATTTTTCTCGACTACATGCTGTATGCATTCTTTTTCGGTTTGATCAATATGGTCTGTGCGTATTATATCTCTTACAGATGCGATTTATACGGAAGTTAAGTTTTCCGTGGGGAAAACGGTGGGTTCATTATTTATTGCCTTTGAGGGGATATTTAGTTCTTCGGATGTTAGTTCTTGTGTAAGTGAATAAAGCGTATTTGTGGATATACTCTCATTATCGAAGTAATTATTTAAAAATTAGTCTGTTTCATCATCTATAGGTAACAATTTTTCATTCAGCCTTTTTTGTTCATCGTCTATTTCGCTCTCGTCGCTCTGACTATCGGTAGATGCATTCGCGAGTAACGAGTCCGCCGTATGGTGTATTCCCTCTTCTTCCATTTCTGCGGCTAATTTTTTGCGAAGCATCTCTGGTGACACAAATTCGATAAGTTGGTCATGTGTATGAAACTCTAGTCGTTTCGTCTCATTGTTTAGTGTTAGAAGATAGAAGAAAATAGAAGGGAACTAGGGTGGAAAATTGTTCCGAGCTTATCCCCCTCAAGAGTCCCTTCTGTAACTCGTCAATTTTGTATTGATGGGGTATAGTTCCTCTTTTTATTAAATTTTCCTCAGATCCTGTATCTAGTAGGAATCTGCATTTGCCGCCTGTTGGGTTCTTGGTAATCACGGTAGAGAGTAACTTTGTTTCTTTTTCGATGTGGATATTAATGATGCTATATGCAGGGATGCCTAAGGTTTTATTTCCTAGTCGTAAATTAGTCGTTTGACCATCTATGATGAGTTGTTTATGGGTAAAGTTTAATTCGGCGTTAGTTTTCGTTAAGAATTCCGATCCTATAATTTCCTTGTATGGTATAGGAAAATTGTCTGATACAGCGAGAAGTTCCATTGTTTATCCAGCAATTTTTAACGCTACGGTACTTAGGGTTGTTTCTATCCCCCTCTCCTGTTAGTGTATAGATTTTTTATTCATTTATGCGTGCTCCTTTTGGTATTAATCCTATTTTAATAATGCCTACCTCGTATCCACTGTCTATCATAAAAGAAAGAAGGCATTGTGGCCCGAACTAAACATCTACGTATGGTACGTAGTTGGTTATTGTGGCTCCAAGGGTATATTTACCTAGGAGGTTCGATATTTGGTTCGTGTTCATTGAGCGCGTTGGTCTGTCGCCAGTCCCTTTGTTCGCGCTCTCGTTCTGGGGACTTCGTCCATTTTCCTGGTTGTATTGGCGCTTTCGGCATTCCGATATTGTGTGCCCTGGATACTTGCAATAAGCGCATATGGGTCTGTTGGGAGTAATTACGGGAGTAACAGCTTCAGAGTGCCCCATCCGTCCACATTTTTGGCATTTCGAAGTTGGTTTTTGCTTAGTCGCGAGCATTATGACCGATTTTGTTACATGCTTGACACTTGATCGTTGCGAAGCACTGGCAGATGGTATGGTTTGACCTTCCACAAGTCTGACATATTAGCGCTTGGCTTTGTCTGAGTCTTTTCCGACATTCCGTAAACGTATGACCTATTATATTGCAGTAGCTGCAAGGTATATTCCCCGGAAGAGTTAAATTGTTTACCTGTCGGGGGTATATATTTTGTTTGTTAGACTATGGCGTATTTCTTGCCTCTCAAATAAGTTCTCCCGAGCTTCGAGTCTTCGTTCTACAGCGATTTCGTCTTTTACTACGTCCTCAATTGCTTCAGTTTGTTTCAATCTAGTTTCAATTTCGGACTTTAATCCTAGTCGAAAATATTCTATTATTGCTTTTTCCTTGCTGCGCTTGAAGGCAGCTGTATTTGGTGCTGTAGTTATGTGCCGATTTACTTCATAAATTTGAGAACCGATGTCCCTTATTCTATTTGCGTACTTTATAACTGATTCGTATTCGCTCTAATATTGACTACTCAGTTCGCCGAGAAGTTGGTGTACGTTTCTCAATTGGGCGTAAAAGTCTGTTAAATGTTCCTTAAATTCTTTGACTGTGGTGAACGCGTTCCCAGATATTATTTCTCTTGCTTTTTCTGTTTTAGATGTTTCTTAATGACAGTATGGTGATTGTAGGAATTCTTTAGCTGTGTTATCTACCCTTTTTTAAATAAATTTTTCTTTTTTAGACTAGATGTTTCAATGGGTGTTTTTCTTTATTAAAATATTATGATATTTTATAATTTATTTCAAATTTTTCTGGTAATTCTATTTATACGTGCTTTTTTTTTAATTTTCCAGGCTTCTTGCCTTTTTAATTAATACCTTTTTTTACAATACATGTCCTTTCCTGTATTATTCACTTCTCATGTCCTTTATTTATGTATTTGATTAAATGTTTTTAAATTAGTAGTATTAATTTATTATTTTTCACGCAAGTGTTTAACGCCAAAGTGTTCAAATCCCGGCTGAACCCCCAAAAATTTAAAACATAATGTGACATCTGGGTATATTCACCATTTCGTCCACATTAGTTTAATACGAAATACATACCTATATTTTTATATAACATACCTGTGCCTTCGTTGTACCTTCGCTTGTTTTGACCCTGGAGTTTCCTCCACCAGCTGGGACATATTTTGTCAAACAATTGAACGAAAATAACAGATCTATTTATGTAATTCCTATGCACGGTTAGATAAACTGGAGTCCAAGGACTTCACTTGAATACAGTTTCCTCTTCTTTCGAAAGGGAACCTGCATTCGCCTCGGCCAACCGATTCATTTCTCTCTAAAAATCTATATAATATATATATATATATATATATGTGTGCAATTAAAGGGGCATGTACAGTCCCAACACTTAGGAGGACCAGTCACTTCCCCGAATAAAATAGAATCAGAGAGAGAGAGAGAGAGAGAGAGAGAGAGAGAGAGAGAGAGAGAGAGAGAGAGAGAGAGAGAGATATTGAAATAATAATTTAAATTAAAAATAATTTTCATTGATTAATTTTTATTTCTTTGCAGTTCTCGAACACACGGAGAGAGAGAGTACGTCCTGCTTGACTGATTCCGGGAGACTCCTCGCGAAACTGTCCCTGATGAGGAGCCGTAGCGAGCTCGAAACATTGGACAAGTCTTCAATTAGGTAAGGGTTTTGGGGACAGTCAGACTGCACTTTACTAACAAAGAATTTTTTCAGCTAATATTTTATTTTCAGATTAGTCTACGGGGGTGAATGTAAACAAGGACAGTCTGACTGTCATTATCATTTTAATTTAATTTTTAATTTAATTTTTATTTTTAATTTTTATTTTTATTTTTATTATTTTTTATTTTTATTTCTTATTTTTTATTTTTTATTATTATTTTTTATTTTTATTTTTATTTTATTTTTATTTTTATTTTATTTTATTTTTGGTTGAAATTGATTGGACTGTAAGACCAATAAAAAAAATATTTATTAATTTATTATAATATTTACACTAACTGCTTATTTTATTATTAATGCAGTTTAGTTGCTAAAAGTAGTTGTTTTCTTGAAAATTAAACATTTAAAAATGTAAACTAACGCACCGCCAATGCACTAATTGCGTTACCTAAAAGGCCTTGGTTGGAAAAATATACGCTTCTGACGTATGAACTTGCGTAAGCCCGAATAGTCAAACGCCTTATTTCGGCAGGTATTACGAAATTCTTTTTCTCGACCAAATAGGATGATGACATATCGCATAAAATTTAGTAATTGTAGTTTAGACTTATTTTCTTGATTTACTTTATGCTACAAAAACTTATTTTATTATTATCGATATATATTTATTATTATTCGTACAACTAATACGTATTGCAACCTATATTATATTATATATATATATATATATATATATATATATATATCGTGACGGGGAACGCAAGCGCCGCGTAGGCTTGCTGTCTCACGTCCCTATGCTCTCTCTCCCATCGTAGCCCTTGTATATATGTAAATATGTTTATATGTAAATATTAATATATACTTGTTACAGGCCGATGCACGAGAGAGAGCGGGGAGTGGGGAGAGACGGCCGCGCGCGCGAATTTTGGGTTTGGAAGTTAGAAAACAAACTTCGAGAGCAAGCGCGTTCGGGCTTCGTTGGCTTTCCTTTTTGTTTTTTTTTGGGAATACGCCTCGAGCTCTTGATATTCCCCCTCAACACGTACCCCGTCTTCGCAGAGTGTACGCTGCAGAACGCGCGTGTTTGTTTCGCTCCCGTGCATGTTACCCACGTACACCGCTGCTGAGCTCCAGCGGACGAGCCTGCCGCCCGACTTCCGTCTGCGCAGAGTAGCCGCCCTATCTCGAGAACATCGACGAGCGGGTACACCGCCTCTGCCGGCGAACCAAGGCGTCGTTGCACGAGGACGTGCTGCCAGCGGATTCCACGGACACGTCAACGCCCGACTGTAAGTGGCAGCCCGTTCTTCTCTCTCTCTCTCTCTTTCTCTCTCTCTCTCTCTCTCTCTCTCTCTCTCTCTCTCTCTCTCACCCTTTCTCTCTTACCTAACTGCTCGCGCGCTGTCGCCTCGCCGACCATCGGTCGTGCCGCGCGCCTCGTGTATAGGCGTTGTATGTCTACTAGATATTAAAGTCTCGTGAATGTTAATTATTCTGGGTTCTGATTTGACCATTTCTAATACATTTAGTTAGTCGCCTTACCCCTCGCGCAAATCCTACGTGCGATTCTTCGCCCCTCACGAATCGCCCCTCTCCTTCACCGAAATAAGTGGAGGCTAAACCCAGCCGGGCACATCTTTTGCAATGGCCGTGTCCGCTGTCCTCGTGTTCGAGGCGGACACGCGCACCGTTACAATATATATATATATATATATATATATATGTTAGAATTTAGGCGTTATACGCAGCGCCCCCCGTGCTATCCGATCGCACAATGTGTAATTGTGCAAGTGTATGTGTTGCACCTCTCGGCCGCTGTGCGCAGCCTTGCGGTCTAGTATTCTTTGTCGATCTGTTGAATAGCTAAGACGTGTAATAAAGACGTGGTGTTTAGATCAGTAATTATTACTCTGTATATTTATTTATTTAATCCTCCACCTATTCCATCAGGTTATGGGCCCAGCATGCTTCCACTGCGTGTAGCTAGTTAACTAATTGAAAAGATTAATTTAAATTAAATATAATTTTAAGAAATTAGAATTCAAAACCACGTGTTCGCGATTCTTTGTTTCGGGAATCGCAACTAGAAAAGCTTTTTGTGCAGCTTTTGTTAGAGATTAGTGTGAAGTGTCCGACGTAAATTCACTGCGCGAATAAGGCCTGTTTTGCGTTATTAAGTAAGATTTTCAGAGAAAAGCGTTGTATCTAAAGCAGATACAAATTCCAAAATATCAAAAATATAAGAGAAGGAAGTATTGTCAAAGAGAGTATATATATTCTGATTTAATAAATATTAAAAGATGAGTCAAGGATCTAATACCCAAATTGAGAAGAGAGGTAAGTACCTGAAATTAAAATATATACACAACTAATACAGATGCATGAGACAGTTCTCAAATCTAAAAGTTGAGATAAATTATAATATTAAAAAGATGAAATGAAAATGAAAATTACACATATAGAAATAGTAAAGTTTGAGATTTGAAATATTAATTAGAAAAGAATAAATTAGAAGCAAAATTAGAAGTAATTAAAATTAAAAATTAAAATTGATAATGATTAAAAGTAGAAAAGTAAAAGTATTAGACTAAAAATTGAAAGTTATAGAAGTAAAATTAGATTAGAAAACTGTGACAGAAAAGTAAAATTTGATTAATAGAAAATTAGAAGTAAGATGTTAAATTAAGAGAATGAAAGAAAGAAGTAGATATGAGAAAACACGAAAATTGATATGTGGAAATACTATAGAAAAGCATAGGGTGAAATTCAAATTATGAAATCAAAAATTACGAAATTCGTAGTAGCTAAATTATATAAAACGGGAAATTGTAAATTCTGTATTAAAATGACGAATTCGCGAAATAGATGGACGGCGCGGTTAAATTCTAAGTATTGAAAACCGTTAAATTCAAAAGAGATAAACACTTCGTAGAAACCAAAAAAGAGAAAGTGCAATAAACAACACCGTTGAAAGAAGGGGCGGTAGTTCGGAGAATTAAGCACGTGCGCGGTCGAAAATCCCGCGCGAAAAAAGCACGAAGGAAGAAGTGGAGGATGCGAGAATGTGTTAATGCGAGCGTGAGACTGACAGCCGTGCGCTATGCGTGAGTGCGCGCGCGAGTGTGAGTGAGCGAGAGAAACCGGCAGCTAGGCGCCGTAGGCATGAGCGCGGGCGAGTGAGAGAGAGAGAGATAGATAGATATAGATGCTTGCCGGTATATAGGAAGAGAGAGAGAGAGAGAGATAGATAGATAGATGTATATATATATATATATATATATATATATATACTTACAAGTATATAGCCAGACAGAGAGAGAGAGAGAGAGAGAGAGAGAGAAGAGAGAGAGATAGATAAATGTATACATATATATATACTTACCAGTCTATGTAGAACGAGAAAGAGAGAAAGAGATAGATATATGTGTATATATAATAATATATAATAATTTTAATAAATTAATAACAATTAAAGACATACATATATATACATATATATATATGTATATACACTCGTATATATATACACATAGTAAAAGATAGAGAGAGAGAAAGAGAGAGATAGACAGTATGATATATGCAAATTTATATATAAGTTTATAAATAAACAAATTAACAGCATGCACAAAAATAAATATTTGAGAATGTTTAAACAATGCTTTCAACAAATATGAGAGAATGGGAAAATACATATATATATGCATGCCGCTATATATATGTAAGTGTGTAAGTTAGTGCATGAGAAAACTTGAGTGAGAGTGAGAAAATGTAATACGCACACATACTTACCGGTGTGTGTGCACGCAGATAGAAATATTAAATGCGAGAGAATAGTATTAGTGCACACAGGCATACAGTAAATGTATGTCTGCACAGCTGAAAAGCAAGCGTATACGTGTGAGCGAAATGTAGAGTGTGTGTGCACTACTATACGCGCAGCGGACTGCGTCCGTGTACTGCGCGAGAGAGAAGCGTGGCGCTAGAATGGGGGCGCGACCGAGTAAGAGAGAGAACCGAGGGCGTGCGAGAGAGAAGCGCGATGGAAGAATCTCTCTCGTCCGAGAGAGAGAGAGGTCCGATTGAGCGAGCGAGAGAGAAGAGCGGCGCGGCCGACCTACGTGTTAAGGGATCCATCCGCACCGTACGAAGTCGCGAGAGAAATGAACTGCGCGTGCGCGCCGCGCCGAGTGGGGCGCGAGCCAATGAGAGCGCGAGGCGAGAGACTATGCCGCTCCCGTACAAAGAAGAAAGGGGGAGAGAGCTTCGCGCGTGCGAGTAGGTGCAAAACTCAGCAGTCAGAGCAAATGCGAATCGTGTCCGACCGTTCTAAATTCACCGCTGAATCTTTCGCTCGAAAATTCTGGCTTGCTTTTCATGATAAATTTAATAGATGTAGATGTTAATTCAGAAGGGTAAATTAAATTAAATAAAGATAAATATGCGCGTTTGAATTTGATGTAGATTGTATGTAGCGCAGATGTATTTGATGCAGCGCGTGCAGTATAGCTTCATAGTAATATGCGAATATACATATGCCGCGCGCACTTCCGCGCCGATTCTGCCTGTTGCTCGTACGTTGCTGAGAGGATCAGGCAATTTAGAGCACGCTGAGCGTGTGTCTTTTGAGAGACACGAGAATGTAGAAACAAACGAGACAGTTCATTCGAAACGAGAGACAGAAAACAGGAACCGAGCTTTGGTAAGAAAGCTCGCTTTCAAACAAAAAGGGGCAAATCCCCAGCGAAACGTTCCAAGAGTCAGAAAGAAGGAATTCTAAAGAATCCCTTTAGCCTGTCAACGAGTCACGAAGAAGAACAACGAAACGGTTAGAATGATATATATTAATTTTTCAATTATTTTGAAAGAAGCGACTTGCGCAAAATTCATAAAAATAATGTGTTGAAATTTGTAGCATACTCTGGAGCAACAGAGCATCTATGCAATAGTAAGATAAATTTTAATAGCTTAGACTTTAAAAGCAAAGTTAAGTGTGCAAATAAAAACGCAGACTTCAATGTTGATGGAAGAGGTGATATAGCTATAGTAGCAAAAGATGGTAGGAAATTCAATTTGAAAAATGTTTTGTATGCTAGTAATTTATCTAAAAATTTATTATCATTAAGAAAGTTTGTTGATCAAGGGCTTGAGATTTATTTAAATAAAGGGAAGATAGATATATTAGAACCAGATTCGAAAAAGAGAATTTTATCAGGGAAATATGCATCTCCATTCTGGATTTTTGACATTAAAGTTAAATCTAACAGTTTCGAGGCAAACGAGGTAGATACTCCGCCGGTTAAACACAAATATGAGACTAGAAGCAAGAGTGACTCAGATCTCCTGACGACTATTAACGATAGAGTAATCAATTCAATAGAAATTTTGCCAGAATCAGAAGAAGTAGACTATCAAAAATTGATTAATGAACACGAAAGTAAAAACAAGCAGAAAGTAAGTAAATTAATGATGTCGTATCGTAGATTAGGCCACGTATCAAGTAAGTACTTGTTAGAATACGCGAAGCGAAACACAGAAATATTGAGTAAAGCGGATCTGTCCAACATGACAGAAATAGATCAGTGCGAGACGTGTCTGATCACAAAGAGTGTAAGACTTCCGTTCAATTCGATTAGACAGTGAGCAGACATACCACTTAGAATTTTACACACTGACACAATGGGACCGATCAGTCCAATTGCTCAGCCAAGAGGCTATAAATTCATATTAGTTCTAGTTGATGATTATTCTAGAGTAGGCTTAGCATGCCCTATGAAGCACAAAAATGAATCTTACGAGTATCTTGAACGCGGAATTAGGAGCATTAGAAATATATTAGGTAGAGATGAAAAGGTATGTTTCCTCAGGTGCGATAAAGGCACTGAATTTACAGGTGCCGATACTGTAAACGTGTTAAATAAAATAGGAGCAGAGTTGCAACTGGCTAGTCCAGATACACCTCAGCATAACGGCGTTACTGAGCGCTTTAACAGAACGATAGAAAATAAAGTTAAATCATTAATGTTCGACTCGGGACTTCCAGGAGGAAACTGGGACTTAGCTGTCAAAACAGCTGTTTATCTATATAATAGGACACCGCATAAGGCGCTAGATTTTGAAATACCACTTAGGGAATTATCTAAAGAATTCAAAATAGATCATGATAAATGGAGACGGTTCGGTTGTCTAGCTGTTTTTAGGAAACAGAGAGAAGCTGAGTCTAAATTTAGTGCGACAGGTATAAGAGGATATTTAGTAGGTTACGCTAATACGGGTTACAATATTTACGTACCCGAACAAAATAAATTATTTGAATCTAGAGATGTCAGGTTTGTCGAAAACTTAGTCTACAAAGACTATTACGGTGACGATTTGAAATTTGGATTCAGACTAATAGAGTCAAAAAACGAAGGTCAGATTGTAAAAGAAAACACCGATAAACAAATAGATTTGCCAATCAGTGCCAGATTGTGAAGTAAAGATGAAGCAAAAAGAGACATAGTTCTATATACTTTAGATTCAAGTGAAGTGAGTCAGAAAGACGATGTGAAATATCACGGAAGTTTAGCTAAAATAAATGGCGACCCTAAAACTTATAAAGAAGCTATCAGGTCCACTGAAAGTAAACTATGGAAAAAAGCAATTCAAGCTGAAATCAATTCTTTAATAGAAAAGGGTGTATTTTCAGAAATAAATAAGTCGGAAATGTACAAACAGCAATATACACCTAACGTATTAGACTCTAGGTGGGTGTTCAAGAGAAAAGTAGATAATCAAGGAAAGGTAACTCATAAAGCTAGGCTAGTCATTCGCGGATTTAAAGACAGAAATATATACGATATCCGAGAAACTTATGCGCCAGTTTCTAGATTTAGTTAGATCGTTCCTTGCTATAGCTAATAAGTTCAATTTAGTCGTCAAACAACTCGATGTAGAAACAGCATTTCTGTATGGAGATATAGAAGAAAACATTTATCTTAGATTACCGGAAGGGTTGACGTCAGATCAGGCTAGAGAAAATAAAAACATTTTAAAATTAGAAAAGTCATTGTACGGACTTAAAATCAGCCCGAAGCGCTGGAACATGAAATTTACAGAAGTAATTGGTAAATTAGGTTTTAAATACGATGACATGAACCCGTGTCTATTTGTCAAGAACAGTAACCAAGGAGTAGTTGTAGTTTTGTTATATGTCGATGACGTATTACTTATGGGGAATCTTGAAAAGGAAATAAATCAGGTAATACATGACTTGTCAAACGAGTTTAAAATAAAAGAGTTCGACGCGCCCAAAGAATTTTTAGGCATTAGAATAGATAGAAATAGAGACAAGAAAATATTGAAACTAAGTCAGGAAAAATTCGTAGACCAGATGATGAAAAGATTCGGTTTTATAAATGGTAGATCCGTAAAATCATCCATGGCTGTAACAGACGCCACAGATAGGAAGCGAAAAGACAGGGAAGAGGATAGCAATAATTATGAAAATATTCCAAATACATTATATAGAGAAATTGTAGGCTCTTTGCTATATCTGGCCAATTCCACGCGTCTAGATATTTCACATACTGTTAACGTTCTCAGTCGACATCAGATTAGCCCAACGACGAACGAATGGGGAATGATTAAAAGATTATTTAAGTATCTTTCGGGCATGAAAGAGTTAGGCTTAATATTTAGAGGTAGAGATAACAATTTAGTTGCGTACTCGGATGCAAGTTTGTCCGACTGTAAAGGAGCTCTGACAACTTGCGGCTATGTAATTAGATTATTCGGTGATACGGTAGGGTAGAGAACGCAAAAACAACCGAACGTTGCGTTATCTACATGTCAGGCAGAATATGTTGCTATGAGCAACACATGTCAAGAGTTAATTGCTTTGCACAACTCGCTTAAAATAATACTCAGGCAGGACTTGTTTCCTATTACGTTATTGCGATAATTTAGCAGCTCAGGCGTGCGCTAAAACAGATGGCAGCAATCGTTTGCGCCATATGACCGATCGTAAAGAGCACTATATTAAGGAATGCATTAGTAAGAAATTAGTAAATATACAATGGGTGAAATCATCCGATCAGCTCGCGGATATTTTCACCAAAAGTCTAAGGCAGGATCCTCACAGTAGGCTTACAAAGTTAATTTTAAATGATTAAAATTTTATATATATTTTCAGATGACTGCGAAAGCAACTTGAGTGATGCTGGAAATTAAACAGAATTCATTCATGCCAGTTATACGCTAGATTAAAGAATATAAAATAAAATACACACTTCAGATTTGAAATTTATATACATATATCTATACAAACATTTATAAATTGATACAAAAGCAAATATTCAGCTGAGAAAAAGAAGATATTGCTCAATCATATATATATATCCAATTAGATTTATAGCTCGAATGTAGTTGTTACAAATAAATATGTTAATAGTTGTAATTTATTAATAAGGTGTGAATGAAACCTGTGTAATACCAAATAAAGAAGTAAGTCTGATACTTGTGTAAATGAGGAGTGCGCATATTTTAACGAGAAAGAGTGTTAGAATTAAGGCATTATACGCAGCGCCCTCCATGCTGTCCGATTGCACAACGTGTAAGTGTGCGAGTGTATGTGTTGCACCGCTCGGCCGCTGTGCGCAGCCTGGCGGTCCAGTATTCTTTGTCGATCTGTGGAATAGCTAAGACGTGTAATAAAAACGTGGTGTTTAGATCAGTAATTATTACTTTGTATATTTATTTATTAAATCCTCCACCTATTCCATCAATATATATATATATATATATATATATATATATATATATATATATATATATACTTTAATATGTATATATTGTTATATACTTTTATAGTATATATATTTTTTATAGTTCTTAAAATTAATATTATTTTACTATAATTGTATAGCTCGATGTTACAATTGCGTAACTCTGTGCTATAAATATACTGTATAAAAAACAATTAAATACTAAATTCAAGAAAATATTAGTTCGATTCTGTAGAGCCTTTTTTAGAGAATCAAAAGTATTGTATTCAGGTATATGATTACTAAATTTAAGAAACTCAGGTTTTTCATTTTAATTTTGATCTGCTTGTTTTAAATAAACATATTCTAGAAAATGAAAATGCTTATTTTCAGATTATGATGAGCTAAATTTAAGGAATTAGAACATTATAATTAAATAAATATTTACTTGACTCTCTTGGTTTAAGAAAATCATGTTTTAATTCTTAGAAATTTTTGCTGAACTTAAGTTAATATTTACTAGAATGTAGTAAATTTCCATTTAAATAATTCCAATTTCTCAGATGAAACAAATATTTTCTTAAAACAAGAAATTTTTCTTTATTTTAATATTTCAATACTATGGATCAAGTAACTCAGTAAATATTACATCGATTTACTTGAATGAAGAAATTATTGTCTTTAGTGTAGTATTTTCGAATATCTATTTATTTAATTTTATATTTCACGTGCATGTAATTCTGTTTCGAAAAATTCAAGAAATATTTTTTCTATCAAATCTTATCTATTAAACTACACCTAATTATTGGTTTCTAAAACATAGTTTATTCAAAATTACAAAATATTCACTCGTTTGAAATATGTATATTTTTGTTTCAAATATATAAAATTTAAAGAAATATTTGTTGGATTCAAGTAAATACACTTTTACAAAATTGACTCATTTGAATTTAAACCTTTTTTTCAGTGTGTAATACTGTGTAAATAATATTCTTTAGAAAATTGAACGATATGATAATGTAAGTAGAAAGAAGTAAAATCTATAATAAAAAAAATGTAATACATGTTGTATAGATATTTAATTTACATAAACTAGAATTATATATGTATTTGTAACGTAAGAAATATTTTTCTTTCTTTTTAAATAAACCTAACCATTGATTTTAAATACACGATTGCTTCAAAATTACAAAATATTCGTTCGTTTTAAATATGTATGTTTGTGTTTCAAATAAATAGAATTTGAATAAAGATTTGTTGTATTGAAATTAATACACTTTTACTTTTACGAAATTGACACATTTGCATTTAAGCTTTTTTTCAGTGTTTAATTTAATGTATGATGTTATGAGATAAAATCATGTTTATATAAAATTGTAGTCTTATTATTCAGTTTTTCACAGATAGTAAAGCAAATTATAATACTATAACTGTCATCTACATGAATCTGCTTACACAGAAATATATAACAATGAATTAAATACAAATTTTTTTTTTAATTTTTTGAAGAAATTCATTTTACAAGATTTCATCTTCGTATTCTATTACATTAACAAAAAACTCGAATGTTGAAAATTATAATTTCCGGTAAATTTCAAATGAGTTTTTCTAAATAGTTTGTACATGAGCCAACTATTGTTTTAATGAAAGTGGTCCTAATAAAAAATCTTTAATTTCAGTGTAGACCTCCGTCGCTGATGAGCACCCATTTTTGGAAGCATAAATAAAGCGACTTTAAATAGCGTAAAAAAATCTTTAATCTTGTGTTAGTTTTATAAATGTGGTAAAATCTTAAAACTATGTAATTAAATTTTAGTTCATAAGTTACAATGTAAAATTACAATTTTGAATTACAAGTTTTCTTCGAATTACAATTACTCTTAAAAAATTCACTTTGAAAAAATTTCCCTTGAAAAGTACATTTTTTTTAAAAATGAAATCACATTATAATAATTATAAAATATTTTTAAAAAATTATTAAAATAATTTTCTACTAAATTTTTCTCAGATTAAATAACATTCAAATTCAAAATATTATTCAAATAATGTGAATGCGATCCGTTTTAATAATAGTTTTATTTTAGTTGTATTTTTTCAATTCGGTGACGGTTTAAAAACGTAATCGACTTATCAAATAGTTAATTAATGTATGTGTAAAAAAATACTCTATGTGATGTATATAAATATATTACCTATAGATAATTTTACCTATAATATTTTTGCAAAAAAAGTCAAGAATCCTACCTCAGGGCTCCCTGAAACATTGTCAGTGGTGTGGCTGTCTTCAGTTTGTTTCGAGATAGTCTCCCCGCCCTATTTATCTCAATAATCACGATTTGTAGGGAACTCATTACGAATATCGTAATAGCTTGAGACGGAAAGTGAATATATATTCCTAAATCCACGAACATTTTATAAAGGTCATAGTTTCTTGAATTTCTCTTAGAAAGCAAAAAAGTTGCAACAATTTAAAACCAAAATCCTACAGCTCATTAAAATATATATTGTTTGTTCTATACTGTTTCTAATGCAAACAATATTTCTTGACAAAATTTCAACAATTCCCTCTCGGAGTCCCCTAAACGATTCCTCGCATATACTCAGCACAGGTACCTTCGTATACATTTTTCTCGAGAAATACTGTTAGTAAAGACGAATTCAATAGAATAAAAAAATGTATATTTTATGGTCTAGTTAGACTAATTGCAATAACTATATGTATATGTATAGTAGAATGCATAACTTTATTTTGTCTTTTTACTTCTCACTTAATATAGTTAATGTATTATATTTAATATGTAATGTTTCTCTATTTAACAAAAACATTTATAATAGGTTGTCAAATATCTCCCTTCCTCCTTTTTGTCTTAATCTTGACAACGAATACCGATCAAATCATGGAATTTATGGAATTAGACCGGCATGTGTCATCTCGTGACATCGCCCAGGAGATGAGAGTTAGTCACCAAACCATTTTAAACCATCTGCAGAAGGCTGGATACAAAAGAAGAGCTTGATGTTTGGGTGCCGCATGATTTGGCGCAAAAAAAACCTTCTGGACCGAATCAACGCCTGCGATGTGCTGCTGAAACGGAACGAACTCAATCCATTTTTGAAGCGAGTGGTAACTGGCGACGAAAAATGGATCATATACGACAATATCAAGCGAAAACGGTCGTGGGCCAAGGCTGGTAGACCGTCCCAAACAGTGGCCAAGCCGGGATTGACGGCCAGGAAGTTTTGCTATGTGTTTGGTGGGATTGGAAGGAAACCATCCACTATGAGTTGCTCCCATATCGCCAGACGCTTAATTCTACCATCTACTGTGAACAATTGGGCCGCTTGTAGCAGGCTATCTACCAGAAGCGTCCACAATGGGCCAACAGGAAGGGTGTAGTGTTCCACCAGGACAACGCCAGACCACACACTTCGTTGATGACTCGTCAGAAGCTACGGGAGTTCGGATGGGAGGTTTTATCGCATCCATCATTTAGCCCGGTCATAGCACCAAGTGATTACCACCTGTTTCTGTCCATGTCGAACGCCCTTGGTGGTGTAAAGTTGGACTCAGAGGAGTCTTGTGAAAAGTGACTGTCCGAGTTCTTCGCAAATAAGGAGAGGCATTTCTACGAGAGGGGTATTATGAAGTTGTCGTCTAGATGGAAACAGATTATCGAACAAAACGGCGCATATTTGAAGTAATTCCGACCACTGTAACCCTTTTCATAAAGCATTGAATGAAGAGCAAAAAAAAGGAAGAGAGATTTTGGAACATAATATTACAACACAATCGCTTTGATAAATATACCTTAACATTGAGATAATCATGATGACCATTGCCAGAAATTTATAGGCGCCAAAACTACTAAAAATAAACCGATCGCCTTCAAATTTTGAATACGTATACTATACGGTCAGGATTAGATGATAGGATATTTTGTATTCCAAATTTAAAAAAAAAAAAATTTGATGGCAACATACCTAGTTGCACGTATATCAGTAGATTGCTGCTAGGCCTCGTACCACATACAACATAAGATCAGGTGAAAGAAAGAGACGAAACAGTATAGAGGAAACTCGCAGGTATAAGCAGAGATGGTGCATAGTGTGACGACACCCACCAACATCGAGTAATCCATGTTAATCCCCTTGGATTTTTCTTTTCTCCCCTTCCCCCTCTCGCTCTCTCACTCTTTCTCTCTCCCTCTCTCTCTCTCTTTCTTTCTCTCTTTCTCTGTCTCCTCCAAACAAGGTAGTTATGTGTTAAATATGATTATATTGAATTCTGATACGATACTCCAAAAATATACAAAGCAATCAAATAATTTTTGAAAAAGTTCACAGTATATAATAAGCAGCTTTTTCGAGATCTATTGAATTCGTAAACATAGATCAATTACTAGCAATGGCCATGAATATTGTCTCAATGTTAAGTTAAGTTAAGAAGCCGAGTTAATTGCTAAACTCTGAACGATGTTTGGTGTACTCTTCAGCACTAAAAATCTTAATTTTAAAAATTACTTACACAACTAAAACATACTTTAAGCTTACTTTATACAAAGTATAAAATAAGGCAAGTATTAGAAATTCTAATCATTTCAAAGTATTTGTAACGTAACAAATATTTTTTGCTCTTCAAATAAACCTAACTGTTCATTTCAAACAAACGATTCTTTCAAAATTACAAAATATTCGTTCGTTTTAAATATATATGTTTTTGTTTCAAATAAATAGAATTTAAATGAATATTTGTTGGACTGAAATAAATACACTTTTACGAAATAGCCAGTTTTCCTTAAAGTTGCCGTAGGTCTGAAAACGTTGAGCTGCTTGTTAGTTGCTGCTGCTGCTGCTGCCGCTGTGTGTGTGTCTGTGTGTGTGTGTGTGTGTGTGTGTGTGTGTGTGTGTGTGTGTGTGTGTGTGTGTGTGTGTGTATGTGTGTAACAAAAAAATTTCTTTTTGGTCGCTGCCAGTATAAACGCTCATCTTTTATTGCACCCCGCTGACAGCCTATTGTCTCACCAAGCTTTCCCCCCGCACGCGCCGAAAACAGTTGTTACCGCCCTCGATCGCACCATCGCACGAGCTCGAAAAACAACACTTGGAATATCGCACAAAACAGTCAGTACCTCGCTTTGGCCACTAGAGGCCCTCGTTTTCAGTCGAAAATTTTTACTGCAGTCTCTCCCATAAGCGTCGGCGATCTCCCCTTATTATCTCTGCTGAAGCAAACTCAACGAAACGATATCCCAATAGGTCACCAGCAAGTCAAAATACCGTACCTGACCGTTTATTACCATTGATTACGATATGGCCGAACTTGCAGTTGCATAAACGTTTATAACATTTACATGGGGAGTATAGAAAAATGCATTCCAGCATTGCCATATCTACTTATCGGCAAATTACCGGACGCCTTTTGAAACAGACCTCCTATGCTTTATAACAGGTTATGATTATTATAGCAGATTATAGTAAAGTTACATATCATCAGTACAAAGAGTACATTGGTACAAGCAGAGATAAAAAAAATGAAATAAACAAAAATATGAAAAAAATCAAACCAGTTTAAAAAAACATGAAAAAAATCCAGATAAATAGTTTAAAAAAAAAAAACAAAAAAAATAGATTAAATTAAATTATTTTTAAAAAAGATAAAAAGAAAAGTGCGAAATATCGATAGACTACTACTGTAGCACTAAAAGGGGGAAAATAATTTTTCGAGAAATAATATACCTTTGATATTATCACACTAAGATGGCCTCGGTGTCAATATCAGATTTTTCGAAGTCAGTGCCACACATCTCAATTTATCTATATCAATGAACTTCTTTTCACGCGTTGATGACTTTTTGATTTATAGAGTTGATTAAAAAGGTCTTAGTCGGATAATATGGTCGAAAATGCCCCAACAGTATTTGCTATAAGACTGTACCCTCATGTAAAATGTAATAAAAACTCCATTTGTCAGATTTTTGTACCCAAAGTTGTCCGACGATACTCGCAAATCCAAAAAGATCTCCGAACGTATTTTCTAAATATCTTAGCTTCTAACATAGTTAACGAAACCAGCTGTGCATAAAAAATTTATTTTTAAAAGATCTATCAATCAAACAATTTTATATAAAACATAAGTTTTCTTCTATTAATTAATGCCGATTATTACTATTAGTTTAACTAATAATAATACATTGGTAGATTTTTAATCAGTAAACTAAAAATATTTATATATGTAAATCTTTTCGTAGAAAAACAAAAACAAATGTTCGTCTTTGAGAACAATATTCATATAAAATGTTTTCGGAAACATTCCGAAATACCTTAAAAAAATATAAATTATATAACGAAATTATAGCTGACAACAATGGACCATTAAAACAAATGGCTAAGTACATTTTATATGTATCCTCATAAATAACAGCATTTATACCAGTTTTTAGACTCTTATAGTTTAACAGAGATAATAAGCAGTTTATTATACGGCAGTAGTCTATCGATATTTCGTACTTTTTTACATTTTTGAAAACATAATTTTCTGTCAATTTATTTTTTTGAAATCGATTTTATTTAAACAAAATTTTTTAAATTTTTTTAACTAATTTTTTTCTGTTTTTTTTTTTTTAAATGTTTTTAACTGGTTTAATTGTTATAAAATTTTTTTATCACAAATTTTTTTTTGCATTTTATGTTGTAATTGATCTTTTTGTATTCGGTTTTATTTTTTTCATTTTGAAAAAAATTGCATGGAAAATAAGTTTTATATTTTGAACTCATCTATAATTTTTTATTCAATTTTTTCCAAAAACTTTTTGGTTATCAATTTCTATAATATTTTTAATCAAGCGAATCAAAATCTATACATAATCTATCTATCTAGAATTTTTGTCAGTTTTTTTTTCATAACTACGACTGTGGGGCGCAGCGCGAGGACGTGCAACCGCCGTAACAGCAGCAGCAGCATCAGTAACGCGGTAGGTGCAAAGGCGCCGTTTCCCGAGCAGCAGCAGCAGTGACGCGGCAGGCGCAGGAACGCAGCCGCTGCAAGCAGAGTAGCGGCATCAGTGAGCAGCACCATCAGCAGAGGGTGTAGCGCCCAGACGTGCAGCGCAACGCATACACCGATAGAGAAGCAAGCGGCAGCCACTATGGCCGGAATTCATGTAAGTGTTGTGCTTTGTTAGGCCCTTTTTCCGCAAAGCAGTAGCATGTTTGCATATACCGTCGCGCCGTGAATATTTTTCTTTGTTTCTTCGCGTTTTCCTTTACGATGATGTGTGCAATGATGTGTGCGAAGCCACATCATCAGGCAAAATAAAAATATTTCTTTTTTCGCGTACGCTACACAGGCCCTTGGAGGCCGCACCTGGAACCTAGCGAACACGAGCGTGCCAGAGCGTAGCTCAGGCTAACAGGCGGGCGAACGGGCTACGAGCGACCGACGTAGCACGAAATACTTCATCACCCGTTTCAGGATCACTACGCGGGTACGACGTCGGCACAAAACCTAGTGAACTGCACGGCGGCGCGAGAGGGCGCCGGGCGCACACGCGATCTGCAGAATAGTAACGCCGCATGAGAAGTTACCTTCCTGCATTTAAAAAAAAAGAAGGTTACGGTATTCAACACAGGGTGGCATAAATCAACAAGGAAAATCGCCTTCGGGCAATCCTCAGCTTGCTGAGGAAGGTGAGGGAATCGAGCTATCAGCCGAATGGCTTCGTTGGCTGCTGCAACAGCGCCCGTAAGACGAGCCAACGTGTCCGTCGGCACGCGCTTGCAGACGCTACAGCGTACCAACGAACCCCGCTTGCGAATGCCGTAGACCTCACGCATGTACTACCTGTGAATAAGAATACCGCCCTTCCCCCTTGCCTTCGCTCAGCTGCGCTCAGCACACACTAGCAACTAAGGAAGCGGTCATACCCCGGTAAGACATAAGTATCTGCGCATACCGAAGGCAACCGTAAACTGGGTTCTATGAGCACCAGCGGGAAAACCGAAAGCGGCCACCGCGCCAACCCAATCGCAGATTCGGATCAGTTAGTCGAAATCGGCAAGACGCGTAACGGTATTGCGTTTACGTGCGATACAAAACCATTGCGAAGCATAACAATGCATTCACCGCGTAGGAAAAACAACGACGGCAACCGCGACTCGCGCGAAATGCTGAAGTCGATGCACACGATGAGCAAGCGGTTTGAGGTGCTTGAGCGCGAGAACGCGGCGCTGCGCCCGAATATTAACGACTTCAATGAGCGACTTCGCGAGGCGACAGTACGAGGCGCCGACGGAGCACGCGACGCGGATAACCGTGAACGAGTACGTGAACAGGGCCTAGCCGAGGCCGTCCTTCCGCGAGAAGAGAACCCGCCAGCGGTCGCGAACTTACTGCAGCCGCACCAACGCCCACGCGACTTCAGATTCCTGCATTTCAAGACATCCGAATGCGAAGGGTGGTTCCAATCGTTCGAGCGCATGCTTTAGATATTCAGGATAGTCGACGATGCCGAAAAAGTCGACTCCTTGATTACGCATATCGGGTCGAAGGTCGTGGACACCCTCTTCGACTGCCTACAAACCCTCCCTCAGGAGGATCAGTATCGCGCCGTCAAAAGAGAGATTACAGCGCGTTACTCCCCGTCCATCGAGAAGCACATGAAAAGTGTGTTCCGCGAGACGACGATCACGGATCGGAAGCCGAGTGAGATCCTCACGGAAATGGTTAGGATGGGCGGGTACCAGATCCACCGCGACACGGTAATGAGATTCTGGCACACAAGACTACCTGCACAAATACAGATGCAGGTCGCGAACGTCGCGAACGAAGTATCTCCCGAGCACACGGATCACATCTACGAAATCGCACGGAAATCCGACGAGACAGGCATCATCGCGACGAGAGACGCGAAATAAAACCGCAATATAATTCAAGAGGTCGAACGCATGTTCGAGAAAATCGAAGTACTCGAGCGCGAGATAAAAGCCAGAAATACAGAAGACCATCGGTCACGCGCAAACAGCCCGAGCTATAGCAAACGCTCAGGCCCAAGTAGAGACGGCAGCACCGATAGACGCAGTGCGTCTAAACGTAGACACACGCATGCAGACGTAGTAACGCCAGGCAAAGTCACACGTGGTGAAAAGAGCCCCACGTGAACGCAAAAGAAAGAAAAAAAAGATGCGAGTACGCGACGGATTGTGCAGCGCGCACTATAGCTACGGAAGCCAAGCGCACTTGTGTACAGAAGAATATAGGCAGTACGACGACAAAAACACAGACTGGGGAAACAAGTAAGCAGCGCTGAGTCCGGGGCGCACCCAGCACTGTCCTTTTCATCGCGTCTCCACGTAAGAGATGAAATCTCGAGGAAAATATTCTTAATTGATTCAGGAGCAGAAATTTCCGTGGTGCCAAGAGATAACGCGACGCCCGCGAGTGTCAAAGCACTTAAACTCTACGCGACCAACAGGTCCGTGATAGAAACCTACGGTATCATAAGACTCGATATCGACCTCGGGTTCGGAAACGTCATACCATGGAATTTCGTCATCGCGAAAGTAGGAAGCCCTATTATAGGAAGCGACTTGCTCAAGGAATACCACCTCGTTCCTGACCTCTAGGTGCGCACCCTGTCGTTTTTACTATCTGGAAGGTCACGAATTCGAAATAGTAACGGATCATAATCCGCTGATTTATATAATGGCACAGAATCAAGATAAAGCCCCCGCGTTACATTGTAGGAAACTGAACTATATAGTACAATTCAATGCAAAAATAATATACAGAGCGGGCGACGAGAACGTTGTAGCGGACACGTTATCGCGAATAGAGTCGTTCAGAATTCCAAGTATGTTCAATTGGCACGACTCGAGGAACCAATACGAGGAGGACGTTGTAGGGTTAAGAACAACGTCTACGCGTTCAGGCTACCAACCCTCTTCAATGCAAAACAACTCGCTGAGCAACAAGACTCAGAGTCCGAGCTGTACCACATTCTGTGAGACCGCGATCACCCGTTTAAACTGCGACGGCTCACGTTCAACGACGACGAGCAGACGCCATTCTACTGTGACATCACCGAAAATACTAGGATGACTATCAGTATATCCTAAAAATGATCGATCCGTACCCGCGCTGGCCCGGAGCCATTCCAATACCAGACACGACCACGCGTACAGTAGCTGACGCGATCATGAACCACTGGGTCGCACGCTACGGCGCCCCAGAGGTGATCACGACGGATCAGGGCCGGCAGTTCGAATCTCGACTATTCGACGAGATGCTGCAATTCACGGGATGTAGACGGATACGTACAACGTCGTATCACCCCGCCGTGAACGGCATGGTCGAGAGGTGGCACCGCGACCTTAAGGCCGCACTCATGTGCCAGGGTGATGATAACCCAAACTGGCCTAAGGCACTGCCAATGGTGCTTCTCGACCTACGCACACGCGTATGCGTGGATATAGGAGTAAGTCCGGCAGAATACCTTTACAGAACCACGCTAAAAATTCCGGGAGCGTTTTACCTAAAAGACGTAATAGAACCCGACGAAAGTGTTTTCCAATGCGAATTAAAATTGTTTATGCGCGGAGTGCAGCCTGCAAAGGTAGACCACAAAAGCGCATGTAAGCCATTCGTATATAAAGAAATGGACAGCTGCTTGCACGTATTTATGCAAATCAATCCGAATAGGCCGACATTGTGCCGACCTTACTCCGGCCCACATAGGATAATCGATCGCGCACCGGACGACAAGACGATATGCATCGACGTAAATGGACGCCCGCGAACGGTATCAATCGAACGCGTTAAGCCCGCACACTACCTCAATGAAGACATTGAGCACCGTGAGGATCTCTTCGACGACGATGATCGTAACATGAACGACGACGATATAGCATCACCGCTGCAAGACGAGACATGCACGTCGCCCTACGACCGCGTCATGACGCGAAGCAACGACATTGGGTCGAGCGACGACGAAAAACCAGCGACAGGCACGAATCAGTCAGCGATAGCGAGTCGGATGACGATCATGAGCCATTGGACGAAAATGGATCAAACGACGGTCTCGACTTTAGCAGCGATTCCGAGACAGACAGCGGGACAGAAAGCTACGAGCAACCACGCTCAGTGCCTCAGCCGCGAGAAATTTTGAAACATTCCCAGCAGCAACCTGTCCTAGGTAGATCTGCAGGTGATAGGGTCAACTTCAGCAATTCGGACACATACGTTATTCCGCAGTTACGCGACGCGAACCGCCGGGTGAAACATCGTCCTAATATATTGCCCAAAGTTCCCCAGCGCAGCGCAGAGAGAACAGTAGACTCGCGAAATTGGCATGACGCGTTCAGCTTCGCGTATTCGGAAAAACAAGAGATCCCAATGGGCGATGGCTATCGATGGCCAACCCTAAAAGAATCTCGTACCATCATGCGGAAGACTCGATCCTCAACATACTGGCAAGCGGGCCAGCACTTCAGGAAATAGAGATACACGGGATTGTTGTGCCCTCTAACTTGCACTTCGACGGATGCGCGTATCTCAAAATGATAAGCATAGACTATTACGCAGAGATAAACGCACTCCTGCTGAATATTAGTGCGCGCGGAGTGAACTATATTCTTGTAGACAAAAAACTAGGTAAAAAAAAGACGCGGCCCATAAACGAACAATACATATTCAACATGGCCCGCACACTAGCAAGTGCATGGTGACTCTGTCTATGGTCACACTGCGGCAACTAGAAAGAGAAGGGGTTAACATCGCGCAAGGCGCGGACTTCTTCACCGTGAGCCGCAGCGTGCGCGAAAAAGAAAAAATTAGCATAAGATATGAGTAGTATGTACAAAGATAGGCTAAGCGTAGAACTCACTTATATATATGTAAAGTAGGTTATATTAAGTACAATGTAAAGAAAAAATTAAAAAAAAACCTTCCTACCTCCTCACGCCAAACTTTATTCCCATCCTCTACGTCCTTTAGGTTAAGTTAGCTATAGAGATGCGACGATTTTTCTTAGGTTAAGAAAAATCGAAAAATGGGGGGGGGGGTGATGTAGGGACCACATGTACAGTTAGTAATACATGTAAGCGATACTGCGCATGCGCTGACTGCTTGCACCATGTAACGGTGGCGGCGCTCCGACACGGAGTGGGGAGCAGCGAGGGCGAGCACGCGGCAGCGGCCGCGGCTCTCTCTCTCCTGGCAGACAAGCCTACTGGATAGACGTGCTTAGAGAAGGCGCATCCAGCCGTATAATAAACCGTATATATTAAACACGTGTCTATTCATTTCTCACGATCCTGTATCCGCTCGATCTGTGAGGCGGATATCACTCGCCCCAGTTTAATCATCTGGGCAAAATCCCACAATTTTATCATAAGAGACATTATGTCCACGATCACTGTAACATTATAAATAAACAAACAGAATAATTTCGTTATTAGTTTATACAGAAAATGACTCTGCTTTAGAACATTTGTTTAAAATATCAATAAGTAATAATACAGAGTAGATTAAAATAAATATAAATAAAAAGTATGCTGTTTTAATGTGAAGGAAACTAGGAATAATGTTTGTGATTTATAATTTATATTTAATATGTAGTATTGGAGACATGGGTTGATCACTGCATAAAAATTCAAATCTACGTCATACTCGTATTTTTTGAAAATATGTTTAAGCTCATGTCAAAACTTATAATTATTGAAACTACTGACGCATTTTTTATTAATAATACATATTATAGAAAATAAAAAACTTCAAATTTTTTCCTATTGTAAAATATTGTAGAATGTAAATCTTATTTATTTACTAATTTTATATATCTTGCAGTTATAATTTAGAAAACGTATAACTGTTTAACTTTTAATTTTTGGTTTATATTATTATTTATATTTTTAATATTTGAAACAATTAATGAATTTTCTCTTTCTGTTCCTACAATATTGTATAAGCATAAAATATTAAAAATAAATTTTTCAAACTAATTATGAAATACCCATTTTAGTGCAAAATCATAAGACTCAGTTTGAAATTTCTACAATGGAAGAAAGGAAAGTTTTGATTTTTTAGAGAATGAAAAATTCGTCTGCACTATGAAGCTGGCATTTGAGTTTGGGTCTGAATTGCTTTCTGGTACTGAATTGCTTTCTGATGCGCATATTCGATCTGTTTTGGCTTAGCCTCTGTATGATTTAAACGAAAACAGCAACGTCGCATTTGACATAATCGCACAGCTATATATATATATATATATATATATATATATATATATATATATATATATATAGGGGAGATCGCTGACGCTTATGGGACGACTGCGGCAAAAATTTTCGACTGAAAACGAGGGCCTCTGGCGGCTAAAACGAAGTACTGGCCGTTTCGTGCGATATTCCAGATGTTGTTTTTCGAGCTCGTGCGATGGTGCGAACAATAGGCTTTCAGCGGGGGGTGCAATAAAAGATGAGTAGCTTATACTGACCAAAAAGAAATTTTATTGCTACATGTATAAATACATATATATATATATATATATATATATATATATATATATATATATATATTCTCGCAGCAGCTAGCAAGCAGCTCGAAGTTTTGAAACCTACGGCAACTTCAAGGAAAACTGGAAAACATCAAAGCTGAGAAAACTATATATATATATATATATATAGAAATATATATAAAAAGAAATATATATATATATATATATATATATATATATATATGGTAGTAAAAATTGGTGATAATTTCAATTTTATAATAAATCACATTAAAACCCAGTTAAAATATTGTTTTTCTAACTTATCTCGTAAAATACAAAAAAAGAACATTAAATGATTTAACTAAAAGTTCAAAAGCTCATCAAAATACATATTTTTTAATGTATATATTTTTTCTTCAAATGTTTTTTTTTAACAACAATGCACTTCACCGTAATATTCTCATTGACTGTTCTATATCCTGCGTTAGTTTCAATATATTTTTTTGGGAACTCTTGGTGCAGAAAAATGTATAGAATAAGAAATATGTTTTTTGATCAAAATCTATAACTTTTCTTAACAATGCTTTTTGAAACTTTTCGTATTTTACAAGATCATTTAGAAAAAAGCCAGATTTTTACGGTATTTTTATGGTTTTCACTATAAAAATGAAATTTCCTTCAATTTTCACCATTATATTTATGATAAGCACTCCAAAAAACATAAACAATATTTCAATATCCTAAATTAAGGCGACTAATATAATATGCAGATACAATCTTATTTTTGTCAATTCATATAGTAACTAGATTTTTCTGTCAGTAATATAATAATACTCAACAACACAAACACTCTGCTAAAGATTCTGTAAAATAAAATTTTTGTAAAAATCAAAACCTTCGGGTACTAGACAATAGATGAATATTATAAACAAATATGAATATGAAAAACAATTATTAATAAATAATGGAAATGAATTTAAAAAAATCATTCTACGAATCTCTTCTCGAGATCGTCACAGACAGCTTTATTTTCTGTGATGTACTGTACAATAAGACTACAAGTTTATATAAACATAATATTACTTATCTAATAACATAATTTACGTTGCGCTACACATTGAAAACAATTCAAAATGTAAATGAGTCAATTTCATAAAAGTATATTTATTGCAATCCAACAAACATTCATTCAAATTCTATTGAAACACAAACATACAGCTTTAATAGAAACGAATATTCTGCAATTTCGAAACAACCGTGTATTTGAAATGAATTGTTAGGTTTATTTGAAGAGCAAAATTCAGCTTTTTAGTGCTGAAGAGTACATGTAACTGACTTATTAACCAGTTAAACACTCTCTATTTATTAGGATTCAGTCCTAATAATAACCCTAATTAACATTGTGATCGGGATGCCTAAAGCTTAAACGGCAGATTGAGTGCGTTGAATATTCACTATTACCATTGCGTTTCGTACAATACAAATATATTACATATAATATATATATTACAATAAAAATGATGGAAAAATATGTAAATATAGTTAGTATTTAATGCAATATAATATATAGTGTACGTTTACATCGTTGAAGATTACGAAAATGACGGTCTAATAAGTTAAGATGCTACAGTTGAATGTTATATTTTGTTTAAATTCTCAGTTCTCATATATCAAAAAAAATTTATTGTATTTAACTAAACATTCAGTATTTTAAATGTATAAATTACTTATTTTGAATAAATGGTTAATTAATGGTATACGAATCAATCCTTTACTTAAATCTATAACATTTTTTTCAGTATAGACTTATTTCTATGACATATACGTTTTACTTGGAACAAAAAAAATGTATGTTAATTTAATTTTATAATGTTTTTCTATTGAACTAAAATAATTAAGTTGCAACAAAATATATGTACGTTTGAAAAAAATTAACTTAACATTGAGACAATATTCATGGCCATTGTCAGCAATTAATTTATGTTTACGAATGCAATAAATTTCGAAAAAGCTGCTAATTATAGACTGTAAACTTTTCCAAAAATTATTTGATTGCTTTTTATATTTTTGGAGTATCATATCAGAATCCTATATAATCATATTTGACACATAACTACCTTGTATCGAGAAGAGAAAGAGAGAGAGAGAGAGAGAGAGAGAGAGAGAGAGAGAATGAGAGAGCGAGAGGGGGGGAGAAAAGAAAAATCCAAGGGGATTAACATGGATTACTCGATGTAGTGGGTGTTGCCATATCATGTACCTGCATGTACCCACGAGTTTCCTCTATACTGTTTCGTCTCTTTCTCTTACCTGCTCTCACTGTTTATTACCTGTCTATCTGCACATGTTGTACGAGGTCTAGCAGGCAGTTTACCGATATACATGCAACAAATGTTGCCATCATTTTCTTTTTTTTTTTCCAATTTGCAGTAAAAATATCCTATCGTCTAATCCTGACCTTATAGAATATGTATTCAAAATTTGAAGGCGATTGAAATATTAACTTACATTCAGGAAAAACATGATTTTCTTAAACCAAGAGAATAGATTTTCTAAAGAACAAAAATTCAGTCAAATAAATATTTATTTAATTATAATGTTCTAATTACTTTAATTTAGCTCATCATAATCTAAAAATAAGCATTTTCATTTTCTAGAATATGTTTATTTAAAACAAGCTGATCAAAATTCAAATGGAAAACCTGAGTTTCTTAAATTTAATAATCATATATCTGAACACAATACTTTTGATTCTCTAAAAAGGCTTTATAGAATCAAATTAATATTTTCTAGAAATTAGTATTTAATTGTTTTTATGCAGTATAAATAGAACAGAATTACGCAATACATATATAAATAAACTAGCATCCCCCGTCTCGGCTTCGCCCGAGATAATAATTTAAACGATTTCATAAGCAGTTCAATAATATCGAAGTAAAAAGTACTATATATGTATATATATATATATATATATATATATATATATATAAATCTGTATTACTATAAATAATTGACCGTAATTTATCTATCGTCGCTTCTGTATATACAGTATGTATATACAGAATGTACAACCGTATTTAATACACACATATATGCATATTACATACGACTTCTATGAGGAAAATTGTACTTTCGAGTTCAGCGGTAAAAAAAGATGTCCGAGTGTCTCGAGACGACGTTTATAGAAAATATCATGTTCGGAATATAGAACATGTCTCGGGATGACTGCTATAGAGAATTTTGTGTAGGGAAGGTAGAATACGACGTCCAGGTATCCCAGGACGACTTTTACTGGGAGTGTGCGTGTTCAAATGATAGAAAATGAATCTCTTTATAGAAGTCTATTTAACACTCCCCGTAGAAGTCGTTCCGAAAGATTCCGATATCATATTCGAATGTCCCAACATGAATCTCTCCATAGAAGTCGTTCCGTCATACCTGGACATCGTTTTCTACCGTCCGAACACGCAATTCCCCGTAGAAGTCGTCCCGAAGCGCTTGGACATCTTATTCTACTATCCGAACACGAAACTCTCCATAGAAGTCGTTCAGAGACACCTGGACATCGTCTTCTACCGTCCGATCACGAAATTCCCCGTAGAAGTCGTCCCGTCATACCCAGACATCATCTTCTACCGTCCGAACATGAAATTTCCCGTAGAAGTTGTCCAGACATACTTGAACATCGTTTTCTACTAACTAAACACGGTACTCCCCGTAGAAGTCGTTCTAAAACACCTGGAAATTGCATTCAATCATCCGAACACGAAACTCCCCGTAGAAGTTATCCCGACGTACCTAAATATCGTTTCCTACCAACTAAATAAAATAAAAAATTAAGAAGCACCGCTTCTTAAAATAATACTCCCCGTAGAAGTCGTTCGGAAAGACCTAGATATAGTATTTTACCGTCCATATACGAATCTTCCCATAGATGTTGATTTCCTCATACTTGGACGTAGTTTTCTATCAACTAAATACAATCGACGGAAACCATATTTAAAATGTGTATATATAATATGTACAATATAAGATACATACAATATATATATATATATACATATATATCGTATATTTCCGTTTTTTCAATTGAATACGTGAATACGTGAATTTTTTTC
Source organism: Sycobia sp. Sy_11 (assembly GCA_018907035.1). NCBI lineage: Eukaryota > Metazoa > Arthropoda > Insecta > Hymenoptera > Epichrysomallidae > Sycobia > Sycobia sp. Sy_11. Next base: position 1,554,790 of record JACCIC010000059.1, on the reverse strand, counting down.
GTAGTGATGCCATCAGAAATTTAAGCAAAGTATTAGTATCCGAATAGCATATTTTTAAGCAGACGATGGATATTGCTCTTTTATGCAGAAGAGACGATATATATATATATATATATATATATATATATATATATATATAATATATCACATATATTTATATATATTCATAAGTTCAGAATCCTATTTTGGCCATCATTGCTTTTGTTCAAACTAAAAAAACATAGTCTCTTGTCACAATTCTGAAGGTAATAGAAGGTATAAAAATAAAAATATAATTTGTCGTCACAAACTATATTCAGTATGATTTGGCATACAGAACCATTTTATAAGAGATGGAGAACGAAGGACAGAAAAATAGAGTGAGAAAGAGAGAGAGAGGGGGGGAGATTTTCCCACGTAAGAGAAAATAAAATTTACAAAAATCAAAAGATATCCATAAGGTGTGAGTGTAGTGTCAGATTAACCTGAAGTACAAAAAAGGTTATACCAACTAATGCCACACCTTCTTTAGGATACGAATCCCAAAGTTGGATATGAACATTCGTCTGAGCAGGCCTGGTATTAATACCTTAAGCGGACTACTTTGACTTGATGTTTGTGATTCAAGACGCCACGTAGTGGCCGCTGGTGGAACTGATTGTTAAAACCATTAACTTAATTTATTGATGAAAGTAAAATGATTTTCGATAAAAAACATAGCCTATGTCCTTCCCAAGATAATATAGAATCTATATATCAAATTTCAGAACAATCGGTTCAGTAGTTTTTTCGGTTATCGTGTACAAACAAAAACTCGCTTTGTATTAAAAATTAGTATGATATGATATGATATGATATGATATGTTCATTATCTAAGAAAACAAAATTTTGAATCAGAAGGTTATTATCTTAAAACAAAAAAGTAATGCATCGAATTCAGAAAATCTACTAGCTAGAATTGCAAATGATAGCGTAATTAATAAGATGTTAGCTTGTGAATCCAATGGTCTGCGGATAGAATTCCGGTTCGGTCGAAGTTTTGAAATAATTGTAATAAAAGTAAATTAACGTATAAATTGTAAAATAATTCAAGAAATTATTCGCTTAGTTTAAACTTGTGATATTTAAAGTCAAGAAAATAATGTTTTGAATCAAGAAACTATGCACTTTTTTTAAACATTTCGCACACTTGAATTTTCATGCTTCTAGAAAATAAAAACGTATTTCAAGTAATTATTGTTTTAAAAATAGGAATCAAATTTTTCATTTTAAATTCAATTTCTCGAGTGAAGTATTGAAAATCTTAATCCAAGTATATATTCACTTAATTTTGTCGGCTTGAATGAAATAACTACATTTTAAAATAGTTTCTTTAGATAAGAAAATATTTATTTAATTTCCAATTTCAGCCACCCATTTTCTAGAAAATCTTGACAAAAATCTAGGAGATATTTAATTAATCCAAGAATTTATTTTCCTGTTTTTAAATTTGAAATTATTGGTTCAAAAAAATATTTTCTTTCGATAAGAAAATATTTATTTAATTTCCAATTTCAGCCACACATTTTCTAGAAAATCTGGACTGCAATCTAGGAGATATTTAATTAATCGAAGAATTTATTTTCCTGATATTAAATTTGAATCTATTGGTTTGAGGATATATTTTCTCAAAATAAGAAAATATTCATTTAATTCCCAATATTTGTGTTCTACTGTTGAGAAAAACTAAGCTTGATATTAGAAATGATTTTTTTCAGTATATATATATAAGAAATATATCCAATGTTTGAAAAAACCATTTACTCAAAAGAATGAAATAGTTTTCTGAAAGGGTGAATTAGATTTATTTGATTATTCCCTGCCAGTTGTAAAATCTAATAAATATTTATTTAATTTTATTAAACGAAGCACAAAGATTTAAATATTAAATGTAATAAATAAATAGAAAAACCTTCAAAATATATATATATATATATAAATCAAAACAATATTTTCTATTTTTGAAAAAATTATTTACTTATAAGATATGAATAGTTTTATTAAAAGATTTATCCCTTTAAATGTAATATTTAAATCTTTGTGCTTCGTTTAATAAACTCGTTGGATATAATCAAATAAATATATTTCACCTTTTAATAAAGCTATTTAATGGTTCATATTGAATAGCTTTTCCAAAAATTGAATATATTTGTTCAATTGGAGTATATATATAATTTTTCAAATATTTATTTATTTAACTTTATTTTGTACGTATATGTAGTTCCGTTTAGTAAAATTCAAGAAATATTTATTACATTGTAATGTAATAAATGTATGTTCGCTATTCAAATAAACTTAATTGTTTGTTTCAAATATATGGTTTACTCCAAATTAAAAAATATTCATTTGTGTTAAATATATGTTTCTGTTTTACACATAAAATTAAATAAATATTTGTTGTATTCTAATAATTATTGAATGCATGATATAATGTAACTAGCAATGAAATAAAATTTATTATATAAAAATTTAACGAATGTTATTATATAAATAATTTACAGAAAGTATAATTTTTTATATCAAATTAGTTTTATTATTAAGATCAACGCAGTCTTATTAACAAGTTTCAAACTCAAAATTTGAAGAAAATATGTATATATATATACACCTATTTTCTTAAAAATTTGGCAGCGGGGCGTAGTAAATGGGATTCACTGATGTCGACGAAGAAATTCTTTAAGTTTGTATACCCAGGTATACCTTTTCGTAGTCTCGATCATCGCCACGCAGGGAATTTAAAATTTTAAGAAAATACGTGTGTCTATAAATGCATCCATACACACTTACCCACACAGACAAGAAAATCTATACGCACTTCAAGAATTTCGACACCAGTTAATCCCTTTTATTGCATCTACTGTTTCGTTGTACCCCCTGCTGAACAGCCGTCTCCCCCTCGATCGCACGCGCTCGAAAACCAACATCTGAATTATCGCACGAACAGAGTACCGACGTTCACCGCCGTAGCGCTGAGTGTCAAAATTTTACTTCAATGTCTAACATGAGCATCGGCGATCTCCCCTTATTATCTCTGTGCGCACACTAATTTATGCTGACGTAGCTGTGACGTCACGTTGACGCGTTAGTGTAGCAGTTGGCCTTATTGAGGGCGCGCATTCCCGGCGCTCGAATATCGTCAAGCCTTTCGTATATAGCATCGGCAATCTCTCCTTATTAACTTTGGTACAAGTGCAGTTGCAACTTGCACTGCAGGTTGCAGCTGATTGCAGACAGCTTTTGCTGCGGTTTTTAGTGAAAGCAAACTGTTCTGCTGCAATGACACTCTGCAAATATATTTTAAAGATATAAATTATGTGATCAATAGTAACAGCAGCCGAAACTATTGAATTTTAAAATAATGAAAATAATAAAATCTTATCTACAAGAAAAAAAAAGTTTAAAATTCGTAAAATTACATTCATTGAAAGAGGAAATTCTACAGTGGTCGGTGGATGACGCGCCGTAACAGGCTAGAGTGCATATGGGTTCTAATTCTTGATTGTACTGGTCACTTCAGTTTAGATTCTGTAACGCAGTAGCATTTGATTATGGCATCCGCAGCAGAGCAACAACAGCAACAACGAACAACTCTTGAATTTTATCAGGCGATGGCCGACTTCAAAAATATGTTTCCACAAATGGATGATGATGTGATCGAGGTAAACATTAATTTTGTATACCTTTTTCTTACATTTTTATTTCTGTATTACGTAATTAATACTAATAGCATTTTTTAAAAAATCAATGTGTTTTATTTCTTTAAAGTGTCTATAATAGATAATACAAATATTTTATTTTAATGACTTTCCTTTATACATAATACAAATTACAAATAAAATTGAGTTAAAAGGATTATAAATTCGTTTATATTAGATAAAAATGTTTGTGTGATCTGTATTTTAGAATAATGTATTCATAGAATCATATTAATTATTGATATTTATAATCTGTTTTATTACTTTTATGAAATTTCAAATTATAAATTATTTTTGTTATTTGATTTTAATTGTTTTAAACTTAATTTTAATATTTAATACTCTTATATATTCTCTTTTTCTTTTTAGAAAATCTTTTTAATTATTTATAAAATCATTTAATAGGCAGTTTTGAGATCAAATCAAGGAGCTGTTGATACAACAATTGATCAATTGCTATCAATGAGTACTGATAATGAGAACGAAAAGATTCGCATTGAAATTGAAGAAAATGAAGAATTGCCAAAATCAAATCAAACCCCCAAAAAGATAAGAGTTGAAACAAATAAAAGTATTAGAAAATGGCAACCTCCTCTTATTGGACCTTTACCTGAATCTTTTTTAAGAATTTCCCATCAAGGAATTAGTAATACTGAAAACTTTGATTATAATTCTACCCATGATAGCTCTGTATTAGAAGATGAAAGAATTGCTATATTTTTACAAAATGAAGAATTTATGGCTGAATTACGTTGGAATGAAGACTTTTTATCAACTCTGAAAAATGGTATATAAAATTTGTTCAATTTAAGCATTCTGTTACTATAACATTAATTAATGTTTGTATATTATTTATTTTTTAAATTAAACATTCTTATAGATTCAAAATTGCAAACTAAATGTGAAACAGCAACAGAAGAAGATTTATTTAGAGAAAGATTAAGAAACATGGGTAAAGGTAAATATAAAATTGTATAAATAATTTATTTTTATTTTGAATCATTGTTTTAACAAATGTATTATGTATAAAATGATTTATTAAATGCATCATTAAACATTTATATTTATTTATATTTTAGTATCAAGACGTAAATTTGCTCAACTTACCAAAGTTTTTACTCGTAATAAAAAACGAGGAGGCCGTCAATTATTGACACCTGCAGCTTCTTGTGACGATCTATTAGATACTGAAAAAATATCTAAGCCCCATACCTAATATAATATAAAAAAGAGAATAATTAATTCAATAGAAATACTTAAGTGGCATAATTATGGTGTTAAATATAATTGTCAATAGTTTTTGTTTTTTTGAACTGCTTGAAATAATTCCTAACAAGTTTTGCACTCGTTAATAAGTATAGCAGGTTTAATTTATTATAAAAGTAATAGTTTAATAGAATACCAACTAATTACTGCCACTATTTTTAATTATAAATAAAATAGAAAAAGTTATATACAAAAAATTTTTAGAAAAATTGATGTATGACAATTGAAATTCAATTTCAATATTATTCTTTATGTAAAAATATTCTTTTTAATATTTTTTAAAAAGAGATTATTTATGATTAATACTTTACAATTAATGTAATTCTTGGAGAATGAAGAATATCAATTAGAGCTGTTACTATCTTTGTTTAAATTAATGTATAGTATATGTTATATGTTTAATTTCACATCTGAAATTGCAAGAGTTGTACAGAGCACTTCTAGTCAACAAGCTTAAACAATATTCTAATTGATAATAATCATTATATAATTCATAATATTTATTGTAGTGTAATATTTATAATTTAGTTGTTTATATATAAGAATAAAATTTAAACATACATTGTAATGTGTCATCCAACACAATTACTGTTACCGACTGATAAAGTTAATTATAAGGTTGACCAATTAAGTTATATTATTATAATGCTATTTCTTAAGTTAAATGTTGTTTAAAAATAGTCGTGTACCTCACAAAAACGTAAGAAATTCCTATAATTCTTTTTTATTAACAAAGAAATCTTTTGTACAAATATTGACAAGTACTTATATATACAACTGAATAAAATTTTATTTGACATACTTTACTCTGTACTGTACTTTACTCTCTACTGTTTACTCTTGTTTATGAACTACAAAATTATCTAATTATACAATTGATATTAGTTTAAAGGAACTTTACATAACTAATAACAAACAAAATTTACAGAAATGTTTTTCAATATTCTTGCATAATATATACTTATAAATTTTAAAATAATAAGAATTTTATTGTCCATCGGGTAGCTTGAAAAATACTCGAGCTCCTGATAAACTATAATACAATAACTGGAATTCTGCACTCCTTTCCTCAAGACGCTTAAGAGTCAAAGCTCTTGTTTGTTGCAATTTTTCATCTTCATGTTCTGCTTTTCTTTCAGCAGTGGATTTTTCTATTGAAAAATACTGATTAACAGTTTTAAACCATTGCAAGCCATCTAAATCATTGCTTTGATCTAATAAAGCATTCACATAAGCTACCCCGACAGCAAATCCATCATCTGTAAAAGCAGCTCCAGTTTTATTTTTTTTAAACAGTTTGTCTTTATTTGATATAGCATTATCAACAAAACTAAGAGTTAAAGGTGGTATAATGGCATAAAATTGTTGCAAATGGTGACACTTGCTATTGTCTCTGAAAGATGTAGCAAACACATCTACCAAAAGTTTAAAGTATTGTATACCATCAGTAAAATTATGTACTAAATTAGCAATATCATCTTCTAAACGTTTTGCAGCAGCTTGAGTAGTTTCTGAAAACTTAAAATCTTTGTGCATTGAATCAAGAGTATTAGATGAAGTAATATCCGGTAAAAATGATATAGCATTTGAAGAAGCATGCAAACCTCCAGAACGTATAAGTCTAACATATCCTAAAGCATTTCCAATTTGTGTAATTAATTGTCGGAACTGATCAAGGTAGCTTAATCCTTCTGGAGTCATTCCCAATTTTCGAATTCCTTTCTGAAATTTCTCTGCTCTTTCATAGGTGTAAGGTGTAATTCCTTTTTCTCTTTGAGACCTAATAAATTTAACATCCCGTACAAGACGAGATTTTATATGTTCATCGAATAAAAATTGTGAAAATGTATGGAGTTTTATTCGAAGAAATTGATATACAAAATTTACTGTTGTACTCATAATTCCTGTGCCATGAGTTCGAATAGAATTTGCTATGTGTTGTATACCAATAGTATTTAAATGTTTATTGGCACTTGTATGTTCAATAAAAGTTTGCGTATGTAAATTATAAAGATATCTTGAAACAAATACATGTATATTTCTCATTATTTCTAAGGCATCGAGACCTTGTTCTAAAGTTTGAGTGGGTAAATGATTTTGTACCGTTTCTAAAGTTAATTTATGATGTGCCAGAGCGTGCATTGTTCTATAAGTTTTCCAGTCATGCAATGCTACTGTAGTTAAATTATAAAAAGTATAATCAAGATAATGTTCAATAAAACGCTTAGCATATATTAACATATTATTAATAGGCAAAGGACAAGATGTTATAATTCTGCTTCCTTTTTTTGCCCCTATTTTAAATGGATTTGTAGAATCTAATTTCAAATGAGCGTGAACGTGTAATCTAAGACTTGTTTCAATTTCGCGACATGCTGGCTCAAGAATATTTCTGATAAAAATTTTTCTTTGTTCAGTAATTTTATATTCAGTCAATTCACATACCGGCTGATTGTTTATTGCACTATTAAAAGCATTAAATAAGTGCACAATGTGATTTATATTTGAATTACTATCTGCAACCAATGAAAGATAGGCAGGAAGCATACTTTGATGGTGTAAAAGTACAGAATAATCGCAAGTGTCTATCATTAGATTATATAGTTCAACAACAGTATCATAAGTGTCTAAATATAATCTAAGTTTTACAAGCTCATCCTCTTTAAAACTTTCAGTTAATTGAGTTGCACAAATAAGAGCGCAACGAAGTATCAAACGACGATCTGCAGTTGCTGATCCATTAATTAATTTTATACTAGAACCTATCAAAGATAGTGCATCCAATCTATCTCTACTATAAACTTTATCTTTCTGCATTAAATTTTTCCGTACTGTTTCTAAGATGGTTAAAATTTGATAAGCTAAATGCTGTATTACTTGATTTTGAGATAATACAACAGTAGGAGCTAATAAATGAAAAGTAGTTTCTAAAGATTTTTGTACTTCAATAAGTCTACAAATCAATTGTACTGTATTCCGATTCATAGGCTTTAAAAGGTAAGCATGCAGATTTGTGACAAATGAAACGTTTTCTCTAATCTGACCCATTATTGATAATATTTCAAGAAGTAGATTTCGTTTTCTTTCTATTTCAGAAAACACTTGAAATTCAGTTTTCATTAAAAGTGATTGTATTTCAATACTCCATATCATAGCTCTCTGTATTAAGCTACTCACAATTATTGGTAACTTTTGAATTCTACTAGTAAGCAGTTTTTCACCTACTTGAGAAGGGATTGCCACTATTCCTTCTCTCGGTAAACAATTTAATAAAAAATTATTTGGTAGCCAAATAATATTTCCGATCAAACTAACAGCATAAAGCTTTTTATTAATTTCCATAATTCTTTTTAATAATTTTTTATCACATGTTCCAAAGCATTTAACAAGAATAACAATACCGATATTTGCTTGAATCCAATTTTTGTTAATTAAAGCAATATCATTCATTTTACTTTCAATCTCTGTGCTTATGGTTTTTAAAAAACATAGCATGTGATCATACATTGTTGTAGTTTTATTAATATCCATTATATGCTTAATAGCTTTTAAGAAAAGGTTTTTTGACATTAACTGAATATGCAAATCTTTTAGTAATTTTTCATATGTAATCAGTCTTTCCTCTGAAATTTTTAGTTGCAATGAATTGTGAAGAACTGATCTTACTTTAACTCTATACATTTTCCATCTTTCTACTAACACAGGCTGTCCATTTATTAATTCATCTAGTGTAATTAAAATTAAATATAATTCTATCAAATGTTCAATAAGTAATGGTAAATAAATTTCTCGATGAGAATTATTTGCCAAATTCGATAATTGCCTAACTGTTAAATAAATTACAGTGAATATTCTGTTAACATAAATAGATATATCTTGCAAATCTGAAAGAAGACTTTCAATTTTATAGTTTTCTTGATCAATGCATTGTTCTCCATGACTAAAAAGTTTATTATAAAATTGTTTAGCTTCAAGTTTCAACAGTCTTATCTGAAATATATATAGATAAATATTTAAAACAAAATTTCTTTTTCTTTTTATATATACACATAATAAAACAGAACATAATAAGTATTTTTGCATCGTAATAATAAAACTAACTTCTCTGCACGTCCCACCAATGCTAGCCAGTAATTTAGAAAATGACTTATTCTCTGTATCAGCTAGTGATAATAAGCTTATATCTTCATTAATTTTATATACCAATCTAATTGGTCCTTCGATAACGGATTCTAAGACTGAAGATTCTTGCCAACATTTTTCTTCTAAATTTTCAAAAAACTGACCATACTTTCTGAGATGAGCAGCTCCAGCGGCTTTGTAAATTGTTTCATCTCTTTTAGAATTCCATATAGGTGCCTCAATCATCTTCAGCATTTAAAAATAAATTACTAAAATTGATAAAGAATACTTTTAAGGAACTAATGATTATTATATACATAATTAATAATAAAAGCTTTTTAAAATCTAAATATTTCTAAATAAAATTATACAAATAATAATATTACAATTTTGTGTACCTACTCATATATAAATGATTTTCAATTCTTAAAATAATTGTAAATATTAATCACATTTAAATAATGAATTAATTAATTAAATTATACATATTTCATGAATGAAGATCTAGATTTCAATAGTTTCAGTTTTAATTTAATTTGACTATTTGTTGCAAGTGTAAATTGTATTTTACCTTTAACTAGATAGAATTTGGTCTAATGATGAAAAGTCATTGTTAGGTACTATCATTTAGTATTATGAGAAAATTATAGAAGTATTTTTTGTTGTTTTTTTACATATGCAGTCTATTTATGCAAATTGCCACAAGAAGACGAGCAAACTCCATAATCCAAGTCATTCACTGGTGCTATTCATCGAAGAATATGGATATATGAATCGAGATATGTCAAAAACAAAGTCAGAGATTCCCATAAGATTCCTTATAATACCTGATAATACTCTGATGCTACCTATCTGCACTTTACACACACACACACACACACACACACGTACATATATATATATATATATATATATATATATATATACAGTATATATGAATTTCTGCTTTTTGTTAAGTCTCATAAATTTACGCAACGCGTAATTCTTTATTAATTCACTATTGTACAATTAGGTAGTAATCCTGTAAAAAATAAAATATTCAAAAAATATATTACAGAGTAAAAATGTTACAAAGGTTATAGCAGTTATAGGTTTAAATATTCAATACTTCTGTATTTTGACTCATAATTTTTTAAAATACTTATTTTGTTATACAAAAAAATAATGTTGTTAAATAGTGAAACTTGTTGTGATTTGAACCTTTTAATACTATACAATTAATACGTACATATGCGTATGCGCTGGTATGCGTATATACTCCATCGTGCCTGATCGTGCATTACCTGACATTACATTACTCGCGAGAGTCGCGATTCGCGAGTGGAGCCTGAACAGTTGGGCATTGACTTGACACTGATAAAGTGGCAAAACCTTGCGAGAGTTTTGCGCAAATAGAAAGGAAAATCTGCCTTCCTTGCGTAATATTACTTATAGATAAAATATACAATTAATTGTGTTCGTTTGTTCATTTAAAAATTATAATTAATAAATAATATTTATTTGTTTGATTCTTACTTTGTTGAATATTCGGAAAATTATAAAGTTGATGTAGTAAACAGAAATATGAGATCGAGATAGTATGTATAACTAAAGTGAATCATTATTTCTATACTTACACATTTGTTACTTATTTTTGCACAAAGGATAACCAGAGATGGGAGAGTAACAAACTGTTGTAAATAAAAATATTTCAACATAATTGAAAATACAGCAGTAATTTAAAAGTTAATTAAGTAGCTATTATTTTGTATTCATATTCATTCTTATATTTATAAAATAGATTATAAATTTTGTAATATAAATTTTTTCTTTCAGATAATTACTTTACATTAGTTTTTTTTATTAAATATAATATGGCTTGGACTTATTATCAAAAAGGGCTTGCATTATTAATGGTTATTACTGGATCATTTAATACTCTTTCTGTAAAGTAAATATATTGGTAAAATTAATATATTGCAGATAAAAAGTATAAATTTATTAAAAATTTATTTGTTTTAGATATGCAGATCGTCAAATAGTTCCGGGAGAAGATGGACAGCCTAGGGCATTCAATCATCCATTTATGCAATCTGTATTTATGTTTGTAGGTGAAACATTTTGTTTCATAGTATTTAAAATAGCTTTTTGTTATTATAATAGATTAGGGGTAAGGTTTAAATATAAAGTTTAAAACTATTTTCATAAAATTATTTTATATAATTACATAATGAAGTATAACAAAAAATTTTAGGATAATTCTATTGATACAAAAACCTTAACTAAAGGTTCACGTACATTTAATCCTCTAGTTTTGTTGTTCCCAGCATTATGCGATATGTTTGCCACTTCTGTAATGTATGTTGGTTTAAGCATGACATATGCTAGCAGCTTCCAAATGTTGCGAGGAGCAGTTATTGTTTTTACTGGAATTTTATCTGTAGCATTATTAAATAAAAAATTAAAAATAAGAGAATGGATAGGAATTGCTTTAGTTATTTTTGGATTACTGTTAGTTGGTCTCAGTGATTTTATTAATTTAAAAGATGAAAAAATGAATACAAATTCTATATTAACTGGAGATTTGCTGATCATTTGTGCTCAGGTAAAATAAAATTTGATTATAATATTAATATTAAAATTATTATAAATAAATATAACTTGTGAACAGTAAATCTATTATTATTGGTAATTATTTATTTAATAATTGATTTATTTTGTCAGATTATAATAGCTGTACAGATGGTTCTAGAAGAAAAATACGTTTCTGGTCAAGATATTCCTGCACTTCAAGCAGTTGGATGGGAAGGTATTTTTGGATTCATTGGAATGTGCATTTTAATGATTCCACTTAATTTTATTTATGCCCCACCTCCATTTGCTGATAATGCAAGAGGTACATTGGAAGCAACTGTTGATGCATTTGTTCAAATAGGAAATAGTTTACCTCTGCTAGGAGCAATCATGGGTATGTATTTGTGTATGATTTAAAACTATCTAATTAATATGTAATTATTGATAAGTACATAATTATTGTTAATCTTAATAATGATTAATTCATATTATTCTGTATAGGTATTACATTGAGTATTGCATTTTTTAACTTTGCTGGGATTAGTGTTACAAAAGAGTTAAGTGCAACTACTAGAATGATACTTGACAGTGTAAGAACAATTGTTATTTGGTGTTTCTCATTAATACTACAATGGCAAAAATTTCATTACTTACAGGTAAAATATTTTTTTATTGTAATTATCAATAAATATAAATTTAACAATTTTTACATTTCAATCTAAATTTATGCTGTCTGTCAGGTACGCGTGTCGGGTCATTAATTTCGGGAGTTGTCTGCGAGCTCGCGAGTGAGCCTCTCCCGGTGTTAGGCAGCGCCGTAGGGCGGAAACGTGTGTCGGCTGACGGTGGCGGCATGTGCGCAGGATTGATTGGGCTGTCGGGAATTGGAGTAAGGTATACAGCCGGACTAGTGAGAATTTAGCTGTTAAGTAAGATTATCAGGTTCCGTCTAAATGTGGGAATTAGACAGGGCCTCGCACACGTGTCGGGATAGTTAGACGGGGTCTGAGGTGCGGCCCGGACGGCCTTTTTGCAGGGGGGCTTTGGGGATCCGGTCGGTCAGCGGGGTTGGACGCATCTCCCCAATCGTTAACAGGTGTCTCAGGCGCACTGGCTACTCCTGACAATGTTTAGTGTTAAAATAGGTTAGGCTTATTTTATAGTAGTGCGATAAAGATTACAGTGAGAGACAGAGCTCAGGCTTCGTCGGAGAACCTCTGGACTTTGGGGGATAAGGTCCAAATAGTAGACACCTTGGTATCGAAAAAAGAAGGGTTATCTTTCGGTTATCTTGTACTTATCTTTTGATTATATTTTGGCTATCTCGGAGGGGAATCTCCGGGTTTTGTGAGGGTTATCTCCGTGAGGGAATCTAGGAAATAAGCGGCGGTTATTTTTCGTTATATTTGGTTGTCTTTGGGGCTATCTTTGGTTATCTTACGGTTGTCTACGGTTGTTTTTTGGTTGTCTGGATGTCCATAACTATGTAAACTAAAACATAGTAGGATTTGAGGAATCGGGTTCGCTCAAGAGTGCCTTTCCGAACCACCCTCCCTCCTGTCAACAACGGTACGGCTGAGTCAGCCAAGGGCAGACGCTTAAGGAACTGCGAGACCATACCGGAAAGGGGTATAACGTCTATAGCCTATATATATATATATATATATATATATATATATATATATATATATATATATATACACATAGTTTCAAGGTGTTGGTAAAGAACAATATTTTGCTCCAATTTCTGTTGGTCAAACTAAAAAAAAACAGTATATTGTCAATTCTGAGGTTAATATAACGTATAATAACAAAAATATAATTTGTCGTTACAAATTATGTTCATTATGATTTGGCATACAAAACCATTTTATAAGAAAAGACGGAGAAAGAGAGAGAGAGAGAGAGAGAGAGAGAGAGAGAGAGAGAGAGAGAGAGAGAAAGAGAGAGATTTTCCCACGTAAGAGAATTAAAATTTACAAAAATGAAAAGCTATCCATCAGGTATAAGAGTAGTGTCAGATAAACCTGAAGAACAAAAAGGGTAATACCAACTAACGTCACACATTCTTAAGGATACGAATCTTAAAGTTAGATATGATCATTCGTCTGAACTGGCCTGGTATTGATACTTTAAGCGGACTACTTTGAATTGATGTTCATGATTCAAGACGCCACCTAGCGGCTGCTGGTGAAACTGACTGAAAACACTGTTAACTTAATTTATTAATAAAACTAAAATAATTTTCAATAAAAAACATAGCCTAGGTCCTTCCGAAGATAATATAAAATCTATATGTCAAATTTCAGAGGAATCGGTTCAATAGTTTTTTTGGTTATCGTGTACAAACAAAAACACACTTTGTCTTTATAAATTAGTATGATATGATATGATATGATATGTATGATATTATATATATATATATATATATATATATATATATATATATACTACTACTACATATATGTAGTGCTCGATGATATAATCGAAAGATCGTTCGTTATCAAAGTTTCTTATTGTAGAATCATATTTCATTGCCTTGCTCTGTCGCGAGTAGTTGCGAGTAAAATGTAGCTTCTGAAATTTCGACAATAAGTTGCTAGTACGTACATATGGTAATGCTGTAATGCATTTTCGTAATTTTTAATAATTTTTCTGATAATAAATATTAATATTCAAGGAGGAATACACATATATATATATATATATATATATATATATATATATATATATATGTTTAAATATTGAATATTGCTAAATGTTATACAAAATCATGAAGTATAAAAATAATAATGTTTAAAATCGAAACATATTTAATTGAACAAAAGTAGATTTTTTTACATTAAAATATAATAATGATAATTAACAATTATTCTTTAATACACACATATATATATTTTTTTTATATATACATTGTTATGTATACTTATATATATATATATATATATATATATATATATATATATATATATACATGAGCTGAGCTTATAAAATTTTAATGTAAACCAGTAATCATATCGCAGTAAAAATCATTTTTGTTATTTTTCCTTCGGCATCGGGATAGAGAAATTCCATAACAAAATGTGTAGTAAATAATGTATGTGTATTAGTAAAAGTAGAAACATTTTACAATTAACATTAGTCAAATCTACAATATTTATTTGAAATATTCTGTTGAAAACACAAGATACGAATCTTTCATGGTTTTCGTGATTAACTTGTTCGTGCTGCAAGTTTTTTCTGTGGTATTTCTAATGAACGACTGTTGGATTACAGAAGAGAAGCAAGAGAGCTCGGCGAGAACCGAAAGAGAACTTTTTGAGAATTGGTTTTCAATTGAAGTAGCCCTTCGTCTATAAATGTATAAATATATGAATCGTCTTTATTCCACATTATAAATGGCTTTCGATTTATAGGTGTAAAGTATGTTTCCATACAAATTACTAAAGAAATAACAATTATAATGAACAAAATATTTTTTAAAGTATTAAAAATAAGGAAATAATTCAAATATCAATTTTTTATATTTTAGAGGATATTTTATTTATTACAATTATTTAAAAAATAATGCAAATAATTTAATAATTGTTATCAAATTAATATTAATATTAAATGAAGCTAAATTGTATAATATTGCATTGATTTGAGATGATATAGCAGTAGAATTAAATTAAAATTTTATAAAACAAAAATAATGCTGATAAAAAATTATTTATTCAACTTAATAAGATTTAATTTAAATAAATAAATTTCTTCTCCTTTGATATTTATTTCTACCAAAACATGAATCAACATTTTTAACAATCATTCCATTCCTTTTTAATTTATTTTTATTACTTTTTGATTATAAAAAAACCACAATTAATTTACATTACGATATTATTTACAAATGAATGTTTTCTAACCTCTATTAATTTTAAATAATATAATTAGATATAATTTTATAATTTCATGATTTTGATTTCTTTAAAGTAAACCTTGAAAACTATTTTTTACCTAATCGGTTCTAAAAGAGTTAATCTGAAGATTATCCTTTGATTCGCAGTCTAAAGCCTTAGCCACTGATGTACTATTTATATAGCACGTGATTTAACCAAAATTTCTTCTGATTCATTGGTAATAATAATTGTTAATCCTATAAACTTCAATATTATGCTGTCTTTTAACTTTCTCCAACAATTCCTTTCGGGCATTACAATTGTATTTTTTTGAACAAATGTATGAACGAAAGAATTTTTGAATAATTTTATTGATTATTATTATTATATGAATAAAATTTTTAAAATAATAATACAGATATATACTCGGTCGTTCATTGGAATTACCACAGAAAAAACTTTTATTATTTTTATTATTATCATTGTTGTTGTTATTGTTGTTATTATTATTATTATTTGTATTATTACGGAGTCGGGCCTTCCTGACCCTGGACGCATGTGAATCCCTTCGCGTCCGTCCCTAAGACCAGTAGCCGCTATAATCGGCACGCTTCCCAGAACAAAAGTATTCTGTTCGCCATGCTGGCCTTGATGTCCTCCACATCCAGCAATGTAGCCATTAAATACTGCCATCTCCTTTCCGATATGTTTGGACAGTGACACAGAATATGTTCAGGGGCTTCATCTTCTGTGTAACAGAAGTGACAGGAAGGGTCCCTTGTGAGACCCATCCTGCACCTGTGAGCATTAACTTTACCGTGACTCGTTAGGATCTCGATAAGTACCTTAGCTCTTTTTCTACTGAGACCAAGAATAGCCTTGGAAGATTGTTCCCCTGCCATTACTTTTGCGGTATACCCCGGCACCTGCACTCTTTTCATTTTTAGAATCGTCTGTGAAGCTTCTGTTTGTGGCGTCCAGGTTCATTCGTAAAATCGCCTTTCCGTTCAGTCCCTTGGGGATCCGTAGTGGACCTTCTCCGCTAACCTCTCTGAGTAAGCTTTTGACTCTGTGGATGGATTTTGTAGTCGTACCCGCCAATGTCAGTGTAAATGGTTCAATTTTGAGGAGCATGCCTAGCGCCGCAGTCGGTGTAGACCTAATCGCGCCTTAGATGCTTCTGAGTACCAAATTCTTCACTCTCTCGAGAATGCTAACAGCAGAAGACAAGGCCGTTCTCTCCCACCAGACCAGAACACGATATGTTAGTCTGGGTTTTAGAACAGCCTCATATATCCACTTTATCTTGTCTTGTCTGAGGTCCACGTTTTGCCTATGGTCCTTCCGACCTGCCACAGGCAAACCGTTAGCCTGTAAGCTGTGTATTCCAGGTGATTTTTCCACGACATCTTACTATCGAGGATAACACCTAGGTATTTCACTTAATTCTTGAGGGTTAAGGGTTGCCCTCCTATAGTCAAGTTGCATTCTCTATTCCATTTGTATATTCTGGTGCAGACTAGATCTTCTGGTGATAACTATGATATCGTCGGCATAACCAACTGCTGTAAAATGCATGTTGTTCAGTCTTTTCAGAAGGTCGTTCACCACGAGGCACCATATGGCTGGAGATAGGACGTCACTCTGCGAGCAGCCTGATTCCACTACGACTCGTAGGGTCATACTCCCTTTACTGGTTTCCAGAACGCGATTTCCCAACATATGACGTTCGGATTGAGAAACGCAGTCCAAACTTTTCAGTGGTAAATAGAGAACGCACTCGGCGACTTACGCTGCGCGTTCGTTTATATAGATGTTATACTCATCATATCGGACGACCAAGAGAGCTATAAGTGCGAGTTAGGTTTAGTATTAAAAAGGCTAGATCAATATAACCTCCGCGAACAAGTGCGAGATAGGAAAAACTCAACTAAAATTCCTAGGGCACATAATAAATGCGGCAGGATTCAAGCCCACACCTCCGACGTTTCATGAGAATGATCAACTTCTATCGCGGTTCAATTCAACACACGGCAGAAATTCAAGAGTCCCTGACCAAGTTCTTCATAGGCACAAGGAAAAAGACTCGCTATTAAATGGAACAAGGAAGGCGCCGAAGCGTTCAACAGATGCAAAGAAGCAATCTGCAATGCATCAGAGCTCGCGTTCCCGAGCGAAAACGCGGTAATCCGCTCAGTTACGGATGTATCTGACATCGCAATGGGCGTGGCTCTTGAGCAGAAGATAGACTACGCGGACTGGAGGCCCGTCGCATTCATCAGGAAGAAATTTAACGACGCACAGCGTATATATTCGGCATTCGATAAGGCACTGACAGCTATCTACTACACTGTCCGTAGGTTTTACTATTATTTAGAAGGCCAACATTTCAATGTAATCACCAACCACAAGCCACTGGTACACGCCCTCGCACAAAGCCAGGACAAGGCACCAGCAAGCAGATGCAGGCAATTGACGTATCTGGCATAATTTGACCTGGCCATCACGCACATTCCAGTGGTAGAGACTCGATCACGGACGCGCTCTCAAGAATCGACACATTTTGTTTGCCAAAAATGTTTGATTGGGACTTCACAGAAAATGCGGCGTACGCACAATGAGCAAGCGTTAAAGCGAATATAGGCGCCTTTCGATTACCTGCGCTTTTCGACGCGAAAAAGCTTGTCAAGGAGCAAGATGTCGATCCTGAGCTAAAGAAGATACTGCGCAACCGCAATCCTCCGTGCAAACTTAATCAGTTGTTATTTGATGACAAGAATCCGGTACCTTTCTACTGCGACATACAGTGAAATACCATTAGACCGTACGTGCACATACATTCCTAGCGAGGTACGTGCGCGAAACATTAATCGTCACGAAATCTACAATATACCGCGACTATTATAAATGGAGAGCCGACTCTCCACCTCTTCTTGTATAACATCCGCATTTGGATTAGTCCACCGCGCATTCGATAGCTCTTGAACTCCTTCGGATTTCCAAAAATAGAGATAATCGAATCCAATTGTAAGGCCTCCAACACAACAGCAATTTTACGAGCCCCGAACCTCACCGAATCGGCTGAGATCCAGGTGAAGGACTCGTTGAAATTGATACGATTTACTTACAAAACCAGAGGAAATTCCACGTTCCGGCTTATCCTTCTCGCATACCGCGACGAGGCCGAACCTCAAACGACTCCACCGATTGTAAGATTAGATCCTCGCTTTCTCCACGCGTTAGACAGCTGCAGCGTTGCAGAAATCTTCGCGCACATGTTCAAGAATAAGCAATTCATGGACCTTTTTGACATCGCGGGACGTCCGCCATCGTTCGACGGCAGTAGAATCGAGTTCGACGCATCGGTCAACAGATACGCGAGCAAAAACGATCTAGCATTAATGAGGACTGATACTAGACAATTCCGCTTTAAAAGCATTGTCATAGGGAAACAGTGCAACCGAAAATGTATGCACTTGTCTTTTGCGGTATTTATGATGGATGTCAGTGGTTTTTTTCTAAAATTGAATTTGAATCATGCAATCAATACAAAAAGCATAAAAATGGTGATTTTTGGTATTCTCGGAAAATAAAAATATTTAAAAAAACATTTCTATTGCAATCTACATCTCATAAAAGTGCATCTTTTTTGTTCTGCTCATTTTTTTTGTACAACCGATATTTCTGAAGAAAAATTTAACCATTTCATCTAGGGTTGCTTCGAAAATCTTCGAATTCTAACTATACTTTAGAAAGCATCCATATCTGATATCGCTCAAAACTGGCATATTACCGTTTTGGTATGCTGATTATTACTATCGTTATGATCTTTAATATATTTTAGATTTTTATGGAAAAATGCATAAAAGCTACGTCAATGCATAAGCATTATGTTCTATGAAATATTTTTAAGAATTTGACATAATATGTTTAATAATAGTTTTACATCTACTAAAGTGTGTCTTGACTCATATTTCTATTTTAGATATTTGTGTGTGTGTGTGTGTGTTATTTTTTTTTATTAGGCGTAGGCAGAGCAAGCTCTGCACTAGTGGCCTCTCGAAACCAGCATCCCGCCGGAACTATCCGGGAATATTACTTCGGCGGGGCTGTTAGTTAGCCTATACGACTCCTCTTCTTATGACAGTATCCTACGTCCCCCATCCACACAGGTGATCAGGGGTTCGGTGTTCGTCCTCTGTATCTTAAAATAGAATCAGTTAGCCTGGTTCATCCTGGGCCATTCGCCTAGTTCTATCGGCATATCTAAGTTTGGTCAACACCTCTTATGCGAAACTGGCTACTGTCTTCCAGTTTTCAGAAGATTCCAGCATTATTGATAGGATGCTCTCTGGTCTTATTGGCTTATTGATGATGTTCATCAAGTGCTCACGTTGTGTTCTAAAACGAGGGCAGCTCACTAATATATGCTCGGCATCCTCGACCAAAGTCGGACAGATGGGGCAGAAATCATTATTATCCAGGTTAAAGCGGTGAAAATAGGACCTAAAACAACCATGTTCAGTCAGCAACTGGGTTAGGTGGAAATCTAATTCCCCGTGTTTCCTGTTGATCCATCTGTGTATGTCTGGAAGGATACGATAAGCCCATCGGCCTTTGCTAGAATCGGTCCATCGTTTTTGCCATATTTCTATAGAACGATGACGTTCCACATTTTTAGCACCTTGTAGAGAATCCACTACGGCCTTACATATGTTGTGCAGCCTAGCCTGCACCATATCTGCAGCTAAATCGAAAGGAAGAATTCCGGCAAGTACCTCAGCAGCGTCGGTGGATACCATCCTATAACCACTAATAATACGTATACAGAAGCGACGACGGGTCGCAATGGCCAGGTCACAATACGATTTAATTCCGCATGCATGATGCCAGATTGATGCTGCATACATGCTGACAGAATTAACAACATAAGCTAATAGTGTCCTCTGGGGTGGACGTGGGTCACCAATGTTAGGCATGAGCCGACACAAGGCAGCTGAAACTCGTTGCGCTTTTTCGCCAAATGTCTTTAGATGCTCTTTGAAGTTTAACCTGGCATCAAGCTGTATACCCAAGTATCGTAAAAATGGCGCAGAACTAATGCGGCAGCTACCAACTTTAAGAGTAATACTATCTACCTTCTTACGACTGCTGACAAGAACTACTTCTGTCTTGTGCTCCGCTAATTGTAGACCAGCCGACTTAATCCATCTACTGATGTTGCTGATTGCCTCATTGGCATTTTCAGTAAGTTCATCAAGGGTCTTAGCCGTCACTACTAGAGCGATATCGTCGGCGTACCCTACTGTTATTGAACCAGGCGGTTATGGAATCCTTAACACGCCATCATACATAATATTCCACAATATAGGTTCCATAACTGAGCCCTGGGGGACTCCCGCAGTAACCTTATGCGATACAATGCCTTCATCCGTTCGATATAATATTATCCTATTCTCAAAATAGCTGGCCACGACATTCTGTAAATAACCAGGTACTCCGAACTCTTTAAGAGAATTCATAATAGAAGACCAGCGCGCTGAATTAAAGGCATTCTTGACATCTCTTACTACTGATTGCATTTCTTGCGGTACACACTACCAGTTGAATGGCATCGACTGTTAATTCTATTTCCGAAATCCAAATTGGCGTGAGGATAAGCCGTGCAATCCTTCAGTGAATGCTTCCAGTCAGCTACATATTATTTTTTCAAATATTTTACCTACCGTGTCGAGCATACACAATGGCCTGTATGATGAAGGATCATCAAGTGGCTTATTGCCCTTAGGTAACAGGACTAACCTTTGAGTTTTCTAGCAATCAGGAAAAATACCCTCAAGAAGACAAGCATTATATACTTTTACAAATATAGCTGGCTTCTTCTGTATCGCCAACTTAACTGCCGCATTAGGGATACCATCAGGGCCAGGGGCAGCATTGTCTCTAGTCTTAGCGTAAGCATTATGTGGCAAAGATAAAGAATTATCTAGTACACGCAGGCTTAATGGACGAAATAGGCCTAGTTCCATTTTGATTAAGGCCAATGAAGGAGTTACATACGCGGAGGTACTGCGTCAAATAAAGAATGATCCGGAGTTATCTCATGTGAAGAATGAGGTTAACAGGATACGCAGAAATGCAAGCGGGGCCCTTGTACTTCAGTTGGAACGGACAGCCAAAGATGCACATGAGTTGGCACGCATTGCTGAAACTAAGGTTGGCCATAGCGCATCCACTTCGGTCCTGACTAATCTTATTACTTTGGAGATTAAAGATATAGATGAGGTCACTTCAAAGGATGAAGTATTAGAGGCTCTGAAAACACACCTCGAGCTAAAGGAGACCAATCTACTAATCGCTCGTTCCTTGCGGCAAGCTTATGGAGGTACTCAGACGGCGGTGGTGTCTGTACCATATAGCCACGCAGCTGAGTTAATACGTGCAGGGCATGTTCGAATCGGATGGGTCAGCTGCAGAGTTCGAAAAAAAACAGAAATAAAGCGCTGCTTCAGGTGTTGGCAGATTGGCCATTTAGCGTCCGTGTGCTCGGGCCTTGACAGAACTAAATTTTGCAGGCACTGCGGTGGAAAAGACCATCTATCCAAGCTGTGTGTAAACGAGCCCTGCTGTTTACTCTGTAAATGTGAAGGAAAAAAGAAGATTAACCATCCAGCATACAGCTATAAGTACCCGATTACTGTGGAGTTTTTAAACAGACATAAAACATGAGAATACTCCAACTGAATACCAACCATTGCGTAGCAGCTCATGACCTGCTGAAACAGACTATAAAGGAGCTAAGAATAGACATTGCTGTAATCTCCGAACCATTTTGTGACAGGGTCAGACCACAGCGCTGGATAAGTGACACAAGCAATAGAGCTGCCCTCTGGATTGGTCAAAATAGGCAGGTACTAAAGCAGTCGAGTCATCGGAGCGAATTGATATCCTGGGCTAAAATACAAGAAATATACGTCTTTAGTGTATATGCTCCTCCAAGCTTGACGGACAAGCAGTTTGAAATCCTCGTAGCTAAATTAGTTGATGAAGCCATGGACAAGAAACCATTATTAATCGCTGGCGATTTTAACGCGTGGTCCACAGCCTGGCGAAGCGCTTCAACAAATAACAGAGGTAGTATGCTGCTTGATGGCCTTAATTCTCTTCAACTCCACGTGGTTAATAAGGGATCTGAATCCACTTTCATTAGGGATGATAAACAATCAGTCATTGATGTAACATTCGCCAGTGATGACTTGATTCAGCGGATCCTTAATTGGAGAGTAAGCGACCTTTACATCCACAGTGATCACAGGACGATCTTGTACGAGATTGCAAAGAAGAAAGTAAAGAACAAGTGCAATGAGTGGATGCCCACACGGAAATGGAACATCAGATCGCTTGACTGTGAAGTGTTCGCCACTATAATATCAGAAGAGCGTTTAGAATATGGTGCACCAGGCCATCTGGCAAATGCACTCATGAAGCATATCTCTGAAACATGTGATGCATCGATGACTAGGACAGAGCGGATTTAAACATCGTCAATCTGTCTACTGGTGGACAAATGAAATTGCAGAATTGCGCAAACAATGTCATCGCGCACGTAGACTTGCCCAAAGAGCCCGCACCCATCGTGATACGTTTAATAGTTTATTTAAAGAAGCACAAAGAGCGCTTGTCAAGGCCATTAAGGCAAGCAAGCGTCGATGCTGAATTGAACTGTGTGCAGAGGCTAACAATGACTTATGGGGACGACCATACAAAACAGTCATGGCACGATTGAGTAGGGCACCAATACAACCCACTAACACGGTATTGATTGATAAGATTGTTTCCGCTCTCTTTCCCAATGACTCCCATGGGACTGTACTGCGCACGTAACACTCGGACGATATAACTCCTATAAAAGAAATGGAGCTACATAATGCTTACATAGTGTGTGTGTGTGTGTGTGTGTGTGTGTGTGTGTGTGTGTGTGTGTGTGTGTGTGTGTTTTATTAGGCGTAGGCAGAGCAAGCTCTGCACTAGTGGCCTCTCGAAACCAGCATCCCGCCACACTATCCGGGAATATTACTTCGGCGGGGCTGTTAGTTAGCCTGTACGACTCCTCTTCTTATGACATTATCCTACGTCCCCCATCCACACAGGTGATCAGGGGTTCGGTGTTCGTCCTCTGTATCTTAAAATAGGATCAGTTGGCCTGGTTCATCCTGGGCCATTCGCCTAGTTCTATCGGCATATCTAAGTTTGGTCATCATCTCTTTTGCGAAACTGGCTACTGCCTTCCAGTTTTCAGAAGATTCCAGCATTATTGATAGGATGCTCTCTGGTCTTATTGGCTTATTGATGATGTTCATCAAGTGCTCACGTTGTGTTCTAAAACGAGGGTAGCTCACTAATATATGCTCGGCATCCTCGACCAAAGTCGGACAGATGGGGCAGAAATCATTATTATCCAGGTTAAAGCGGTGAAAATAGGACCTAAAACAACCATGTTCAGTCAGCAACTGGGTTAGGTGGAAATCTAATTCCCCGTGTTTCCTGTTGATCCATCTGTGTATGTCTGGAAGGATACGATAAGCCCATCGGCCTTTGCTAGAATCGGTCCATCGTTTTTGCCATATTTCTATAGAACGATGACGTTCCACATTTTTTTTAGGAGTGGAAACCATCGCTTCTGCTGCGCTTCGTTTGGTGTCAGAGCGTAGACTCGGCGTAGTCTGAGTCACCACTTCATGTGTACCAGGACGTTGATACTGTAATAGATCATCCTCTGCCATACTAATGCATTTATATGAGGCATTAATGGAACGAGGAAGATCCTTAATGGTCTTGTGCACGTTATGCCTATTTTTGACAAAGTCCAACAATTGGCTGATCTCACCATGTCGCTCCAGGTGATTGTTTCTGCGCGTGATGGAGATTTCTCGATCCGTCGTTTCTTGATCCATCATGACATCTCCTTTAGTACCCAGTGTACTATCTATGATTATGTTTGATTTGCCCTCCCCAGAATCCGAGGGGCTACCACCGACCATAGAGGCTTGCACTCTATCGGAATCGGTGAGGAGATTGACCGGTCTTGCCGGAGTTACTCCCTGGGGTATATCCTTATTTATACCAAACATTAGTCATAATTGGCCTTAAGTTCGGGAGGCCCTCCCTATTAGCTTTTTCTGTCCGCCCTGAGTATTTTATTTCCTCAGTGCCCTCTACAAATTGTAGCGAGCCATCCCCTATCCGCTACCTGGGGAGGCACCAGATGGGAGAAAGCAACAAAACTCCACACTGGGTGTGTGTGTGTGTGTGTGCGTGCGCGCGCGTGTGTGTGTGTGTGTGAGTATTTGGAAATGATTCTGAATTCTCCAGTGCAAATAAGTGAGATTTTTGTACATATTTTTGTATGCGGCTAGTTCCATGAAGGCATGTCAGAGTTGCGTGGACCCGTTTCAGAGAGTCGCGAATTAACCTATCCTTCCAGTAAATCAGATATTTTTTACTAAAAATTATTAAAATATACTTCCAATTAGTTAATACTGAATTCGGATTTTATTTTTCATTTAATATTTATCGAGAAATGCGGCTTGCACAAAAAATATATAGAATAAAAAATATAATTTTTATAAAATTTATAAATTTTATGAAAAATATTTTTTTAAATGTATAGTACTTTCCGAAACAAATTTGCAAAACCAGCATTTTTAAGGCTTTCTTCTGATTCTATAAAAATTCAAAATATGCACAAAGCCACTATCATATTCGCAATCAGCAACCCAAAATACATAATACATAAATTTTGAGCAAAAACAGGTGAGCGGAATAATTAAAATAGTTAGAATTTTGATTCAACATTTTTTCCAACGCCTATTTTTTGCACTAAATGGTGACTGAGGATATGTAGAATAAGAATCTCAATTGTCGGGGGCGTAACTCATCGGCGACCTGTTTATTTATTGCAAAATAGAAAAAATGCTCTTTTTTACTTTTTCTTCAATAGTTTATAAAATATTGCTCTAATCGAAAAATGTTTCGAATATAAGTTATACAAGACATAATTCTGAAGAAAACTAAGTATATTAAAAACCTAAAAAGTTTATTGTCAATTGTTCAATTAAAAATGAAAATGGAAAATCTTTTGCTGATATCGCGACGATGCCTAAGAAAATTACTCAACTTCTATTAGTCGTATAAAAATGTACAAGAGCTCAAAAAATTACTTTTTTTAATGAATAAAATGCATTTTGTTTGAATATTAAGGCGTTAAAAACTTCTGAGATATCGTTCCCAGCAACGGTATTTTTCACTTTAATCAATATAAATATTTAGTAAATAAATAAAAATCTGGTCCTTTCAACTTTGATTACTATTAATATTCTTCAATGATTGTATTTTAGTAAAAAATTGCATTTTATTAAAAAATTTTAGCCGTTGATGAACGTCGCAATATATTAGATGTACAAATAAGTTTCCGCCGTTTTGAAAAGGTGGCGCCCCCCAATAAGATAACATCGAAATTGTCAGCTATAAAAGTCGTATAGTATATGTTGTCATCTGGAAACAGTATAAGCCTTTAATATCTCTGACGTTTTGCTAGCATCACTTAGTTTTCATCGTGTTAACATGTCAAGTTTTGAGCCAAGTAATTTTTAATTTAAAGCAATCTGCAGCTGAACCACATCGGCTACTCATAGAAGCATATGGTGATGTTAATTTGAGTGAGAGAAGTTGGCGGGAGTGGTTCCAAAAATTTAAAAGTGGTGATTTTGATGTGGTGGATGGAACACGCAGTGGAAGGCCCAAAGTGTATGGTGACACAGACTTGGAAGCTTTACTGGAGGAAGATCCGTGCCTCTGGAGGTGCCGTGCTGGAGTGAAGAACTTGTGCAAGAGTTAGGAGTGACTCAGCAAGCTATTTAACAACGTCTCATAACCCTGGATATGGTCCAAAAGCAAGGAAATTGGAATCCTTAAGACCTGAAGCTAATAGACGTCGAGCGCCGCTTATTCGCTTGCGAACATTTGCTCAAAAGGAAAAATCGCAAAGGATTTCTACATCGAAAAGTGGATTCACTACGACAACCCAAATCGTAGGAAGTCATGGGGTGAGCCCGGACATGCCTCTACTTCGATGTCCAAGCCAAAAATTCATGGCAAGAAGCTAATGCTGTACATTTGGTGGGATCAGCTTGGAGTAATCTATGACAAACTACTCCAACACAATTAAACCGTCACCCTAGGACGTTACCAACAACAGCTGATGCAATTGAGCCGAGCATTAAAGATTAAACGTCCGCAATATGACAATAGGCACGATAAAGTCATTTTTCAGCATGACAACGCTCGGCCACATGTTGCAAAAATCGTAAAGGAAAGGTTAAAAGCACTGAATTAGGACGTCCTACCCCACCCGCCGTATTAACCAGACATAACTACCACCTATTCCGGTCGATGACTCATGGTCTGGCTGAGCAGCACTTCACTTCTTACGAGGAATTGAAGAAATGGGTTGATTCGTGAATCGCCTCAAAAGACGAGCAGTTTTTTAGACGGGGTATCCACTTGCTGCCCGAAAGATGTAATGTGGTCAAAAGTAGTAGAAAGTGATGGGCAATATTTTGAATGACATTATTTGTATCTTTTACTTTACAATAAATTCTTATTTCTTTACTATAATTGTACTTTGGTCGACTGCGTATATACAAATTAATAAATATTTTTTCATTGGTCTTACAGTCCAATCAAATCAATCGAAAACAATACGTAACAATATCAATACATATCTACATTAACATTAATACATCAATACACCGTCCATTGTCCATTGGCCAGTTTGACTGTCATTATAATTTTTAATTTTAATTTTTATTATTTTTATGTATTAATGTATTAATGTTAATGTAGATATGTATTGATATTGTTACGTATTGTTTTCGATTGATATGATTGGACTGTAAAACCAATGAAAAAATATTTATTAATTTCTTATTTCTTTATAAAAAAAACAGCGGAAACTTATTTGTACACCTAATAATTAATTGTGCAAAAAGTCACCATATTGAAATCATACTTTTGAATTTGAAACACAGTATGAGTAGTTATAAAAGCATCTATTTGCACTATTATTATGGAATTTCAATTGTTGCAACAAATTTTATAGCTATTTGAATATCGAACATTTTTCCATTTTCATTGTTCATTTAACAATGCGGCGGCCAAAAACATGGCCGCGCAAATTCGTTCCGAACAACACAGAAATCCATTACACAAATATACCGCGCACACGCAAAAGAAATAAAAGTTATTATTTCAAACTACTATTACATCTATTTTCGTGGATGTACTCTATATACATCTACGAAATTAGATTTATAACACGTTAATAGTAGATTAAATATTTTATATTTAACGTACAAATATAAAATTAAATTAAAACTAATGTATTATATTAAATATCACGCGGTAAACATACCGAAAACGGGCAAAGGTCGCGACGACTACTGAAGAAGTTAATCGACGCAACTGCCGAAAACCGAACAAGTAGAGAGAGAGAACGAAATATCTAGTCTCTCTCTCTCTCTCTCTCTCTCTCTCTCTCTCTCTCTCTCTCTCTCTCTCTCTCTCTCTACTACTACTAAGCTAAACCATAAGTATACGATAAAGGGGATACACTGCGCGCGGCAAGAGAGAGCGCGTCAAGTGTATTGGACCGGCGTGTATTAGATGTGCGTATACATCATTATACGCATATACAAACACTGTACGCAGCATACCGGCTGCAAATATACACAGTAAAATATAAATGATAATTATTTTAATTATTATTATTATTTATTATTATTATTAATGATTATAATTATTATAATTCTGCGGCTCGCCTGCAAAAGGCAAAATCAAGAGTTCGCCCGGTGAACCAACTGCCCCGAAGTTGATTCACACGAACTCCTCCCGGAGCTAGAAATCTTGCCAGAGCTCAATAAATTCCTGCTTAAAAATCCTATCCGAAACTATTAGTTTGATTTTTGTTGCGAGGCGCTCCTCAAAACACAGACGGCTAATAAATTTGCCTTTCCCTGAGTAAACGTGATCCTGGTTGCGAGGCGCTCCTCAAAAGACCAGCCGTTTACTTATCCAGACTAGTCAATTTTTCCCTTAACTCTTGATCCTGGTTGCGAGGCGCTCCTCAAAAGACCACCAGCGGAGTTAAGTTTACTTTATTATCTCTCTATATAAATTCTACATTTCACGTTTTGTAATTTCCCCGCGTGGAAAATAACACCGGGTATCCGTGCGGTAAATAGCGCCGGATATTATACACATCGCGAAAAATAATGTGGATATAGTATTTATCATTATATATAAATCAAGTTAACAACTATCGTCTAGTAATTAATTTTGTGTTATGTATTTTTTTTCTGTTTGACAACACCTTGTAACTAGAAGGGGGTTTACTGAATAAATTTGCTTTTATATTTTTTTATCTCAAAATATACTGTGTTCTTTTAAATTATTCCCCTGATCCACCGTCCGATACCGAAATACTTCCTCCCCTCTCAAACTACCCTGGAAAATATCGCGTAGGCTATCCCGAGGGAGATAGGAACGTTACAACAATCAAGAAATTGACTTTTTAAGTTTTTAATGTACGTAATTTTATTCAGAATTGAAATATTTTTCGATTAGAGCAATATGTTTTCAACTTTTGAAGAAAAAGTAAAAAAAATCATATTTTGGCTAATTTGCACTAAATAAACAGGTTCCTGATGACTTACTCTTCAAATCTTCAGCTATCATTTAGTGCAAAAAATAGGCGTTGAAAGACTTGGTAAGTCAGTCATTTTGGACCTAATTCGCCTGGACTCTAGAAGTACAGCGATAGATGCAACTTGTAAGTTACTCAGCAGAAACGTTCAGAAATTTGGCTCCTCGTCATTTTAAAAAGATTGGACAATATCTCTTAAATCTCAGCATTGCTTGTGACGTAGTCAATAATAACGGTGACGAAATCTTCCAGGGCCTTTTTCATGCGGAAGAAAGCAAATGTGCGTCAAACTAGCCTGAACGTTTTTTTTTATGTTTATGGCGCCGGCGAGCCGAGGTCAAGATGAAAAAGAAATGGCGACGGTCAGTACGTGCCAACAGCAAGGACTCTTCAACATTTCCGAGAACGACGAAGAGAGTGGGAAAAAGTCCATGAGTGCCGGCGTATATTAGCGCGCATGAGGCGAGATTGTGTGGCAATTAGAAGGGCATGGATTGGGAAAAAAGGGCGCTGTCAGCGTCCGCGGCGGCTGAAATGAAGCGTTACGAAGAATTAAGAGCCGCGCCACAGTTAGTGCGTCCGGGGATTTGATCCAAACTGGGATTAGGTGCGCGCGCGACAGTGATCCGTAATATAATAAATTGCGCCCGTGGTTCGGGAACAATAATTTTCAGATAAAAGTGTTTTTGTTTCTTATTCATTGTCAAAAATACCTCGTCATAAAATGGCATCCCTGGTGGGGATTTTGGCTCAGAACCGCGAATTTTAGTATAGTGCGAGGAAGCGTTTTCCGTAGTGCTGCCGTAGAAAGGGCAGTCTCGGGGGCGAGCGCGTGGCGCACGTGCACGTTCAGTTTGTGCGCGTGCGAGCTGTCTTTGTGTGTGGATTCGTTGGCGCAGCGCGTCGAATTCCGGGAAGTGTCGACCGTTAAGACTGACGTAACTAGAAGGGTTACGCGTTTTGATATTTTTTGGTGTGTAGCATCGCGGGAATTCTTTCGTTTTTGCCTTGAAATTAGCGTTGAATGTGATTTTCTTCGTCTTCGTGAACTGAGTTATTTCTTTTGGATGAGGTAGATAGTGAATTTACTTGCCTGTGTAACAATAATGTAGTTATTTGTAGTTCATTTTGTCAAAAAGATCTAGCCGCTGGTATCGAACAGTAAAGGAGAGGATAATATCGTGGGAGGAGTTAAAGTTGGTTTTTCGATATCAATTCATCGGTGAGTACGATCGAGAGGAATTATCGGACGATTTAAGGTAGCGAACGCAGGAAAAAGGGGAGAAAATTAGGAATTACCTCACAAAATTCCAATATATAATGTCGTAATTTAACAGGTCACTATCGGAAAGAGAACAGGTACATTTAGCGTACCGAGGTCTGCTGCCAAAATATAAGAAGGCAATATTTGATCGATTGGTCGATAGCATGAATGATATCGAGCGATATGGTCGCCGCTGGGAGAGACAAAAGGATCTTGACAGTAGATACGTGCCTCCTCCGCCGGCGGAGAAAATGCGCGTATTGTTTAATTCTGTGAGTTTGACATTCAATTTTTTGTGCATTTCTTTGAGAAAGAAAAAGCGCCCTCGTATGGGAAAATAGTATGTGATACAAGGGAGCAAAATAGCCGTTTTCCGACGAGGGTATGTTTGCCACCCGAGCGCAGCGATAATAATGTACTATTATTTGTTCAATTTAAAAAATATATAAAAAATATTTATCCTCGGCCGGAAATTAGTTGAAATGATTCTTTGAATGTACTAAAGAGTGGAGCGATCGTCCGCTCCGGTACCTAATCTAGATGTGGCAACACCAGGCACTCAAACTTTGTAAAAATGATAAAAACCAAGTTTTAAGGAATAATTTTGAGTTTAGAAAAAAATTGTTCAAACAAAAGTTGTCAACCCTATTCGAATGAATTTTTTATTTTCTATCCATTTTTGCTGTAAAGCTAATAATTATCGAGAAAAACGCAATTAATAATAAGCGTTTTCAGCTACTATAATCATCCCAAGTGACAGTCGATACATCAGGGATCTACCCCGCTGCTCAGATGATACATGATACAAGTATTTTTTAATTTATCATTTTGCTCATAAAATTCTAGTTTTAAAGCAAAAACATATGGAAAGTAAAAAATTTATTGTAGGTAGGTCTCCAAATTTTGTTTAAAACACTATTTAACAAACTCTCTACTGTTTTATATATCGTTATTTATATGTTATTATATACAAAGTTTTTAATCCTTTTCACCATAAAATTCGGAGAACATTGTCTATAACATTCATTTTTCTAATTTGATGATCACAAATACATTTAAGTTACAAAAATAATATATACAGTCTCTTTAATTTATTAGAAATACATTTTCTTATTATAATATGTTAGAGTGGCTTGGACGGTGCTGTATTTAATAGTGGTTTCAAACTTACAAAAAAATTTTACAGTCGCATCACACTCTGTCAAAGAATAATACAACAGATAAATATGACAAAAATAATTCAAATGACAATAAGATTCTGGAAAATTTAGTAGGTGATTCGATGACAGTGCACCACGCGAGATATCCATCGTGTTCCAGGTTCCCCGAAAGCACGTACTACAACTACAGTTTTACCCATCAGTTGTCATTTATCCTCATAAAATTAATTTTCCATCTTGTTCTATAATACATGTAAGTTCATTTATAATAATTTTTAGAATTGCAATAATCTGGAATGTATGTTCGCTGAAGCAATGAAAAGTACGTTCCCTATAACAGAAACATGAACAAAGTGCATTCGGAAACGAATGCTTCAACTGCACTTTACTCACGTTTCTGTTATAGGGAACGTACTTTTCATTGCTTCAGCGGACATACATTCCAGATTATTGCAATCCTAAAAATTATTATAAATGAACTTACATGTATTGTAGAACAAGATGGATAAAGAATTTTACGAGGATAAATGACAACTGATTGGTAAAACTGTAGTTGTAGCACGCGCTATCGGGGAACCTGGAGTACGATGTATATCTCGCGTGGTGCACTATCATCGAATCACCTAATAAATTTTGCAGAATCTTATTGTCATTTGAATAATTTTTGTCATCTTTATCTGTTATATGATTCTCTGACATAATATGATACGAGCGTACATAATTTCTGTAATTTTACAAGCGTTTTTAAATGATTTTATCGCATGCATTATACCAGTATACAAATATCTAATTATTATAAATTAAAGAGTCGTGTATGTTATTGTAATAATTTATAAATTTTTCTGGAAAAAAAATTCTCTAAAATTTAAAGAAATAAACTATATGTATATAGATATATCAGTACCATACTTCCATATAACAAATTTCCTTCACCGTTATTGTATTTTAGTATTTTTGCTTTATTTCTAAAAACGTCCGAGTATTAGATAATTTATCTTAACCAAAAATTAAAAAAACTGTTTAATATTATGTTTTTTAGATTGTTAATAGAAATACGATATTGAAATTGCTAATAAAAACTTAATTGTTGTAAAATAATCTTATTATTTATTATATTTATTAGCATGTAAATAAATTTAAATAATTGTACAAAATAGGTTATATTTTATGTAAAACAACTCATGTTTTTTTTTTTAATAAAACTATGTGCAACATGCATACATAAAAACTTTTTACGATTCAGAAAAATATTTCAAAAAACTAAGAAAAATAATATCCATCTTGGAATAACTGTCCCACACTAAGCTCACAAGGAGAGGCTCAATATGTAAAAAGCATGTTTTAGAAAATTCTTTAATACCATTTTAAATCATTTAAATAGTAATTATTATTTAGCGCTCACCATTTTTTCAAACATGATTTTTTATACAGCCAATATTTACAATTTTACATACAAAACTATTTTTTAAGTTTAAAATTTATTTGATATGAATAATAAAAATAGTATGAATGTATAAATAAGTACAATACAATAAAAAGTAATTACATATTATTGAACATAATTTTATTATTTTTATTTACATTTCTTATATTAAATGCAATAAATAATGTCATACAACACACTATTTAAACAAAACTCATTTTTTGGCATTTGTAACTATTTCATACTCTTTTTTCTTCCAACTTTTTTCTTTTCCTTTATTATTATTTTTATTATTACTATTTTTACTATTTTACAGTGTCTAAACTACAATTACATTTTTCTAAATTATCGTAATTTCTAACTCTTTATCGACACTTCTATAGCATAACATACACTTTCTATGAAATTCTAATAGAAAATTACAACAATTTCTTGAATATCACTTATTAATTTAAAATTGATGTTTTGATAAACATTAAAAAATATAAAAGAAGAGCATATACTTAATGATTTTGAATCAGTATCATTAACAAGCCAATAAAAGAATTTTTGATATGCAGAGCGTAAAGTACAATGTATTTTCAAACTATATCATTTTTTAAAATAAGTATGTAGTTTCTTATAGTTATGATTGTAATATCATTTGAAGTTTGACTGAATTTACCATAGAGATACTATATAAATATGGATAGTATTATTATTACCCATAATAAGTTTAAAATTTGAAATTATTATCAAATACAACTAATAAAATATTTTATACAATATGCTTAAAATAATAATATGCATTTATTAAATAGTAAATATAAATCCACATCTCCTCTATAAATAAAATTTTAAGTTTCATGATTAGAAAAGTATTAGACTGACCATAGCAGAACAGCATAGTCTTTGATTACCAAAAAATTACTTATTTCTTATTGTTAAATAAAATTTTAGATTCTTTTTTATAAAATTAGTATATTTTTTGCAGCTAATTGGGTTCTTCATACTTTTCATTGGAATGGCATGTTATAATAATGTTATCATACCACAATTAATAAAAAAGTGTCAACGACAAAATCAGCCAATCATCAATGATGTAGATGAAAATTAAATATAAACAATACTTAAAATAATTTTGTATTATCAAGAATTATGTTTTGTACGTTTTAATATGGTGACAAAAATTGCAATAATTATTTTACAAATTTAGATACAGAATCGCTGATATTATCTTTTGTAATCTTATACATGTTATAGACGTCATTGAACCGTGTTTGCAAAAATAAATTTACAAGTTAAATTTTATTTTTTAAGATGAACTGCCTTACTAATATTTTGTATTTCGATAAATAATCTTTAAACTAGTTTCAGAAATAGGCAGTCTATTTTTATAAAGATGTTTATGAGAAATAATCAAATTAATGAATTTCTATAAATTCTTTAATTTCTTTAAAATCTCTTCAACAAAATAAATCAGCAATTTAAATAATAATCAGCCATATATGAATGTTATAAACCAATTACAATTAGTTTATATAAAACTCTATTTGATTCATTAAAATTTTTTTTTAAATATAGTTGTGTTTGAGTATTAGGATCTTAAAGTATGTCGTTAATAAATTGGAAATATTAAAATAATTAGAATTATATTTTAAGAATAGATTGATATTTTTTTGTAAACATTAAAATTATATTACAAAAATCAACAGTTTTTAAATGAGATAAAGGCTGAAGCAGAATATTTAAAAATTGCTTAATCATAAAAAAGGAAGTTTGTACACTAATTTTATAATGTAGTTTGATAATAAAATCGAAAATCAATATATAAAAATGTATTTATTATTTCTTAAAGATTATTATATATTTTAAACTACAAATACCATTTGTATTCACACATTTATGTCTTAGTAACTTTATCATGAAAAAATCATATTCTAGTGAACATTATTATAGAGGTAAAAGGAACTTAATGATAAGTTTTACACTTTAATTGTATTTTTACATTTCTAATATAACTTAAAACTATTTTCATACAAAATTGTTATTTGTAAATTTGTAATTATACTTTTGATCTAAATTAAGAGTTAAAAATTTAAATTTTTAATGAATGTAAATATTAAAAAATTTAATGAATGTAAATTCGTTAAAAATTTAAATTTTTAACGAATGTAAATATTTTCTAGAATTTAAGAATATATTCCAGAATAAAATTAAAAGAATCTTGAATGAATCATAAAAATTGTTAAAATTTAGTTAAACACAAAAAATATTAATGTCAAAATTTATGAAATCTGTATATCTACCGCATTTTATTAATTTTATAATAAAAATACGAAATTTATGCAATTCACTTAGATTGCTTATCATAACTAAAAAATATTAAATAAATTTTTTAATATATTTTTTTTACGAAGATAATAATGAATTGAATATGACCAAAAAATAAAATATTAATAATATAATATATTAGGTATCTTTACCTATGCGTATAAAAATAAAATAAATCACTTTGTAAAATTCATATTCACAGAAAATACAATAATGTTTCAAGAGCTGTATTTGGTGCCTGATGAACAGCTTGAGAAACTAAAAATGCTAGTTTATGAGCATATTGGCAAGGTGCAGGTACACGAACGGTGCCACTCCAATTAAAATACAGATGACACAATTTATAAGTTAAACGTTGTATTTTATCAGCGTCAAGAGTTGACGTATCGGAAATAATGTTATAAGATGTCGGGGAGACAGTACCTTGACCGACATGTTGCGACACAAGTAAGAAGTCATATTTGGTAGGATCTGTTATAACATCATCAACAACAGTTCCTGGACCAGGATTAGCAGCATTTAAGAATATTCTTGTATTAATTTTTTTTGTAACTATTATATAGGCCATTTTGAGATCTTCAGGAGAACCATAAACACCTTCCAATTTAGATTTAATGTGTTGAACTTCATGATTGACTACAAAAGGTATTTGACCTTCTCCTACACCATCTCTGTATACTACAATCTTCTTTGGCAAACCTCCATTATAATGCTTAAACTGACTTAGTGCTTTACATAAATTTACAGATAAGTCATTGGATAATTCTTCTCCAGATTTGTGACTACTGACTGCACTATAATAGCGTCCATAATGAGGATCTAATGATGCCACCATAGCTCCTAAAATAAAAATTGTTTTAAAGTTTATTTAAAAAGCTTACAAAAAACTTTACAAAGATTAAAAAATTCTTAAGCAGTGGAAACAAGAACGTTTTTAGAATTTTATAAAAAAAAAGCTTTACATTTTCAGCTCATATGGCGAATTGGCTTGAAATGGCAATTATTTAATTTTTACATATAATATTAAAAACATTATGTTCTACTCATTAATACTGAAAGCAGGTAATGGTCTGTTATTAATTATTATGAATTTTTTTGAAGATCTTTTTTGAATTTTTTATTAAAAACTATTTTGTCTTAAAATTATTTTATCTTCAGTTTTTATTTTATTATAAAATTTCTTGACGTATTTAACATTAAAATTAAAATGAAATAATAAAGAAAAATAATTTAGATTAGTTTATCTAATTTTCTATGAAATGCAAGATATGAATCATAATTAAAAATCTGCTAAATATACAAATTATTTTAGACAAGTTTAGATAATGATAGACAAGATACAAATCTTAAAAATGAAGTTCATTTTGAACAACATCAATCAGTAGTTTCTTTTTTCTGTATTTGACTAAAAAATTTAATGTATACAAATGTAATAGTTTTGAACATAATTTATAAAATAGAATATTTTAATAAGTATTAATTTAATTTACAATCATAATATAAAAAAAATATTTACCAAAATCTCTTTCTTTAGAATTAGTATCGTGACAAACGTCAAAACCTACTACCATTAATCCAGTAAGAGGAATTGAAATACTCCAAGGGATTCCACCAATTTTACAATTCATCTGAATAGCTACTTTAGTAGCTATAGACAATGGTTGTTTGCTACATATATTTTTACTAAGCATAACTTGAGTAGGAACAGGTCTGTCAACGCAACACTTCTTCTTAATGGCTGAATATCTGTCTACACGATTATTTGATACAACACAGAAAATCAGCATTGGATTGGATTTACTTTGAATATTTTCTAATATATTCACATATGTCGAAGGACTATCATCTCTGATATCGACAATATTAGGAGGTTCAATCTTAAAATTCATTTTCGAGGCTACATGTATTAATGTTGTGATAAAACTCTGAAACGCGATGTTAAAAATGGTATTTTTAAATAATATTTTTATTTAAATTTTAAAAGGAAATTAACAACAAATTTTACATACCTGACAAGGTTGTTTCAATTTACCAGGTACTACTACAAACCACTCATTCAATTTTCCACATTGTTTTAAACTGCAATTACGGAACGCGCTGGTCCAATTAGCATTGTCACCAACTATATTTTCAACACTGTTTCCATAAACAATTTTTTCGTTTGGTAGAATGCGACCTTGTAACCTAATTAAACGTGTATCTAATTTTAAATTCCAACTTGTGAATTCATCAATAACATTTTGTTCATTATGTAAACGTCGATTGAATGTCATAAGTTTCTTTATTCTATCTGAAGGTGATACTCTAGTATGTTTTGCCAGTGCACTCATTAATCTATAGTCATTTCTCATAGCATCAGTCAAACCTATTTTTACAAAAATTAATGTTTTTATACTTTTCATAGATTTCATTTTAATTTCAATATGCAGTAGTATAATTCAAATAAAGAATAAATACATACCTGTACTTCTGCACAATTCAGGTATTAAATAAACTAACTCTGCCTTTCCTGCTCTGCGATCACGTGGTTTAGACTTTGATACTATTAAAGGTTGCTGAAGATTGTGAATGTGAATTTGATATTTTGTACGATAATAATCGCAATATGAAATTTCCTCTCCATTTCTTTTCTTAAATGTAGAGTTTGGAGTAACACTAAAATCAACATCATCAACTCTATATGTATTATTATTATAATCAGTAAGTACTACTGATCCAAGAACTTGCTGCTTGAAGACATTCTAAAAAATAAATAAATTATCAAAATAAAATAAAATTAAATAAAATATCAAAATAAAAAAAAAAAAGAAAAATTTGTCATTTTATCAAACCTGATAATTATTGGGATTCGACTCATAGATTAAAGATAAACAGTTCAAAAGAGTGTCAGTTCGCAAGACTTTATGAGTTATTTCAGCGCACATTAAAATATCATGTTCATGTTGTCTTATAGATGTAACATATCCTGGCCAAAGTTCAAGCCGGAATTCTGCTACTTGAGCCTGTAATTTCATATAAATTATACATTCCATATATTTCAATTTTATATTCACTCGGAAATAACTGTTTTATTAAATTATTACCTTGTTTTCAGCATCAAAATAATTTCTACCAACTAAGCGCAGTTTTAAGAAGTCGAGACATTTTCTCATTATTATATTAAAGAATTGGATGTAATGGTAATCACCCCTAATCATGCTTCCAACATGCCGTACAGTGATTAGCATATCTTGTTTATCTTCCATTCGCTCTGAATGTAATTCAAGTGGCTGTATAAAATACATAAATTAATAATTTTTACTCTTTTATACATGTATTAAATATATTTAACAAAAAATACAACCTCTGTCAATTTATGGCTAGTAAACAAAATTGTACCATCAAATATATATGCTCCAAGCGTTTCTCTATGGTGCCTTAAAAGACCTTTCCGAACGACAGTTCTATCTTCTTCAGGTGAAAAATCGATTCTATATTGATACAAACACCAATCAGTTGTACTTAAAAGTTTAAAATAATTAGCTTCTAAATCAACACGTGTTCCAGTACCACCTAAAATAATTTAAACATGTATTAGGACATTATTAAACACAAATTATTAAATAATTAAATAATTTTTTTAAAAAAACTTGTTTAGAACACCAATAAATACTTTTATCAGCCTTACAGTCTTTTTTAAAAACTAACATAATTATAATCACAGTCAGACTTCTTTATCTACAGTTATTCCTATTATATAAAGAGTCAGGAATTAAATCAAAATAATTTTGTTAGTAAATAACAATCTGACTACTACTTCATGCACCA
Organism: Sycobia sp. Sy_11; assembly: GCA_018907035.1. Taxonomy (NCBI): domain Eukaryota; kingdom Metazoa; phylum Arthropoda; class Insecta; order Hymenoptera; family Epichrysomallidae; genus Sycobia; species Sycobia sp. Sy_11. The sequence goes on along the minus strand of JACCIC010000059.1, from coordinate 1,515,529 downwards.
AAATTTTTTACATCTGCAGACTCCAAAGTTTGGAGCCGTTCCAGCTCCTCTACAAGTACTTATGATTATATTAGTTAATAAAAGCCTTTATGATTGATAAAAATAAGGATAAAAATATTTATTAGCTTGTTTTATGAGTCAATAAAAATAGAACTTTGAATTTTAAACCTTTTTTAGTTTTTAGTTCTCTTGGTCTAGTAATAATGTCCATGGGGAGTACTCGTTTACCACGCAGAGCTCCTCTTCCCATTGAGGTAGAATCTTCTGCAGTAGAACCTATAATAAATGTTCAAAAATTAGTTTTATCCTAATGTTTATTTATGAATTTAAAACTTTTTCATGTTTCAAGATGACTATTACATTTTTAAAATTAATTTGTAAAATATATTTATAAATATAGCCATTTTTGGATATTATAAGATAATTTTATACAATATATATTTGAGGTGTGAGATTATATTAAGTAAATTAAAAAAAAAATACAGTGAAATAGATATATTTAGAATTTATTTATTATAAATTCATTAGATTGTTTAGAATATATAAATAATTAAGATTATTCCATAAACCAATATTTTTACCTGCATAAGAAGCAGTGTCCGAGCCAGTTTCAGAAAATTCTTTTACACTTTGTCCATAAGCAGCACTCTATAAAATAGGTAAATGGATAATTTTACTGCTTTTTAATGAAGAAAGATTAAAAAAAACTTTATTGTTAAAAGTTATTACAGAATAAGAACCAGCCGAGGGCTGGGAAGTTGATGGTCTAGCATACGGACTTGATGAATGAGACGAACTTGGTTGTGAAGAAGGCTGACCAGGACGGCGACTAGGAACTCCTGATGGTGATCCATACTGGGGCGCTCCCCTTGCTTTGTGATCTCTTTGTTCTGGATTAGAAGTCTTGCTGCGATAACCACGACCTCCGGATTCGCCACGACCACTCATATCGTAATCGTAGTAATGACTGTTAAATAAATTAAAGCATTTATTAATAACGGAATTATTTCAATGTTATCCTCAAAAATTATTCACAAATTTTGTATATATTAATTTGTTTTAATTTTATTCATTGTATTGGATTATGAAAACAAACGTAAGTTTTATATTTAAAAACGTTTGAAAACGTAATATAAATATTAATAAATTGTTTTTTAAATAATTAAATTTTATATTGAGTAGCGTTATACGATCAAGAATATGAGGTTTAGAAAGAGGTATATCTGTTTACATTTTTTTATGAAATTTTATAGTTTATTTTATAAAAGGTGTATTAAAATAATATAATAGGATTAAAATATAGGCTAAAACTGATAATTAAATAATAAATGCTTTCAAATTGTCTAATAGGCAAGATTTCGATTGATAGAAGAAAACAAAATGATACTAACTGCCTGTTGGAAGAATCTTTCGGCATGATTGCTAGTCGATAGATGATTTAGAATACTCTTAAATTAAAATCTGATAATCAAAGAACAATTAAGACACAGACTGTGGCTGTTGCTCTTTAATTCTTTTAGCTTCCCAGACATGGACAGGAATTCGGTGCAGGACGCCCGTGTACGTTCGGAATTCAGATTAATAATTATTAGCATTAACACATGGAATATAAAACTGCGACTGCATCCTGTAACGTCATAACGATTTCGGTTACGTTGTTCGCCCTATCTCAGCTCAGTTAAGTCCCTCTGTCCTCCCTCACTCCACTTCAACGGAGCGTCAACAAACAAAATTCTAAGAAGTACACCTTATAACCTAACCAGCCTATACAATAGCTGCAACGCTCAAATTACAAACACGTGAAAGCTGCCATAGACTATGGCTACATGTGCCGCCACTAGATAAGCTGTACAGTACAACCTGGTAAAACAAGGGCCAGTAGCATAGTAGATATAGTATGTAGATCGTATCAGAGATAATAAGGAGATATCGCCAGAACAACTAATAAGGCAGAACGATTTTTTAGCTGCAGTGAACGGGCGCCCCGCCGCGGCCAGTCGCTGAAGCTGTTGAGAGTGCATGATCTGAAATTAGTTTCAAACCACGAGTCGAAATTGAACGAAAGATACACTATCTGTCAAGTTTGAAAACAATCGCTCATGAACAGTTTTTTTTATATTTTCAGATGTATTGCGTAAATAATAATTTACAATATATATAATACTATACATTATAAATTTGAAGGAATTTTTGAAATATTTTAGTAAGCTACAAACTATACATTTTGTAAAAATTGGTTATGGAATTTTAACTTCGTAATTCTGTCATTGCTGTAAGTAAAAGAATATGATAGAAATATATAAAGTAAACTAAACTATTATAAATAATACAATGTATGAGAAAGATAAAAGATTTTCGATAACAGAAAAAAATCCCAACACGAACTATTAAAATACAGAATATAGAATTGACAGAATGATGTAATTCTATAAAATATTCTCAAATTTTTCGCATAATTTTTTATATATACAATAATTACAATATCATTTTAAAGGTAAAATACTTGCATCAAATAATTAAAAAAAAAGTAAAAATATATATAAATTTTAAAGTATAAAGCGCCATACAAAGTTCCAAAAAATATTTGTAGACTGAGTTTAAAATTAATTCCTAAAAATGCAGGTATAGAATTATATTTTGTATATAAAATACATACATCACGCACTACTAGCATTCCCCGTCTCAGCTTCGCCCGAGATAACAATTTAACCGATTTCATAAACAATTAAATAATATCTAAGTAGAAAAGTACTCTATATATAAAAATCTATATTTCTATAAATAATTGACCGTAATTTACCCATGGTGGCTTCTGTATAAAAAGCTGCTTCAATGTAGCGTCCACTTCAAAAAGTTGATATTTTACCGACCATTTTATACAATATATATTATACATATTAAATACGGCTGCAATGGAGAAAAGTGTACATTCGAGTTCGAGCGGTAGAAAAAGATGTCCAAGTGTCTCGAGACGACGTTTATAGAGAGCAGCAAAGAGTATCATATTCGGACTATAGGAAATGTCTGGGGATGACTGCAACAGAGAGTTTTGTGTTGAGGAGGTAGAGTACGATGATGTCCAGGTATCTCGGGACGACTTTTACTGGGAGTGTGTGAGTTCGAATTATAGAATACGAATCTCTTCGTAGAAGTCGTACTGACATACCTGGACATTGTATCCCACCAACTATACACGACACTCCCCGTAGAAATCGTTCCAAAACATCTGGAAATCTCATTCTATCATCCGAACACGAAACTCTCCGTAAAAGTTGTCTCGACATACCTGAACATCGTTTCCTACCAACTAAACACGATAATCTCAGTAAAAGTCGTCCCGAGAAAGCTAGCATCGCTTCCTTACGATTAAACACAATACTCCCCGTAGAAGTCGTTCGGAAAGATCTAGATATCGTATTTTACCGTCCAAACAGGACTTTACACAAATTTAAACTGAAATTTACTGCACGTAAAATATAACTGATATAAACGGGAGCTATCTAATTGTCATTCTGTAATTATAATATTTTATAAACACTGTAAGACCGATAAAAATTTTTATTAGTTCATTAATCTAATTAATATAATTAAATAAGGATGAAATATCCTTATCCGAAATTACATTTCGCGTTAAACTAAAATAATGTCAAATGAATCATGTGGAAATTTCATTGATATATCTGAAGATTTGCCTAATGATGTTCCGATGAAAGTAGCAATTCTGGAATATATTAAAAAGTTTACATATAGTTTATTTATATTGTTATTAATTGTATACAAATAATTATATTCATTATGATTACCTTTGTACGATTTCACATTTCTATACTTATTTGTTTATACGTTATTACTTCATAATTTAATATCGTAAATTAAAATTAATTAATAAACTAATTTATACAACGTTTATTAATTTTGAAAAAAAAAAAACAGATGATAATTGTGTCAGAACAAGATGATAAACATAAAAAAATGGCATAAAAAAGGATCAAATGTTTCTTGCTAAATAACTATTGTTTATTTTCACAAAATTTAGTTTTAAATCATTCAAAATGATTAAGTAATAGGAATGATTTTGAATTTTTCAAAAATTTGAATTTGCTGCAATTCGTACTTCAAAAAATCATAAAATTTTAATATGCATTTTACGAGAATGATGATTACATCTTTTTTTATTTAAAATAATATACTTTTTTCGGAAAAAAATTTTTCGATATCAAATTGTGTTCTTTTCGATTTGTTCAAATAATTATGATTTAAACAATGTACTACCCTTATTTTAATCTCAGGATTCGTATTCTACGGGTCAAAATACATAAGCGAAATTGAAGAGATCTCACGTCATCAGGGAAGTATAGCCACCGCGAGGACCGGTGAGGACTACGCGAGCAGCAAGATTTTTAAAACAAAAACGAAACAAACAACACATATGCATATATATCGAAGCGCACGGTAGCGCGATGTAGGCAATTCAGCTATACATATTAAAAGTAAATATTATATGCATATGCATATGCATATGTATATATATATATATATATATATATATATATATATATATATATATATATATATAATAAATGTGTGATGTATGTATTTTATATACAAAATATAATTTTATACCTGCATTTTTAGGAATTAATTTTAAACGCAGTCTTCAAATATTTTTTGGATCTTTGTATAGCGCTTTCAACTTTAAAATTGACATATTTTTTTACTTTGTTTTTAATTATTTGATGCAAGTATTTTACCTTTAAAATGATATTGTAATTATTGTATATATAAAAAATTATGCAAAAAATTTGAGAATATTTTATAGAATTACATCATTCTGTCAATTCTATATTCTGTATTTTAATAGTTCATGTTGGGATTTTTTTCTGTTATCGAAAATCTTTTACCTTTCTCATACATTGTATTATTTATAATAGTTTAGTTTACTTTATATATTTCTTTCATATTCTTTTACTTACAGCAATGACAGAATTACGAAGTTAAAATTCCATAACCAATTTTTACAAAATGTATAGTTTGTAGCTTACTAAAATATTTCAAAAATTCCTTCAAATTTATAATGTATAGTATTATATATATTGTAAATTATTATTTACGCAATACATCTGAAAATATAAAAAAAACTGTTCATGAGCGATTGTTTTCAAACTTGACAGATAACCGCGCCAGATAGTGTATCTTTCGTTCAATTTCGACTCATGGTTTGGTAACTAATTGTAGATAATGCACTCTCATAAGAGTGTGCAGGTTTCAGCGACTAGCCGCGGCGAGGCGCTCGGCTCTAGCAAAATGGCCGATTTACCAACATTTTTTCCAATGGCTATTATATCATATCATATCCTATCGAAAACCTGTTTTTATTGCAAAATAGTAAAAGAAATGCTCTTTTTCTACTTTTTCTTCAATAGTTGAAACAATATTGCTCTAATCGAAAAATGTGTCAAATAAAAGTTGTGCAGAACATAATTCTGAAGAAAAGTACGTACATAAAAAACTTAAAAAGTAAATTTCTCTATTGTTAAGAAACAATGAAATCGAAAAATATTGGATATTCAAAGAACTATAAAATTTGTTGAACAATTGAAATTCCATAATAATAGTGCAAATAGATGCTTTTTTAACTACTGATACAGTGTTTTAAATTAAAAAGTGTAATTTCAATATGGTGAACATACCCTCGCCGGAAAACGCCTATTTTGCTCCGTTGTATCACAATGTACTATTAATGATGGATTTTAAAATATTTAAAATAAATAAAAATAGTTAACTATACAAGAGAGAATTTCTCTCCAATGAATAGAACTGAAAAATTATGTACATCATGTATAAAAGCTGAAAATAATTCATATTAATAAAATTTATGTTTATTCATTACAAATACGAATAATTTATTATTGTTATTTGGAAACTTTAATTGTAATTCATAATGTACTTGTTAAAAAATATGTAGATATTCTGCACTATATATTCATATATTTGGTGTAAATAAATCATGTATTTTTGTTAATACTGTTTTTATATATAAGAATATAAAATAAATTGATATTGTATATACCATTGATTTCTAAAAAAAAACTACGCAGGACACAGTGAATAGAATGTAATCGCTAGTCCCAAATTATGGTTATTTAAGAGTATGAAATCAAAGTATATCCTGAATGAAAAATATGAAAAAATATTATATGTTATAAAAGTTTAATGCCATAGAAATTTTTGAATGTATTAATAAATGTAAAGTAAATAAATAAAGATAAATGAACCTTTTTACTTGCGTCTTGTCAAATTTGAAGTTAAAATGTTAATTAAATGACAAGTAATAAACAATAGTTTAAACAAAAAATTTCTTATCTTCTATTGGTCGTTTGAAAATGTACAAGGGCTTAGAAATCTGAGATATTGTCCCTAGCAACGGTGTTTTTTACTTTAAACAATATAAATATTTAGTTTGAAAATCTGGTCTTTTCAGCTTTAATTACTATTAATATTCTTTAGCGATTGTATTTTTCTGTATTAAAAAATTTGCAGCCGTTGAAATATTGAATATTGAAATTACACTTTTTAATTTGAAACACAGTAAGATTAGTTAAAAAAAGCATATATTTGCACTATTATTATGGTATTTCAATTGTTTGTTTCGAATAAAAGCTGTACAGAACATAATTCTGAACAAAAGTACGTACATTAAAAACTGAAAAAGTCAATTTCTCTATTGTTATATAAACAATAAAAATTTTTCAAGAAATAAACAGGTTCTCGAAGGGTTACGATCCCGATAATTTAGGGTCTTATTCTGTACATCCTCAGCTATCATTTAATGCAAAAAAATATCCATTAGAAAAAATTTTGAATCAAAACCCTAATTTGCCTGGACTAATAGTATCTCCAGTTATATCAGTTATACCTCTGGTTATACATATATAACAGAATGACGCCGCGATCATGTCCAGTCATATCTATTGTTCTGGCTTCTGGGTATCGCAAATTCATTTAAAATACAGTCCATAATTTACACACACACACACCGTAAATGCGCTCGGAAATACGAGGTATGTTCAAAAAGTAACGAGAATTTTTAAATTTTGCAACATAATAAAAAAATGTTATACCTCGTACACGTATAATATAATAATATATTATAAATATACAATTTTTTTCGAAAAATATTTTTTGCAAATAATGGAAGGTAACGAACATAAGATCTGATGCCGCTTTTCAAAAACATGGCAGACATTTATTAGAGAATGTTATGTAAATTTCGGAATAACGGCAATTTGAACCATTAACTTCATGGTAACTATTACCAGCTATTACCACATATTTTCTAATGTAGGAAACGATATATAATAAAATCCAGTATTTGAACTCGTTACATTTTATTTTTAGATCGATTAGGTATTACGTATTTTGTTACTATTTTGTTATTTACAAAATTAATATATAAAAATTGAGGTATTGTTAGAGGCGAGGTCAGTGAGTATCATCTCGACATCATCCTACAGACCTTCATTTTCTATTAAGTGCGAAAGATTATTATCTTACATATGTATATATAACAGAAAGTAGCGAGCGATTGTAGATGCCATCTCTATTTCTAGAGTACAATTAATTTAGTTATGAAAGTAATGAACCAGAAAAAGGAAAAAAGAGAACATTAATGACTATAGTATAACAAATTACTGTGCATATTTTTTCGATATTTTCAGAGATGGAAGACACAAGATAAAGGATATTCTTTATTCAGACTGCGTTCATCGCTTCGTGCATTCGGGCAGCTAGGCTCAAACCTGGGCTAACCACATCGTGGGCCAAATACCAATGCAAAAATATTATTCTATAAGAAGTTAAGTGTTTTCTAAAAATGGATAATATTAATGATTGTGTTATAGTATTATGAATATACTACAAGTTAAGTCGAATGTCATCACTATCTATTTTATTGATAATAATCACAAAATAATGGGATAAACTTTTAAAAAGCACCCACCTCTGATTTTGGTGAAAACTTGTACATTTAGGTTTTCATATAGTGTTGATTATGAATATCTTTTAGTGGAAATTAAATTTTCATAACGAAATTCATAAGAAAAATGTTAGATTATTTTAGCCTTCTATAAATAATAAAGCAATAATACTTGAAACTAAATATTGGACAGTATCGTAAAGGGATGTAAACATATGTGTCCACTGGGTCTTATTACCATCTGCGTCTTTGCTGCCCTGCGCGGCAAATGATTTATGAGTTTATTGTTTAGATGCCTGATGTGTTTTTATAGGTTTTAAGTTTCTCACAAGGGCTTGCAGAGTTTTCAATTTCGAGTACTGCAGCGAGTCTTGCGTTGTCCTTTCGTTTGAATAGACGTCTTTTCTTTCCTCGTTTGAAATAAAGTTCATGTTAAAAGATTATTTCGTGTATCTTTATTTTAACATTCCACCTACTATATTTAATACAAAATTCAATAGGTTACCGGCCCAGATTTCGCGAGTAAACTTTCCGTGATTTCGTGTATAGTGTAATCTAGTAATAAAATAAAACTGTGTCAAATACACAACAAAAAAAAGTTTTTTTCTAGTAAATGAAAAATGAAATCTGTTAAAACAAAAAGGAATATTAAACATTCTAACGGTGAAAAATATAGTGTGTGGAAGTTTAGAATCCGCTCTCTTCTATGTGAACTTGATCCATTGCGCGTACTTGATGAGCACGTCCCTGCAGTAATGGCAGAAGAGTGGAAGAAGACTTAACACATTGCAAAAGTTTTGCAGTTTTAATATGGTTTTCTAATATGGCACAGAAAATCATCGTATAAAGGATCGCAAATTCTATACGAAAAATGAACAGCAATATTCAGGAAATAATAAAACTTGACAGTTGCACTTAAAAGAAGTATCCTGAATATTACCAGCAAAGAAGGATTAAAGGTGTTCTGGAGGACGTCGTTGTTCGGAGGCGCCACAAAATTTACTATTTGTCAGCAATATGCAGAAAGCACAGATGAGTATTCACTTCAATCCAAATGGGATTGAAGTTACTAAAAATGATAAAATACTTTTTGTCGGTAAGTCCATATATAATTTGATTCCTATAGGATTCATTATTAATAAATTATATAATAAAAAGTCTCTAATGCGATAAACAGTAATTATAGTTGATGGCATCAAAGACTTGGACATATGGGCAAATCGAAAATTATTGAAATGAAAAATAATAAGATGGTCGATGATATGAAATTAATTGATAATATTTTACCAAATGATAATATTTGTGAAGCTTGTATTTTTGGCAAACAAGCAAGACTACCTTTTCAGAAAAGCAAAAATAAAAATCATATAAAAAGACCACTTTTTATTGTTCATTCAGCCGTTTGCGGACCAATCACTCCTTCGCCATTAGATGGTAAAAGATATTTTGTATTGTTTGTAGATGAATTCGCACTACTGCGTTACATAGTTAATAGCATTCAAGTCAGCTGTATTTTCTGTTTTCAAAGACTTTAGAGAAAAAAAGTCATTTTAATTTAAAAATAGTAAATTTATGCTTTCCGTTAGTGCTTTCCATTCTCATATCCATAGATTACTTTCCTTACCTTTAAATAAACTTAATTTTACTAATGAATTAAATATTATTAAAACTTTAGCTAAAAATAATGGTTTGGATGAACATATTATAGACAATTTATTAGTCAAAAAACGTTTTAGATTACTTCAAAAACATTTTTATGCATGTCCAAAAACAAAAAATGATACATATTGTTATATTAATAATGTACCAGTTGTAAGTTTAAAAGTTTGTAATTACCTAAAACAATTAGATATTCATTTAAATAAAAATAATCTTAAAAGGTTATTAGTTAACAATAAAGAAAAAACAGAAACTTCCCAAAAAAGTGGTGTCTATGAAATCTCTTGTCTAGACTGTGATGCAATTTACATTGGTCAAACAGACCGTTCAATTAAAACTAGAATTAAAGAACATATAAATTCGATAACGTTTAATAAAAATACTACAGGTATTTCTGAACATTGTATTAATAATTGTCATCAATTAGACATTAATAATTACAAATTATTACAAATTATGGAAATTAAGAAAGCTTTAAATAATAACAAAAATGTCACTAATGACATGATAAATTTTGTTATTTCTCCTTTACTAAACCTTGCCTCAAAATTTTAATTACATTTAATTACCTTATAATCCGATTTACCGTTATCCTAATATTTAATTTTCCCCACTTACAGTTACCCCTACTTTACCGAATAATATTACCGTTATTCTCTTTATATATAAACTTCTTTTGTATTATAATTTCACATCTGTATAAGATCTTGAAAATGGCCTAACAGCCGAAACAGCTGTCGATTGAATAAAATAATTTTGTGAAACTAACCAAGTGTCTATTTTATTATTTTATATAATATTCAAACATGTTTCACCAAGTGTTTAGCGAAAATTCTGTTAATCGTAGTAAATTTATATTGTGATTATGGTGGAAAGTATTTATCGAATGAAATGAAGGACTATTGTAAATATAATGAAATCAGCTATCATGTAACAGTTCCTCATACTCTATTATTAAATGGAGAAAGAATGATTAGAACAATTACTGAAAAAGTACTACCTTAATAAGTGAGATAAACTGAAGAAAGTAATTTGGGGGTAAGCAGTTTTAACTGCTACGTATTTGATAAATCGAACCCCTACTAATGCTTTAAAACAGTATAAAACACCATATGAGTTATGGCATGGTAAAAAACCTCAAGTAAAATATTTAAAAGTTTTCGGTAGTACAATATGTGCATAATAAAATAAGAAAAACAAAATTTGAAGATAAATCTTGGAAAGCTATTTTAGTAGGTTACGATTCAAATGGCTATAAAATATGGGATGTAAAATTAGAAAAATTTATTGTAGCAAGGGATGTGATAGCTGATGAAATAAATTTTTGAATTCGAGACCAGAAATTAGGTTTGAAGGAATTGTAATAAAAATTCAAAGAAAACTGATGAACGTAATGTTCGTAACAAATCAGTAGAACCTCAGAAATCTGATAATGAAAAATCAGAAAAATTTCTGAAAGAACAATCTGTGAAAAATGAACAAGATAAACAAGATTTGAAAATAGACAGAAATTCAAATGAAAATTTGAACAAGTCTAATAAATCTATAATAGAAATAAATCATTGCAATCAGTCAGAATTTCAAAATGATAGATATAATATAAAGCGCGTCTTGTTGCTCGTAGTTTCAATCAAAAATATTTAATTGATTATAATGAGACTTTTGCTTCTGTAACAAGAATTGCAAGCTTTAGATTAATTATAGCGTTTGCAAATCAATATAATTTGCTTATTCACCATATGGTTGTAAAAACTGCATTTTTAAACGGTTTATTGCAGAAAGAAATTTACATAAAAATTCTTGAAGGAATTAAATACAAAACAAATCAAGTTTATAAATTAAATAAAGCTATATATATATATATATATATATATATATATATATATATATATATATATATATATATATAAGGATTGAAACGAGCAGTAAGATGTTGGTTTGAAACTTTTGATAAAACATTAATAGCAAATGGTTTAAAAAAAAATTCATAATTTGATCGTTGCATATAAATTTTAAATAAAGGAGAAATGTCTAAGAATATATATATATATATATATATATATATATATATATATATATATATATATATATATTGAACTCTACGTAGATGACTTAGTGAGCGTTACAGCCAATATTCAAACAATGAATAATTTAACAAGTAATTTAACAAGTATTTTCCCAGAACAAACGAGGAAAGAATATAGACTGAAAGGAAGTATCGTATATATAATATTAAGTTTTATTTTATTATATATTATTGTATTTACTCAAGTAATTTTTGAGGGGGCGTGATAGATTATTTTAGCCTTCTATAAATAATAAAGCAAAAAATACTTGAAACTAAATATTGGAGAGTATCGTAAAAGGATGTAAACATGTGTCCGCTGGGTCTTATTACGATCTGCGTCTGTGCTGCCCTGCGCGGCAAATGATTTATGAGTTTATTGTTTAGATGCCTGATGTGTTTTTATAGGTTTTAAGTTTCTCACAATAGCTTGCAGAGTTTTCAATTTCGAGTACTGCAGTTAGTTTTGCGTTGTCCTTTCGTTTGAACAGACATTCTTTTCTTTCCTCGTTTGAAATAAAGTTCATGTTAAAAGATTATTTCGTGTATCTTTATTTTAACAGTCCACCTACTATATTTAATAAAAATTCAATATATAATTTTTACATTTACATATTTAGTTATTAGATTTTTTACATTGAATACAAAATAGTAATGACAGTATGTTTAATAATAAAGCGTAGTACAATGAGTTATTTTTCTTTTATTTTCCTGAATTGACTTTCCCTGTATAAACGAATAACAGTATTTTTACCCGTATTATTACATAAGTTTTACAGTTTTTTCAGCTAATATAATATAATTATAATAATATACTTTCCTATATAAATACTCTGTTTGTTGCAATTAACAAAGATTATAAATATGTTTGCTTAATTATGGGAATTCCCAGAATTTACTTAGTATTTCCTCCTAGATGGTGGTTGAGTACTCTTAAGGGATCATATAAGACGAGTTTTTAGAAATATTTTGTCATAACATTACGTATGGAGCGATTCTTTTTTGCTCTGCTTTGTACATTTGGTTTTCTTTGCACGTTATTCCCCCCCCCCTCTCAATTTAATCAGCAGAGTAGCTAAAACTTATAATAATTATTTATAAGAAAATTATATAGTTATATGTAAATAAAATGCAAAATTTATCTTCAATATTGATAGTAAAAATTTACCTAAAAGTTGATTTGAATTAACTATATTAGAAATTAAAATTAAGCAATATAAACAACAAATAATTTTAATGCGAGACATAGCGCCATAGGTGATAAGATATATAACAGTTAGGGAATTGATCTAACTTAGTGGCTAAGTAAAAATCATACAAAATGTAGAATCCAAACCGATTACATAAATGTAATCGGTTTGGATTACAACTACGACAGTGGCCATAAAGCGATTCAGTTAACACTAGGCTTAAATCATGCAGTAAATGTATAAGAATAATTAGAAAATATATATAATTACACAATTATAAAATGAAATAAATTCAAAGAATACCTGTCCAATAATTGTTCAATAACTTTTTTTTTATATTAGTCAACTTCTCTAGCGTTAGAATCGCACAGTATACCAGCTTATAACTACATTACACTTTTGAAATGCAAGCGATTATATTTGTAATTAATTCTTACACTATTATAACTAGAGTGAGACTATCAAATCAAAAAAAGGACTAGTCGGGACTTATACCTGCTAGTACTATTAACTTTACACTGGTTCCAGTCGAATTTCAGACATAAGCTTCCAAACATCATGACTAGTCATAAAACATAATTTGCTCTTGGATTGATGAAAGCCTGTCCAAATTCATCTAGAATTTTTTAATATTTTGTGATCTAATAAATTACTACAAGTAAAAAGTAGTAGACCTATTATTATTAGTTTCTAATAATTATTCATAGTGATTCTAAGACTTTTTACAATGTACTGCGAAATCTCCGACTTCTAAAGATATTATTTTATAGTTGAAAATACGTAAATACAATAATATCCTATCCTATTCCAGGTTGTTTTTTGGCTTATGCAAATGCTTAATTTCGCGATTTATTAACTAAGACTTTTCATATAAATTGACTATATAAGTTTTAACCATAGGGTAGAACTGGTGTAATTAAAGAACTTATTGATCGAATGACTGTGATCTAATATGGGTATAATCTTCGATATAATATAATTGTCTCTGCCAGTTTATGAATAAGAGTGCAATCTGGGTGCAATCTGTATTGATGTTATACCTGTTGTATTAGAACAAAACAAATTTCAACCGTCAGAGACATAAAAAAAATAAAAAAAGATAGTTTAGAAAGTTACCGAGAAAGTTGTTTTCCTTGTCATTAATTGCGGATTATTGAAACAAAATGTGCGATAACGCACTGATGGTATGCAAGCCTCACTAACACACATGTGAACGCATGTGAATAAATGTAAAATACGAGTCAGGGTTAATATTTTTAATTTTTTAGCTGATAGAATAAGTATTTATACAATTTAATAAATAAAATTTTTTGTTTTACGATATTTATTTTGCAAAAATACATTCAGTTCTTTCAAAGCCTTTGAAGTAGCAATATCGTCTCAACAACTTTAATAAATATTTATTTCGTCTATTCATCTTCAATAATTTTTTTTATCTAAATCAGTTTTTTTATAAAGCAATATCTAAAGAAACGAATCTATTTGTACAAGAATTGTATTGCTACCACCTGTTTGTACCCTCAAAATTTGTTTTAAATTTATTAATATGGTTCTACATTATATTTATATGTTTATATTATTATAGTATAATTCAGTGTAGTTGAATAAGTTTGAATATTTACGGATAGCAATCATATTAAATACGTCAAAACAGATAGTTAATATTAATACTATTCATATTCAGTTTATAATTAAAATTAATGCCAATCACTTACTACCAAGTAAGCTTAATTAAAAGTAATAAAAATTAAGATTAACAACATAAAAATTGACTGTATTATTTTCCATCAAAAAAATATTCTTTTTAAATTGCTCCATTAAAGTTCAATAAAATTCGATTCTCATGCATGCTTAATATTTTTAAATATTTCGTAAAAATGTTTAAAAGTAAAATGTTTGAATATTTATTTGCTAATAAATTATTAAATAACTGGTGCATAAAATAAGATTAACGAGAGATTTCAACTAAAATCGTTTAGTTGAAGGTTTGGTTTTAGTGATGGGTGCTGATGGACTTAACATCGCTTAACATCGCTTAACATACATTTTTTAATTTATTATAATATAATACGCTCATTACATTAATTTTTCATGTTTTTTTTTCAATTGACATTAGAAAACTTCCTTTCTCTTAAATAAAATAAAAATTGAACCAATTAAATTTTAATTTGATATATTTTTAAAGTTCGTATAGTGTTTTTATAGTCACTGAAGTCAGGTAACATCTTACAAAGTTAGCATTTCTCAAAAAGAAACATCATGTCAGCAAATCAAAGTGAGCGGTAACACATTGAAGTTATGAAGCCCTACAAACATTTACAAGCCCTACAATTTACTGTGCATATGAGGCAGGCTTGACGAGTTGCTAATACAAAACCGCCGATGCCGCATTATTGCAACTCATTGTGATAAAGAAATGCAAACTCCGTACTGTAAAGATATGGCGAGAAAGCAATGTATATATATGAGAAACTTATAAAGAAAACCTAATGTGACATCGTTCTTTTCGTTTAATAAGTATCGACTTCTTTGGTTCATTCCGCAAGACATACGGTTGTATAAACTTAACATTATCCTGAAAAGTAAGCGCTTACCAAATAAATAACGAATTGTGCATCAGAATTAAGTATTTCCGGAACCGAAAAGATGATATTTGTACCGCAAATGCTTGGTAAAGTTGTATGAGAATTACGTATTTCCGAAACTCAAGTTCCAATATCAACTTTTTGGTTTCGGGAATACTTAATTCTTATAAAAAAATTAATGATAAATCGATAGTTACTCTTGTTATTTTTTTATCCGATGTTTAATTTTCAAAATAATATAGATTTTATATTCAAAAAAAAAAACTGAAATTTGTATTAAAAAGTAAATTTTTATCCAACATTTTTGAGATTCTCAATTGCATGCTATCGAATTTATTTAAAAATATTTATTTCAAGAAAATAGCATCACATATTATATAGCCAATACCTAAAAATTGTCTAAAAATATATAATAAGATTGGACATTTTCTGGTTTTTTCTTCGGTTCTCACTTTTATCACTTGTACAATCTTAAAAATGAAATTTGATCTATTGTTTACTTTTGAGACTAGATTTCAGACCAGAACTACAAAGGCAATCAAGAGAGCTAAACATAGCTCGGTGAAAGCCGAGAGAATTTAGATTTTTTACAAAAAGAAAATTAGATTTTTACAATAATAGCACTATACAGAATCTTGCGTAAAAGTATTAATATTTTAGTTTTGAAAGGGCTATTCATGGCAGTCAAAATATCGATTCAAATATAAAATTATTATAAACTATAATTTATTGTGTTATTTTTTCAAGTACTTTCAGAATAATGAATTCAAAATCTATAATATTGTAATTAAAATAATTTGTTTCATAGATAAAAATGATTTGTATTATACATAAAAAAATTATTTTTATTCATAAAGGAAAATTATTGTTTGATTATAATTTTTAATTAACATACTTACCCTAATACATACAACCCTTGCTCAATTTATAAAAAATTATTTAGTTAAATTCTCAATTATTTTTCAAAAAGAAATAAAGTATTTTAGACACTACAGATGAGAATTAAGCGAATGAGAAAATTTAGGTTAGTGTGATGTTGGTTGATAGGCATTTTGTACATAGTTCAATTCAACACGCGACGCGCGCACATACACAAATATACATTCCACGCAAAATACTTAGTAGCGATGTAAATGCAAACATAGATTGACCTTCTGAAAACTAGTGTCACGTAGAGTCCTCAGAATAAAATTTATAAAAGAATATACCTATAACTCACAATTTCCAGAATTAACCAATGTTCAGAATAAATGATACAAAATGAATATATCACCTGTTTCACAATCAGCCCATAATTACGCGGTGTAGAATATCGTCGTAATAATAAATATAGATGTTTCTACATATAATGCAACAACAAATATACAATAATGACTTTTTAATTATTTCATTGCTAGAAAAAATTTTGTATTATGCTAACACCATGGCACTTATTTTTATTGCAAGCACATAGGGGCATTAAAAAACATATAACTACATGAAACGGCAGGGAACAGCTGTACCTTTATATGTGAAAAGGCGAACATAAATTAAATGATTTAATTAATTACTTTTTTTTTCTAAAAAATCCTAAGTACAAAAGTAAACGATGCGGTTATTTCTTTCAAATAAAAAATTAGTCTTAACTGTGATAAACTAAGGGAAAAAATCAGCAAATTTAAGGCAAATCTTGAAATATTCTGAAGTATAAATCAGAATTGTTTTAAAATACTTTTAGCCACGTTAGTTATAAATTTTAATTTAATTTTAACTTTATTGAAAATTGGGAAGTGTATGTAAAAGTTCGGAACTCAAGTTTTGTTTTATAACAATAATGAAATCAGTAATTATGCACATTATATTTATTTATTAACGATTATGCAGTGAAATTATATTTATCTAAGAAATGGTACATTAGAATTCTCTGAATCTTTGCTAAAGGATATTTTTTGAAAAATTATTAAATATATTTCTTAAATTGTACACAGTCTAGCTAGTTTTATAGAAGTGTTTATTAAATCTACTTACCAGAAACAAAACATTAAGACGAGGGTTACAAAACATTTGCATAGCAAAATTCATACTTGAACGTTCACGACAATTTAACTCAAGTTTAATAAATCTTTACATAAAATTTGAATAACAAGAAAACAGTTTCAATTTGAATGAAACAAATTGGTTAGTTTGCAAATTTACAATTTTCTTTGTTCAGCTCAAATTAAAATAGTTTTAATTGAAATTAATTATTCAAATGAAAATTGTCAACAATTATATAGTCACACTCCTCACGCATACGAACGCATAATGAAAAGATTAATTATTGTTCAAAAGTCCTATATAATAAATATTAAATTTAGTAATTATATTAGTTTAACAAAATGTTTATACATAAAAAAATTATTCATTTAATTTTTTATTTTATCATATGAATGGTTATTTTATCTTTTAACTTACCTGTTTTTTATATTATGAATTTTCAAAAAACGACATTCAGACGGGCAGCATATTGTTTTATTTACTTTTATTTGCCTTCCGTTACTTTCTCGTAATACTTATACTGAGAAAGTGAAAAGTGATTCCTTTACTTGAATATACTCTTGGAATATTATTTATTTAATTGGAATTATACAAATTATAGTAATTTGACAATATATTATTTTGAATCCATAAGCAAGAAAATGTTTTTCAATTTATTATTTTAAATTAAAAATCTCTTTTACATACATATCAGCAAAATTAAATAAATGTGATATTTTTAATTATTATGCATATACTGCCCGCTAAATATAAATAAAAACAATAAGTATAAATTACAGAGGAATGGACAATAAACATCGGGTGAATATAGAATGTTCGTTGTCTCGATATATGTACGCGCTGACCGGTGACCACATGTTGATTCTTTGAAACAGAAGCATTTAGTATACGAACCAAAATAACTATATTGGAATTTCATAGAAAGTTTCGTTACATTTAATAATTTTTAATAAAAAATAAATATCTATATTTTATTTATTTATTATACTTAATTTTAATGAAATTATGTTAATGTTCAGACATTTTTTATAAAACTACAATTTATTCAAGAAAACCATTTAACACCTTTTCAAACAAAATAGCACGTATAAAACAATATAAAATAAAAATTTTAATAACATAAACATTTCTTTATAAAATTATATTGTATTATAAATGAATTTTTTGTCTTCGCTTTTTTAAAATATTTATATTTGAATACTGATGCTATTACAATTTTAAATCAAACATTAACATTAACCTATATACTATTAAAATAATAGTTGAAAATCAAAGAATAAGTACATCTATAAAATGAAGATCTTTATCTTGAAAAAAATAAGAAAAAATTCTTACCTGTATGATTAAGAGGTCGAAAGTAAACTACTGATTCAATGTTAATAAATTTGAAACAGTTTTATCCAATTGGAACACTAGCCTCTGAATATCGGCAACTTTTTTAGTTCAACCTAATTATTCACTACGTAGTCTATTTTTTACGATAATGAAAGAAATAAAATAAATATTTAATTCCGTCTTTGTTCTATTCAGTTTGGGAGCCGCATCCTGCACGACTTGCGGTTACGATTGGGTTGCGTTGCCGTTGTAACAAGCCAAGAACAATGAACGAGCAGAGATTAGAGCTGGGATCTGCTGCCACAAGATTCTTGTGCTTTTTCCAAGCGTATGCTACAGTATCTTACCAATACTTACACATCATATGTACTTCATACACAGTCGCATCGTAAGTATATTTATATACATATAAATTTCCGCACACGTTTTCTCAGTACAAAATAACCATATATTATAGATTCAAATACGTGTTGCCCATATTTTTTTTAACATTATAAATCGCATTTTACTAAATAATTTTAGAAATAAAAATATTAATAATATTCAATAATTAAAAATAGAAATATTTTAATAAATTAAATTATTTTGCATTCAAATGATTTAATAGCTGCTTAAAAAATGAAATTAATTTCAATTCAACTTTTATTCCAGTATTATTTAAAATTGCTTTGTAAATAGTTAATTATTTTATTTTTATAGAAATTGCTATTGTGTGGATAATTTAAAATGTTCATTTTGGTCTCAATAATAAAAAGGTTTAATAAAACAATTATTAGAAAAAGCATGGCGCGAGGTATGATGTCTCAAATGGACAGTTTGAAATTAGAGTATTTTATATACACTATTTTATATCTGCTTGTAATAATATGTAATGCAATGTTTTATACATTTATATACATTTGGATAATGGATTATTTAAAGTAGAATTCAGTAACGTATCAAGGAATTTAGGGTATTTAGATTATTATTTATAAGGATAAACAAGAATATAAGAGATAAATATATAAATTTTTTAATGTATTACCATTATATTATTGTGTACGTAATCTTTAGCATAGCCCACGCAAGGTCTATACCCGCAGTTTATCTGCACCCACCGCACTCAGCAGGAGCAGCTGATGCCCACCATATCATATCGTCATCGTTCGCCACAAGCTCACCAGTGTGCTGCTTACCCGTGCTTACCAGCGACCAAGTCATCAATCACTGCGTCTTATACTGAGTTACTGGCCCATCCACCCATACTCAAACCACCTCTGACTCCACCCCCCACACACACATATTTGGTGAACATTTTGTTCCAACAATGGACATTTTTTCCAATAGTTGAATTTACTGAAAATGTGTTTCTGGACTCTGCAATATATTTAGATATTTTATACATTTCTCCACCTTGGGGTTCTCTGAAGCATTGTCGTAGTTTAGTTGTATTGAATATCAGGTCGCTACATATAATATTTCAATCATTAAATAATTTTTTCACTTCGTGGTCCATTTAAGTATTGCGCTGTAATTTCGGATCGATGATATAATTTTTTTTTTATTTAATAACCTTTTGAACCCATAAGGTCCATTTAGGTATCGATGATATAATATTTAGATATTTAAATAATTTGTCACCTCCGGCGTATATATATATATATATATATATATATATATAATATATATATATATATATATATATTATTTTATTAATATCTTTCTATTTTATAATATTTGAGTGAGGCCTACGATGGCTCGATCGCTAGAGCGAAGGACTAGTAACTTGGTGATCCGAGTTCAAATCCCAGTCTCGGCCGATTGACACAAGCACCGCTGTAATAATTTATATATGCTTTGTTTACAAAAACACATCGTAGACCTCCGTCGTTGATTAGCACCGATATTTTGCAGCATAAATAAAACGATATTAAATAATATTAAAAAAATAATAATATTTGAGTTACATACATAATAGAAGAAAATTAATAAAAAATGAAATTAAAATGTGTTTGCATACGTGCGTTTATATACTTCCTCTTAACATAAAAAATGTACCTCCCTCTACATTATGTGAAATATATATAAATCTGTTTCCTCATAAATTAAATGAAGCATTTTAATAACTAAAATAAGTCCTCACGCTTTCACGCGCCCATAATATAAAATTTTTATTATATACTTTTTATTATTTACAGAATATCAAATTAATAAGCTTGGCATTAAGAAGTAAAAATATCTTAGAAGTAAAATGTAAAGAAATAAATGTGTATATTATTGAAAAGTACTTTTCAGTAATATAAATGTTCAACAATATATTAATTAATACATGTTATATGGTACGGTAGATTTAAACTGGTATAACTCTCTTTCTCTCTTCCTCCCTTTGTGTGTGTACATGCACGCGCGCGTGGGTGTGCTGTGTGTATGCATGCGATATGTATATGCACTCATCACGCACGTCCGCAAACACATTTTTATTTCATTTTTTATAAATTGTCTTCTATTATCTATTTTACATAATTATTATAAAATAGAAAAATAATAAGAATATATATAATGAGAGAATTAACAGAACACTAAAACGGGTATACATTTAAAGTTAAAGAAATGTGAAATCTAGTAAACTTTAAATTATTTATTTAATATTAGTATTTATATAAGTAGTAAAAATAAATAGAAAATAATAAATTATTAAATTCTAAAAAATAAGCAATATTTATATTTTTATGTACCATAATTCATAATTTAGATCGATATGACAATAAAGTTATTTAATCTTTATAATTCTTTTTCTATTTACAACTGTATATATATTGATATTTATAATTTGCGTTATAATATCTGTACTTATTATATTTTTGGCAACAATGCCCAATTTGGGGGAAATATCCATCCATCATATATGTATATATTTGAGATTGAGGCACGAATCTGCTGACATCTGCTGATTGAGGACATGAGAATATGAGATTATCTCTGATATGAGATAGGCAGCTCGCCTTACCACGGTCATGACCACGTGGGGGAACTTATTTTAGCTGATTTAACCAGATTTTAGTGATTTTAGTGACCAAGTTTTTCTACAACACCATCTGAAGCACCTGTAAAGCCTGGTAAAGCAGTGTATTGGTTAGATATTAGCGCTGAGGTGGAAGCCGGCAATAGTTGGTGCATTTATTTGCACGTACATATTGAATTTGAATTTGAAGGTGAAGGTTTTATTTTGTTTGAAATATGTTTGAAAAAAAAATCTTTTCCAAATACAACAAAATCTATTTAGTTAACGGGATTTATCTGACTCAACCAAAATTTAGTTCATAACACTAACATTTAGTTGAAGTAACTAATATTCTGTTAAATTAATAAAACTTAATAAATTAATAAAATTATGCGTGTGTTTTTAAACTTTAAACCACTTCAAATTGACTGTGTTATCTGCTGTATCATGTTATACCAGGTTATACCTGGTTGTACTATCAACGCAACATCAACCAGTTACCGCTTGGGCGGCAATTTTTCAAATCAATGGCTCTTTTATATAATAGGGACTTCTACCAGTTCTACCTGCTTCTACACTACCGGGAGTTTCCAGACCTGTATACGACCGTGGTCATGACTCAAGGACTTCACGATTCATGGCAGTTCATGGTACATCCGTACATCACGCGGTGCATTTATATAATATATATATATATATATATAGGATCTAGAGTAGACGAAACATTTTATTGAAAGTGTACTTGTAAAAAATTTTAAATAATAGAAAAATGGTTGAAGAACAAAGAAAACGTGTGGAAGATCAAATGACAAGAATAGTTGAAGAACTTGACAAAACTTATCTTCGAAAAATGCAGGTTGTTATTTGTTAGGTTATGTTGTAATTCACGTGTTTATCTGTGCAAAGTCATATAATTAGTGTATTATTTTTTATAAAATTTTTAATTAAGGATCTTTTTATTTGAAAATGCAGATATGTTATGAACCTTTCTAAGCTCGTAAATTATTCTTTTTTTTTTTTTAATATGTTAATATTCATCATTTATAAATACTAACTATATATTTAAGGGAGATATGCACAGGTGCGCAGCTACGTGTTGTGATAATGATAGTTATAGTGTACAAAAGGTTCATGGTTGCGTAGAAAATTGCAGCATTTCTTTAAATAAGGCCCAACATTATGTTCAAGGAGAGTTTGAAAGAGTTCAGGTCAGTACCAAATACCAAAAGTAATAAAATAATACATCAAGCACTAACATAAAATTTTTTTAGAATCGATTACAAAGATGCGTAATGGATTGTAACGACAAAATTAAAGATAAAATAGGACCGAATCCTACTCAAAACGAAGTAAATAAATTTAGTGAAGAATTTGAAAAATGTGCTACAAAATGTGTTGATACATATTGTGAACTGCTACCAGCTTTAGAAAAAACAATGAGAAAGGTTCTAGCTAGTAATAACTTCGGTTAATAACAATATTCTTTCTTTTCAAGAAAATGTAGATAGTGTTTTAAAAAAGAAATTCATGTTTGTAACATAAATTAATAATGACATTTTATCTCATTTTGATTAAAAATGAAACAATATAATTTTATAGATTGAATGTAAAGGAAATTAAATTAAGAACAAAAAATGCATGGTCATAATGTTTATTAACTGTTACACTGGGCTTCAGCACCAGTAATTTTAACATAACAAATTTATCATTTCAATTAATACAATTTGCTTTACTGTTACAATAGACATGTTGTTTATTGCACGCTTTTCCATGATATAAAACTTTCCCACTGCCGCTTGATACAAACAATCTGTCAAAATGCATTACAAAAAATTTGATCTAAAAAAATATGAATCTGCAAATAAATTGATAAAACGAGAATAATTTAATATACATATAAATATTAACGAAATACATTTTCTCATTCGAACTTTCGTCAAAATAATTCTTTCATACAATTTTCGTCGTTTTAAAGCTAATGCTTTCCAACATAAATTGCTATAGTTTTTTGGAATATTCATGGTTTTCGTTGTAAAGCACGTAGAAAACGACAAAATACTTGAAATAATCAATTAATGTCATTACGTGCTTATATTTTGTATATTTTGTTAAATTAATTATTTTATATAAAGCGGCGATTTAAAAACCACCATCGACATGGCATCCTAAATTCTCAAACGTGACTGTTAACAAAAATATCAATCTCATAATGGAATGAATGAAGTTTATTTTGAAAGCCTAAACTTTTTGCCTTTTATTAGAATTCAAAAAAATTTTTTTGAGAAAATATTGAACAAAATAAATATGAAATTAATATTGGTCAAAGAAGTAGCTGTATAGCATTTTTACGTTTTTATCAGTCAAGAAAATTGGACTAGATTTCACATGCCATTTAACTATACACTTGTTTACTAAATGCTTATCACGTTTGAGTAGTTTCAGGTGGGTTTGGTAGAAAAGAATCAAAAGGTACAACGAGGATGTAATTCATCATTACCAACATGCCAAGCAGAACTAACCAATGACTATATCATTTTTGAAAAATCATTTGTGCAAAAAAATCGTATGTTTTGATTGAGACGCCAGATTCACATTGTTAGTTGCGCTTGGTGAATTGATAGACGTTATACATTTGTCCAAGCCTGGTGTTGATACGATTGATTGAAAATCCTAAATAGAATTGCGTCTTTTGGTCCTACTTTGAGCTATCATTGATTGTAAATTAGCTCCTCTGATTTCATTGCTTAATTAAATATCATATTTATTTGAGCCAGAAAATAGAACTTTCAAAAAAATTCTATTAACTTACTCACTTTGCTACTTCTATGATCACAGAGCCAGGCAAGCACTTTACTATAGCTGCTCGAAATCGCTTTACTATAGCTGCTCCATAGTTTAACATTCTTAGGACCCTAAGAAAGTGTACTGTATTTCCAACATACTCACATGGAAATATCTTTTTCCTGTGATCTCCATTTTTTATGACTTAAGCGTTATATCATGGATGCGAGAAAAGCAGGTAAATGGGAAAAATCCTTATAAAAGGAGCTAATCCTGCTTAACGCATAATTAACAAAATGGCGGAATCAAATTCGCTGCATCGCTCAGTGTTTCATATTTTAAATTTGCCAACTATGGCTCAAGAATTGCTCACGATATAATTGCCCATTCAGTTGTATGAATTTGTACTCTCAATGTGACCAAGCAATGCTCTTACTTTATTTTTTTCATTTTTTATTTTATAGAGTTTAACACTTCAAGTTTTTTTTTGAGATTCGTTTAGAAAATTAGAAAGTTGTTTTACCATAAATATTAGTTATAAATGCAGGAATTAATTTCAAATTAAAAATGTATACATATCACAATTTTAACAATATTAAGTGAATCTGTTGATGAATTGAGGCAAGATTTTTTGACCGTGAACAATTCTTTGCTTTTTTTTTTTACTTTCAATTAAATAATAACTTCAGCCGATCTAGCTAATCCGCGTAAAAAAAGACTTATAAACGTCTTGAAAGACTACTATAAAAAAGGGTGCGTATTTTCTAATCCAATATGACAAGTGTTTTCAAGGTTTAAGAACGTGTAAACGACAAAAAATATCTTATGAGAATGTTATTTTTGTTAAATTAAATATTTAAATCTCTTAAAAATCACACAAAGCTTTTTAAAGAAAATATTTTTATTCTTTCTTCAGAATTTTGACTTTGTAGTTATAACACGTTCTTATTTGATTAATCACGCCAAGAATTTTTTGTGACAGTTCGCTTAAAAGCTGCTCGTGTCTGATGTAGTTATTTTCCAACAACAAATAACAAATTTAATAATAATATTAATTTTATATAACAAAAAACCGTGAAACAGAATGAAGCCTTTAGTTACATTGGGTAACATCGTCAATCCGAACACAGCAGTAATTTTTCATGCGATTGACTCGATTTACTAAGAAAAAAAAATCGTAATTTTGCAACCCTTTTTCTTTCTTAGTCTACCAAGTAACGTTTAGAACACATTTTCGAATATCGATCGTAGGGGACGATTGAAAGATAACTTCTAGTACTGCTTGGTGCTCGCATACACATGCTCAGTTATCGCTAAAAAAACACTATGAATTTTTAGTTCACACATTCGCCAGCAACCAAGTCCTATTCTTTCTTCTTCGTTTAAATGTCTTCTTTCACTGAAGGAGTGATCTCATCGCCTATTATCAGAAATATTTTCTTTACAGTAGCTTATCTATTCTCAAATTCTTTTAATACTGAGCAGTCCATTTTTTAGCCTTTTCTACAAAAGTGACTCAAGGTATTTTTTACAGGAATAAGAAAAAATCATGGACGCAGAAACTGACCGTCATATAAAAACAAGGCCGTGAAGATTTTCTTAAAGGAAATAAATATAAAATAAATATCGATATTCAGAAATTTGTCAAGTTTAAACAAGGATAAAATGATAGAGAATAATTTTTAAAATTTCTTATGCAATATAGGTATATGGTATGGTTCGTCACGGACTTATTTCAATTAATCGACAGGCGGTTTGTGCACTGAGACACCCTCTCCACTGAAAATGGCCTCTCTATAAAGATAGTATTCAACGGGAAAAAGTAGACTTTAGAGACAGTCGAATTGGTTTTCTGTTTTACCTACACGGATCTCAACAATGTCTTCATTTCTTTCTCTTTTGTTCTTTGTTTATAGCTTCGACTCTTCTTACCGCGCAAAATTTCTTTCCTGTTATTTATGCTTTACCAAAATGTATATCCGCCCTCCGTTCCTCCTCCTAAGAACGAACCCTTTTTTTGCGAAAGAGCAACGCTATGGCCCGCCATAGCAGCCAGCTGTGCGGCATTCGCAGCTACGCCTGGTGGAGGTGGAGGTAAAACTGGTTGAGATATTCCATCAAATCTTGCGCCATCAAATCCATTTTGCTTTTAAAATAAATAACTATTTAGCTTTATTTTTATGTAATAATGAAAAGTAATTATTACAATAAGTAATATAATTACAAAAAGTAATATAGTTAATTTTTAGAAACGTTTTTACATCTAATTAAATAAAACAAAAAAAAAGAATTTACGAATTTTATAATATTAATGATATTAATTTGTCATTAAATAGAAAATTTAGATTAAAGACTGATTAAAACTTATTTAGATGTTGCTATGTTAACTAAAATATAATAACTGCATAGTAACAAGATTTTTTATGTTTTAAGAAAAATATAAAAAAACTTACTGATACCATAATTGTTGGCCTGACAGGAGCAGGCTGCATAGCAGTAGGATAGTAAGCTGCAGCTGCGGCTAATGGTGGATAATACTGAAGTGGCCCGTAAGCTGTTGGATAGCCTGTTAAATATCCGCCAGGATATCCTTGACCGTACATAGGCTGATACATCTAAAATTATAATTCATTGATGGGTTATATTTTGTAGCCAAATAGTTGGGAGGGCGATTTTTTAATATATTTTCTCAAAAAATACCCAAATATTAAGAATGTATATAATAACATGTTGGTATCAATAGTACATACAAATTTTTACTAAAATTTCAAATTCCAGATTATTAATAATTATCACAATAATAAATTGGCATATTTAGTTTTTTTCTTCATATTTTACTCAAATTAAATTCATACATCTTTTATAATTTAATAAAATTTAAATAATCATAGTATTTTAAATCAATAGTATAAATTACATTATTATTAATGACAATTAACGAAGACATCAAGTTTTATTTTTAATGTACTATTTGGCTGTTTAAATATTATAGACCTACAAGCAATGGAGAAGAAAACTCAAAAAATGGAAACTTCTCGAAATACATAAAAGAGAAGTGTAAGAAGTGTTATAGCAGAGTTAAGACTGGAAAAACAACATCATGGAGTTCTCTTCACATCATCAAAAGGGTTTTATAAAGGGATACTGTTGTAAAGAACTTCACTTTGTACTAAACTAATTTAAGTTTTCATTGTATTCCCGAATTATAAGCTATTAAAATTTATTTTATGATAATGAAATGACAAAAAATCATAAAGAATGGACCAGAATAATACAAATGAAATATGATAAAAAACGGCCATTTACGGATGATAAGATGATATGATAATTATGTTTCTAAATAAAATGCATGTATTGTAATTTTTCGGAGAAGTAACTCTAATTCAAAAATTATATTTATATAATTTTTATAAATGGCATCATGTATGTAATTAAAATATAAA